>CAMPDV010000688.1:0-208549 GCA_946699065.1 Loxodes magnus
GGTTTCAAAGTTTGATAGTGCTATCATCAGAAGAACTAGCAAGTGTAGACCCATCGGGACTGAAAGTTACACAATAAACATCAGATCAATGTTCTTTAAGAGTTTTTTATTTCTATATTAGTTTCAAGACTTCAAATTTTAATAGTGTTGTCTGCAGATGAACTTGCAAGTTTAGATCCGTCCGGACTAAAAATAACATTGTAAACAGTTTATTGATGTCCTTTAAGAGTTATAATTTCTGAATATGTTTGTAAGTTTCAAAGTTTTACAGTCTTATCATAAGATGAACTTGCGAGTGTAGATCCATCAGGATTAAAAGCTACACTGTAAACAGCTAATATATGTCCTTATAGAGTTACTATTTCTGCATGTGTTTCAAGGTTCCAAAGTTTTATTGTATTGTCATAAGATGAGCTGGCAAGTAAAGTTCCGTTGGGACTGTATGTAACACACCTTACACTTTGTTTATGTCCTTTTAGAGTTACAATTTCTTTATTTGTTTCAAGATTCCAAATTTTAATAGTATTGTCATCAGAAGCACTAGCGAGTGTAGATCCATCAGGACTGAAGGCAACACATCTTATATATGATTAGTGTCCTTCTAATGTTACGATCTCAGAATGTGTTTGCAAGTTTCAAAGTTTGATAGTGTTGTCATCAGAAGAACTAGCCAAAGTAGATCCACTAGGACTGTAAGCTACTCAATTAACAGTTGATTGATGTCCTTTTAGAGTTACAACTTCTTAATGTGTTTGTAAGTTTCAAAGTTTGATAGTGCTATCATCAGAAGAACTAGCCAGTGTAGTTCCATCGGGACTAAAAGCAACACAGTAAACAGCAGCTTAATGTCCTTAAAGAGTTGTGATTTCTGTATTTGTTTCAAGGTTCCAAATTTTAATTGTGTTGTCTGCAGATGAACTTGCAAGAGTAGACCCATCAGGACTGAAAATAGCATTGTGAACAGTTTATTAATGTCCTTTTAAATCTTATATCTTTTTAATAAGACTTTAGCTTTATTAAGTATATTTTATTGATTCTAAAGTTCTTTTTATTTTATTTTGTTGATCTTATTTAACTTCGTATTAATCTTACTTTTCAGATATTCGAGAATTGCTTGTTTGTTTTTAACTAAGTAATCTTACTTAAAGATCTTTAGACATAAAAAAAATTAAAAAAATTGTTTAAAATGATTTATTATAAAAGAAATTAAATAGTTTAAAATTTTTTTAATTATTCTTTTTTTTTATTTTTTTAATAGATTTTTTAATCTATATTTATAAATTTTTTACGTTTTGATCTAAAAACTTTAATCTTTTTAAATTTTATAATTATTTTTAATCCTTAAATCCATAAATTATATGTATTTTAAAAAAATTGCTAACACATCTAATTCAAATTGATTCGAAAGATTTTTCTATGCAATTTTATATTTTTATTAATTTTATTAATTTTAACAAAAAGAGTTTCTAGGACCTGAAACTACTTGCCGGTTAGACGACCAGACACTCTCTTTTTTAGGATAACGGGAATACCCTGTTGTGCTTCAGGCACAGCTGCTAGGGAGCTCAATCGCTTTGAGCAAGCCAGGCTTCAAGCCCCTACCAAGAGCGGATAATCTCAAAGACAACGTTCCCTTCATAAAATGACTCTGACTCAGGACTTTCACAGCGAAAGGAAAGAAACTTGTTCCTAGCCATAAATCCAGAAACTGTAGTCAAGAAGGCCAATATCAGCTCCCACCATATTTTCAATTATTTTTTATATTTTTATATATTTCTTTATTATATTAAAATTATTTTAAAAAAGGGGGAAAACCCTTTCCTTCGGATGTTGCTTGGAGGCCCAGCAAGGCAATTAAAAAATGAGCGCAGACGGAGGATAAATCGGAAGAAGAGAAACCAATAACAAGAGAAGGAAGATGTGACAAGCTGGATTACTCTGAATGCCAGGAGAAAACCTTCTTCATCATAGATCGGGAAAAGATGTACCAGGAATCGCATATTGCATCCTATGCTTTGGAAGAAAAATTACAGGGATGTACTGCAGGAAGAGAAAACAAGGATGGAGAGACCCATAAAATTATTTTTCTACATTAAATAAAATTAATTTAAAAAACTGCGCACCAACGAGAGTGCTACGCGCTCTATAATTGATCTCATTTATTTATTGATTCTCGAATCAAATGCTCCAGTCTTCTTGAATAAGATTCAAATAAAAATTATTAATTAAGAGAATTAGTTGGCCCGCCAGCCACACTTACATACTGCTAGCAAGAACCCTCAGGCAAGTTAGATTTGTCTCTTCCGAGCTTCACCAACCTTTTCGTGTTGACATCTAGTGCGAGATTACTCGAATTGCAGTATACACTGCACCAGATTACCTACTAGTTCTTCCGAACGTTACCGACAACTATATTTAATAATTAATATTTAAACTATAAAGCAGTAGTTATAAGTATAATTATATATCTCAATAACATAATACAAAACTTTAGCCAAATTATTACTACAATTTAAATAAAAATAATTTTCTTAATTATTAAAATATAGATTCATCTAAATTGTTTTCTCCCTAAATAATTTAATATATTCTATAACCTTTTGCTTATTTTACTCAATTTTAGTGCATTTTAAATTTTAATTTTTAAAGATTTTGTTTTTTTTAAGTTAATAAATAAAATTAATTATTTTCCTTAATTTTAAATTTACCATAAAAATACTTTTAATGCAAATTATACTGTAAAATAGTTTTCAATTTTTAAATACTATGTAGGTAAATTATTTTTATTTAATTTCATTAATTTAAAATTTTTATTTGTATAACAAATAATGTACATATAAAGATTTCTAATACAAGATAAATTTGTTCAGTTATTTTAATAATATCCATATGCTATAATTTTTATTTCTTAAAAGTTTATAAAATAATTCAATTGAAAAAAACTAGAAATATAGAACACGAAGATCTTAATGGAGCGCAGCTCTTTTATTAAAGCTTTTTAATGCTTTAAGAAATTCTTATATTAGAGTATCTCCATTGCAAACATTCCCTTAAATCTTGCTTTCTATAGATAGTGATCGGAGTGTTACCCTGAGAGATTTTAATTTTTAACATCTTAGAGCATAAACTATACTCGATGTCTCCAGACGTTACTCCTTTGCATCTACTTGTAATCCTAGGTTCTTCACACAAAGAACATTTCCTAGTACCAGATTTTTAGTCAACCTTGTATAGATTTCTCCTCCCTATTAAATTAAATTATTAATCATATTTTACTTTGATTTCTCTCATTTTTATATCCAGAATTAGGAATTTTTTTTTCTTTCAAATTTTCCCATTTTCTGATGGAAAGAAATCCGTCGCTCTTTATTTCAGCTAACAGTTAAAACTTCTCCAGATATTCTCTCTTATTTATTTCTATTGTGGGAATTTCCATCACAAATGTCAAGTACTCTTGCAAATTTAGCATCTTTTTTTCTCAAGGAAATGTTTTTTTCTGTTCCTCTATTTATTCATGGAACTCCTTATGAAGGCTTCTTCAAATTTGCTTCTATTAATTTTAGTTTTTAATCTAACTAAACTCAATTTTTCTCTTCTTGCTCTCTCATTAATAAAATATCATTCTCTAATCCTGTCATCCGAACATGAAATTTGACTTTAACTCTTCGATTTACTATATGGACTTCATCTTCATCTTTATACTCAAAGAGGTTCTGATTTATCTCAAATATTTTTTCCTCATATAGTTTAAGTTTTCTTAGAATTTGTATATTTTTTTATAAGTTGATATATAAACTATATCATCTATTAAGAATATATTTTTTTCTATTTCAATATTATCTAAATCAAAAATATCAGAGTCTATTTTGTATTATCGTATTTTGTCTTCTTCATTTAGTTTTTTTAGAAATTCAGTTAAGAGGTCTCTTTTTTCATTTTTAATGGAGGCGTTGAGAGTTGAGTTAACTTCTATGTCAGGAATTTTTTCTTCAGCGTTTATTTTTCCTTGAAAATGAAGAAAGATAAACAAATATTAAAGCATTTTCTAGAATATAATGGAATAATGAATAATTATATTGAAGATGTTTGAATCTCATTATACTTTCTTCTTATTGCTGGATTGAATCAAGCAAACACTATTCTAAGAGCAAGCTAGATATAAATATATAAAACAAATAAATAAACTCGATTATAGAACGCATAGCACTCTCAATGGTGCGCATCTCTTTAAATTAATTTTATTTAAATTTAATAGAATTTCTCCTTGGAAGTTTTTTCAGTGCTTCACTTCTTTAGGAATTTCTGTCATCTAAAAGGACATGATCGGAGTGATGCGCCAAAAAACCTAATCGTCTGGCATCTTTCTTCAACCGATATTAATGCTTCCAGTTCTTTCTCCTTGACTCCTATCAAGATTCTTGTTCAAATTATCGTTCATAATATACTTCCTAGTACTTGAATCAAGTTAATCTCAGTTGTAGGATATCTCCTCCTTATTTAAAATATATAAATAATAAATTAATTAGATTAAAGAGCGCGTAGCACCTCAACGATGCGCAGCTCTTTAATAAAGATTTTTAAAGTTAAAAAAAATTTCTTGCTGAAGTCTTCCACAGTGCTAACATTCTCTTGATAAATTTGTTTTTTATAGGGCCGTGATTGGAATTTTTCCCTAGAGACCTTATTATCTAGCATCTTTCATCTTAATGCTACTTGACACCTCTTCGATCTTGTCTTCTCTTCTCTTATACTGGCTCTTCACCTATGGGGTGCTTTCTGGTACCAGGGTTTAAGTCAGTTTCAGTTGGAGGATTGCTCCTCTCTATTTAAAATATATAGTAAAGTAGAATGAAGGACTTAAAAATTTTCCTTTACATTAAATTTTTTTTAAGTTAATAAGATTTTAACGCAATGATTAAAATGAAACTCCTTCCAATAATTACTAGATATTTAAAGACAAATAGTTAAAGCAACGCTTACTACAAATAGATCATTTATAAATTATTTTTTGAATTTATTATTTCTCTTACTCCATTTTAATTTTTTAACTTTCTTATTTTATAAAATAATTTTTTATATTTTTGCATTTTATTTTTGTTTTTTTCTTGCAAAAGTTTAAAGAAAAATAATTCTTTATTTTTATTAGAAGTTTTCAAGTTGCTTATTATTATTATTGCTTATTTCAGATTTTTCTCTTTATTCTATAAATCAGACTAGGTTTAGTTAATGATTAATAAAAATATTAATGTGTATCTCTTTTTTAATTTTAAATTTATATTAACTATTCCTAGTTTTATCTTCGTACTATTAAAAATATATTCTAACATTTAAATATTTAAGTTAAACAAACTATTCTATTAAAACTATTAATTTTTTAAAACAATTTGAATGTAGATAAACTAAATTAAAAGTAGTAAAAGTTTTAAAATAAAAAATATCTCATGATAAATAATAAATATTAATTGCAAAATCAGGAAAAAAATCTTTAGAGTAAAGTATAATGATTTATCTTCCATTGAAGAAACAATTTAAACATAAAAAATAAATAAAAAAGTAAAGAATGATGCAAGAAAAACATCATATAAAGTAATGGGTGTAAGTTAGAATTCGTTTTTTTTAATTATAAAACGCACTGGTTCTGTTGCATATCTCACATGTAGGAAAGAGAAGAAAGAACATGAAGAGGTTCTTGAAGAAAATGTGTATTAAATTTGCTTCATAGAATAGAAATAAAAAATATGCATAAGATTTAAGATTTAATTTGAATAAATCTCAGAGCAAGCAAACAAGACTAAAAAGAAAGTAGTTTAATTCGAAGATAAATGATTAATTCAGTTAAAAATCATAAAATAAATCAATTTGTGAATTTTAAGAGATCTCGATCTTTTACATGCAAAAATGACATAATAAAATGCAGTTTTTTCCATTGAAAGCAAATAATTTGTTTTAGGGACTGAAGATAAAACACAACATGGTATGAATTTTATGTAATATAATGATTGATTTTCATTGAAAGTAAAAAAATCAAAGACAATGCAGTTTAAATTGAAGAACAATTTCTTCCTGTGTACGGAGTAATAAGTAAGAACCAAATCGGTACATTTTTTTAAATTTGATAAATTGAATAACTCTTAAGGCAAGCAAATGAGACAAAAAAATTAGGAATCTCCAAAAATAAAATGTCTTAAATTCTTATTCTGAAGATTTAACATAAAATATACAATAAAATAAAAGTATTAAATAGAATATCTTCTTTCTCAAGAAAATGAGAAAAAAGAATAGCAGAGTATCTCGAAAAGTAGGAATATATTGAGTTGAGAGTCAAAAGCCAGAACAGAAATTGTGTATAAACTTAATGTGATAAAAAGATTGACTCTCATTTAAGACACACAAAAGATGATGCATTTTAGATTGATGAAAGCCTTTGTCATTTGTTTGGAATTTTAAGAAAAATCATAAATGAGCATAATTTTTATTTATTTGGGAATGATTCTTTGGTATTCAAATGAGACAAAGATAAGACAGAATGATTTGAAGCAAAGAGGTGAAGTTCGGAGTCTGTAGAAAAAGCAGAAGATGTGAATTAAATGAAATTTAATGTGAGATAAAGATTGATCCTCATTGAAAGCAAAAGAGACAAAAGATAAAACAGAATAATTAAAGTATGGATTCTTAAGGTAGATCAAACATGTTAATCAAATTTATTTATTGAATTTATTGAATCAAATTGCAAGAAAAAAAGACAAAAAAAGATTACAGAGTTCTCTAAGTAAATAATGTGTGAAGTTCGAAGCCTGAAGATAGAATATAAATTATTAATTAAATTTAATGTGCAAAAGGTTTTACTCTCATTACAAGCAACTAATATAAAAGAATAAGCAAAATGCTTTGAAATAAAGAGATATTTAAGCTAAAAAAATAAGATTAAACTGAATCTTTTAATGAGCTTAATGTAAATTGACTCTCATTGAAAACAATTGAACAAATGAAAACGCATTTAAATCGACGAAAACCTTTGTCATGTGTTTAGAGTATTAAGAAAAGTCCCAAATGTGCATAAGTTTTATGTGATATAAAGATGGGCTGTTTTGGCAATCAAATGAAACAAATATAAGGCAGATTGATTCGAAGTAAAATGATTCTTTATTTTTATATTTTTTTCTTTATTACAAACTTGAGTAGATAAGTTGTATTAAAATTTTTACTCGTTTAAACATAAAAATTAAAAAAATCTTATATGAAATTTTTCTTTTTCTAAATACTTCTTTTCAATTTATATTTATTTTATGTGATTTGATAAAAAATCAATAGTTTATTACAAAAAACCGTAAATTTTATATACTTCTTCATTTTTATTCTACAAATAAAAAGTTGCTCGCAACCTTTAAGAGCAGATATATAAACCTTCTAGATTTTACTATAATCCATGTTGATTATGACGATAATTCTTCCACATACTATTTCTAATTTTTACATAAGTATTTTTCATATGAATTTGATATATTCTGAACAACAGTATTTTATTTTATTTTATTAATCCTAACTAAAATAGTTGATTATCTCTTACTTATTATTTTGTAAAATAAACTAAATAGTAAAATTAATAATTATAAAATTTAATTTATCAAAATTAATTAATTTTATGTTTCTTTTATGTTAAACTATTATTAGTAAGGGACTTTAAATTTTATTATTTTTTATTTTTTTCGATCTTTAATAAAATGAGGAAATTTAATTTTATACAAAAAATTAAAAAAATGGAAGGCTAAAGGAAGGCATTCACCAACTTGACAAAGGTAAAGATGAAAACTGAAGGAATCGAGTAGCTACGACCTAACACTAGTGAGAAGCAACCTTCAAGCCTTCCTTAAAGCACCCTTATACTTAACTATATACCTCTCCGACCACTGAAAAACCTAAGAAAAAAAATGCCAGAGGTAAGGGAATTCTAAACGGCTAAATCGGAGTAGCAAGAAAAATCTGAAGTAGTATTAAAGATAATTACCGAACTTAACCAGGATGTGGGAAGTCTCAAAGTCCAAACTGAATACGCTATGAAATTATATAACAACGGGCTGGCTCTAAACTAGAAAATCCAGGCCCGTTTTGAGAAGGAAGTCCAGGGACTTAGAGATAAAGTGAAAGACCTTAGATAATAGCTAATGGAGCATTTCGAGAAGTCGGACAAAGCCCAAGAACAGCTATAACAGCAAAGCCAGCTCCTGAAATGATGGAATTAGAAGAGAATGGGCATTCCTAACCTAACCCTCCTTCTCCCGCAAAACACCAGTAAGTTAAGTCTCAGAAATAATGTTACTTATGTGGCAGTGCTTTATACCTCTATAGAGAATGCAAAACTTTTGTTGAAAAATAGAGTAACTACTAGAGAATTTAAACCTATCAGGAGCAGTAAGCGATTAAGAAATAAAGACTAAAGATACAAAATTTAAGAAGAATGCAAAATCGCCTCTACTGTGATCCTAGCGGGAGAATGTACAAGAGGAAAATTTCACCCTTAGACTTATTTGACCTCGTACTAGAAGACTACGTCTCCATATGAAGCATACTGTTAGATGACCCAAGTCACTTTGACTATCATAACTCACCGGAAGGAAAAACAATAACCCGCCGAAAAGCAGTAACTAGCGTAAAAAGGTTTTTTAACAAAAATTCCTGACTGTTTCATGACGAAATGCTTTTTACCTTTCAATTTTAAAATAAAAAAAGAAATAATAAATTATCCAGAATCTAATATAGTAATAATTCTTTGCATACAATTATAACT
Organism: Loxodes magnus; assembly: GCA_946699065.1. NCBI lineage: Eukaryota > Ciliophora > Karyorelictea > Loxodida > Loxodidae > Loxodes > Loxodes magnus. The sequence goes on from CAMPDV010000688.1 coordinate 8,786, forward strand.
AAAAGTCTTAATATTGTGAGTAATTAGAAAATTAATTTTAGTTATATGGAAAAACAATGATGATCAACTTACAATTTCAAACTATCTACATAATGAGAAACATATTGCATTAAAAATACAATTTTATTAAGAAGCAACTTTACGTTTTAGAGACATACTCTCTACAATAATTTAAGAAAGTAACTATAACTTAACAAGGAGTATAGGAATGAAATAATCTCAATCTTTAAGTAAAAAATTTATTTTTATATTTTTCAATATGATTTACTCTTGCGCCATTATTCTGTGAAAAATTAACTCTTTATATGTGGAGAAAAAGTCATGTTTACAATGAAGATTTGTTAAATTTTATCTAGTGCACACAAATTTAAATAATTAGGATAAAATTAAAAATTAATTAGCAAAACTAAATAAAAATTTTAAGAAAATAATAAAATAAATGAGCAAAATAAGAAAAAATTAATTAAATCCAAGATAAAAAAGTTAAAATATTATTTAGCGTTTAAAAATTCTGAGATGATTTTTGTTAAAACATGCATTTACTAAAATATATAACATAAAAACTGATAAAATTTGTTTTCTAAAAAGATAAATAGCGTCTTTAAAACTAAAAAGAAAAAGATTGTAAAATTAAAAAATATTAAAAAAAATTAAAAAACGAATAATTATAAATATAAGCTAAAAAGAATAATCATGTAAAGAAAAATATGAAAAATTTCACGAATTTAAATACTTATTTTTAATTAATTTTTTTACATTTTATAAAATAAGATTATTTTTATAATTGATATTTGAAGGTTTTTTTTATTTAATTTTTTAATAAATTTTATAAAAATATTTAAATATTTTTAAACTTTTAACGAAATAATAATATTGATCTTACTCTTATTAATTCATAATAATTTTTTTAATTAAACAACATTTATATGATTCGTAATTTTTTATTTAAACATTTTTAATTAGACTCTAATTCTCCTTTGTGCTTTAAAATTTGACTTTGTTTTAATCTTATTTTTTTACTTTTTAATTTTTTTAATTTTCATCTTTTTTATTTCTTGAAAAGGTAAAAATATTTTAAAGTTTGCATTATTCTATTAAATTAAAAATTTTTAGTACATACTTATATATTTTTTAATTTTAATAAATTTTGATACTTAATAAATTTTATTTCATGATTTCAATATGATTTCTTATCATTTTTTTTAAATATTATTTTAAGTTAAATCAAATTATCTCCCAATCTCTCTTTTTTGAATATTATATATTTTTATATTAAAATAAGATTTTACCACAAATTTTTAAGTTTTGATTAAAGCCCAATTTAAGTTTGCTTAAATTTAAGATTTAGATAATTAAGAGTAGCTTAGAACTATTTTATTATAATGTTGTTAAATATTTTATTACCTTTATTTAACTTTTATATACTTATAATTTATTTCTATACTTATATTTAAAGAATCTCTTGATAGCTATATTTAGATTTAAAATATGCTATTTTAATTCATTTTTTCAAAAATTTTACATTTTACCTTGAATCTTTTAAGTTTCTAAGTCTAAGAATTTTAATAATTAATATAATATGATAATAGAGCACGTAATAACTTGTTGAAGTGCAGCTCTTTAAATATTAATATTTAATATTTAAAAGATATTCTCAAACTTATTGTTGTCATTCTTTTCGTCAAATGAGTCATGTCAGCTTCTCAAAATGAGAATCTGCTTATTAAAAATCATTCTTGAAGCTTGAAATAAATGCTTCAGTCTTCTTGAATAAGATCCAAATAAGAATTAGTAATTAAGTCATTGCCAAGTCCACAAGTTAAACTCTCATATCGCTAGCGAGAACCCTTGGGTTAGTTAGACTTGTTGCTTCTTAGCTTCTTCATCCCTCCTCGCTGTGGCAATTAGTGAAAAATTATTCTAAATACAGTATAAACTACATCAGATTATCTACAAGTTCTCCTGACCGCGGCCTACATCCATATTTATTTTATCACAATAATGTATTTAAATATCACATAAAATCTTCATTAGATTATAGTTTTTAAAATCAGTTAAAATATTATTGACTTAACTTATGAAAGATTTACTTCTTAAAGCACGATAATTATTTTAATATGTTAAATATTATTAAAATAAAGTTTTTTTAAAGGACTCTAAAAAGCTTTCTCTAAAAAAAGTTAGTTTCCTATTTTTCAATCTATTTGTTAAGTAGATTTGCTCCTTTTCAAATTTAACAGCTTATTGCAATCAATGATGAAATTTTGGTAGTTCACCTTCTTGATGGTCCAATCACTTATAGTGATTATTTTTATATCTGAGCAATAAGCAAAATTAAATCTATTATGAAAATGAAATTCAATTTTTTAAGCTTATAATACATCTTAATTTCAATATATTTAATAAAAGTTATTAAGAATTATAAGTGCTTTTAGCAAAGGAATTTTCATATATTATGATAAAAGATTAGAAGATATTGAAAATAAAACCAAAAATTAAAATATTCTGCTTAATAATTAATAAAAAGGATTGTCTAATTTAAATTATCTACCCAAATATTCTTCTACTACTTTTATTATAAAGATTCTAGTTTATCAAATTCTTATTAAAGTCTAGTTTTCAAATATTTAATAAAATAGCAAAGCTCAATATTATAAATTTTCATCTAAATAGAACAAATATTAGATATGTATCCACTTAACCAATTTATTTAATTTTAATTTATATAAATAATAAAAGATATAAATGTCTATTCTTATAATTATATAATTGACTGAAGAATTACTAATTACAGTCTCTATAAAATTATTGTTTTAATATTTAAATTATTCTGAAGATATAATAAATAAGAGGACAAGTAGCTCAGTAGTAGAGCATTGGACTGCAGATCCAGAGGTCGAGGGTTCGACTCCCTCCTTGTCCTTTTTTAGTTCTTTTATATAATATAATTTTAATAACTATATCCATTTAATTTAATTTTTTAATTAAACATAATGAAACTAAACAGTATAGCTATTTATTAATAAAACAAATAACAAAAAGATTAAACTTTCCCTTTTTAGCAAGAGTATTAAAATAGTGCTATGATTATTATAAAAGGAAGCAAAATTCCTTATTTTTATTTAACAAAAATGTTTCTTTTATTTCAGAATCCTTTTTTAAAGTATAATAATCTATTTTTATATTTAATTTTATGTATCCTTATTACAAATGTTTTATATAATTAATTAATAAATGCATGATTGTTATAAAAAGTTGATTTATTTAGAAAAATTTAGAATATAAATTTTAGCTAGTCTTATGAAATTAAATTCAAAATAGCATAAATTTAAATACTTTAATGCTTCTTTTGCTATTTACTTTAAGTTAGAAATCTTAAACTTTTTACCATCACTCATTTGCTTAATCATTTTTATTAAATATGACTTATTATACAAAATAATGTGAAGGAATACATAGTATTAAGTTAAAGTTGTACAAATTAGTTTATTTTTAATAGATACCTGAAAATTGCTTTACTTAGTCATATTAACTTTTTATTATTTATTTGATTTATAAATATCAAACTTAAATTATTACTTTGATAATTTGTTTGCAGTCTTTATAGCATTATTTATCTTAAATAAGCAAGTAAAATGAAAATAAGAGCTTGCTATTTTTATTATTAGCCAATAAACTTTTACTGAGAAGTATTTCTTCAAAAGGTGTTTCGTTGCATTTTCTGTTTAGAAAAATGAGGTCAACAGCCAGAATTGGTGCCTTACTCGCAACCAGCTACACTGTTTTAAACTCGGAAAGGGAATTAAAGATTCTTTTCTGAATATTTTTATTATTAATTATTCGATTTAAATAAAGAAGTTTGCTTTTCATAAAGATTTTTCAATTTTATAACTATTACGCTTATAGTTAATTTTATTTTCTGAAGACTAAATAATTTAAATTAAGAATCGATATTCAAAAGAAACTTTTATTTCTAGTTGTTTATCTAAAGGGATTATTATATCTGTCAGCATGATACTATCTATTTTATTTTAAAAAGTAAATTAAAAAATAAAGAAGTATTTGATTGAATCTATAATGAGTATATGTATTTATAACTAAAAGCGCTTAGATTATTCCATAAGTTAGGAGATAATTATATATACTATGGTATATTAAACTAAAATTTTTAGATATTATATAAATAAAATGATACCAAAGAAATAGTCCTCTCTTGGTTCATTATTAAAAAGCAAAAAGAATAATCTAACCTATCAGAATAAGTTCCTTATAAGTAGTTTAAGAAAAATAATCTTAGGGTGCTTATGCTTAATCAATGTAGCAGCGAATAACTAATATACAATAAGAATTAAATTAACAAATGGAAAAACTGAAGCAAGCTAGAAAATTTTATTTAATAGCTAGAACTATAGTTCCCATCTAAAGAAAGAAGCATTCGATAAAATTCAATCGTAAATGGTAATTAAATTGGAATAGATGGATGAACAATTTAATGAGGCTATGAAATTTTTTAATTTCAATTTTCTTAATTTTAGTATAAAATAAAACAACTTTAAAAAAGATAAGAAAATAGCAAGCAGTAGTTTAAAAATCATAAGATTAGTAATTTAGCATTCCAATGGAAATTGAATCTGAATAATAATAATAAGATATAAATTAGTTGAATTTCTATAGTAGAAAGATTCGGTGCTATATATATAAAAAGAGACATTGTTGGAAAAGAGGCTAAAAGAAAATTGAAATTGAAAGAATTAATAAGAACCAAATATTAGACGAAATTTTCTGTATTTGACCAACAAGGACAGGAATAATATATCGGAAGAAATTTTATAATTCAAGAATATAAGAATAGAATAACAATGTAAGAAGAAACCAGAAGGAAAAAGGGATCTTGGAGGAAGATAAAGATGGTGATTAAAGAAATCCTAAGTAATCCTTTAGTTTTGGAGAGAATGATATCAAATGAAAATTATTTGTGAAGGTCTTTTCTAAGATTATAAACTTAATTTTATCCTTTTTATATGAAAAAATTAAAACCTCCAGAAAATACAATTTTAAAGTAAAGGTCATACAGTAAGCACTAAACTTAAGAAAAAAAAATATAGATTAAATGTTAAAATTAAAAGCATTAAGTTTAGAATGCATCTAAAACTTAAAAAAATTAAAAATAAATTATTTGAGCTATAATATATCTCTTTCTTTAGCAAATCGCTAAGATAAAATATAAACTAGGTTTATATAAAAATCTTAAAAAATTAGTACTTAAAGATTTTAAATATCAGATAGAGATCTTAGTTTCACTCAGAATTTACTTTAGTAAGGGCATTTGAATTGAAAGATTCTTTAAATAAAATAATTAAAAATTTTTATGTACTTATTTCAAAAATTTAAATTTAAAGGTGATAATAATAAGAAGTGAAGAATTAAACAATTATTTTATAATAAGAATAATAATTGATTAACATGATACCACCATTAATAGGATAACAATTATTAAAAATTTTAGTGTTTAAAATAAGTATGCACTTAAAACTTTTTAGGGTCTTAAGTATTATGAGTCTTGATTTCTTCAGTTTACTTTTCTTAATTTCTTCCTTTAGATCAAATCTCAGTTATTTTCTTCGAAGTCATTAATTGCTTAATAGATATAGAGACCTTATTTGTTTACTTGGCTTATTTTTTCCTGTAAAATTTACCTTCTTAATTCCAATAAATCCTGAATAAATTATTCCATTAATTTCTACAATTCTCTTTTCTTTTTGCTTAAATTGGAAGCAACTTTACACTTTATGTCCTGGGAGCTTATAATATCAGCAATAATTATTTCCCGTTAGAGAATATAATTTTTCATAGGTTTTTGTTCTACATCCATAGGGTCATTCATCTATTTTAAGAAATATGCTTTGCGTAAATTCTGCAAATTAATTGAATTTATTTCTAACTATTCTATTCTCTTATTTACTGGGTATTCATTTCGTTCTTTGATCCTTAAGTGCTAGAAATCAGTTTTGTAATTTTTCTTTCAAGTTCTTGTACATTTCTTAAAAATCTAACTATCGTATTAATCAATTTATAGACTTCTATCTAAAAAATAAAATAATGGTGAATTAGACTTTTTCTAGTAAGAAAAATGCTATTAATTGAGTTTTTTTAGCTTATATATAATCTATAAAAAATACTTTAGAAAAGCTAGAAATAAATAAGCAAAATAAGTATTTCTTATCAAAAATAAATTAAATATGCTACTATAGGAAAATTAACTAGAAAGATTAAAAATGTATTAAAAAGGTAAACCATAAATTATTATAGCCTTATATTCTAAAATAAATCTACTAATGTAAACATAAGAAACGACTTAGCATATAATTTGTTAGTTTACTACGAAAAGCAAAATTCAAAATTAAAGGATAGAATTATTGTACTATAGCGAACTAGTCTTTTTTAGAATGATAGCAACAAAAATGCAATAAAGTGTTTTTTTAATTCAAAATTAAATAAATAAATTAAAAAAAATCAGGCATAAAAGTAACTAAAGAGTTCATTTCCAAAATTGCGTCATTTATTCATAAAATGAATTTAATAAAAAACATAAAAATGTAAAAAGAATAAATCTGTAAAGACTGGAGAAACTAAGAATGTACTAAATTAAATATAGAAATATTGCATAAATGAATAAACACTATAAAAATTAAAACAGAGCTATAAATATATCATATCTTAGCAAAAATTTAATTGATTAATCAGTTAACTAAATATATAAATTACTTTTCATATTCAATTAAGCAAATATCATAAAAGTATGAAATAAATATAAAAATAAATAATCAATTATATGATATAAATATTATGTAAAAAATTATTTAAATTCAAAACTCAATAAATAAAATACTTTTTAAACAAAATGAAAGAATAATAAAAATTAGAGAATTATTTTAAAATAAGAAAGGCAATTTATCTATGTAAAAATCAATTAATTTTTTTATTTCTATTAGAACAAAAAAGTTTAAATTTTTCTTTTTGAGAATTATTTCTTTGAAATAAGCATAATGGATTTCAGTTAAATATCAATTTTGTATAAATTCCAAGTTTTATTGTTTTAACTATCAGCATCAATTAAGTAATATTTATCTTTATTCTTCCTAATTTAATAATGATATTATTAAAGCATTTATTAAACTTGTCTTTCATTACTCCCAATTATCAGTAAAAATTATGTTATCTTCATATATATATTTTTTAATTATTATATATCCTTTAAAAGCATAACCCATTTAAATTGAATAAAGGATATTTTATTAGATTTACTAATGCACTTAAAATTATAAAAATTTCCTATAAGAAATAGTAAAAACAAATAGAATATTATATTAAATTCAAATTAATATACTCTACAATATACCTATCTAAGTAGTTAAATAATGACATAGTTAAGACAATAAATATAAAAATATATAATTATTATATAAACACTACTTTTTTACTATCTAAACTATAAAAAACCAAAATTTACACTAAATAGAATAATTTAAACTTATTTAAATAAATTAAAAATAATATAGATAAATTTAAAGAATTAAAGTATCAAAACACTCAAATAAAATTTATTAATTAGTATTCTCTGTTTAATGGTATATTGATAATTATTGGAAATATTAATATCGTATATTTATTATCATGTTTATTAAGCATTTTGATCTATATAGATCCTTTGTTATTTTGAGTCTTCTTTGATTAAAAGATTAAAAATTACAATTCACCTATCTTGACTAGATTAAACTTCCGAAAAATTTTATTGAGAAATCTCAAATAAATTAAAATTACGTTTATTTCTTTTTAAATTGTTAAGTTATTGAGTGTTTGTGAAAAAATCAAAATTAAGCTTGATATAAACATTTTTATCATAAATATATTTATAAAGTTTTAAATTATTGATTTTTCATATATTTTTAGCAAACAATTTTGTAAAGTAATAGACCGCTAGTTATGTCACTTCCTTATTTAAAACTAGGATTAATGTTCACTTTCTTCATTATGTTTGGTAGTAATTGTACTGAACATATTATTGATAAAACTTGTAATTATTTAACGCAATTCTCAACCCGTATATTTGATGAATTCAGTTTTAATTAAATCATTTTTGAGGCTTTATTATTCGCTAGTTCATTTTTTTTTTAATATCTATGTCCGTAAAAAAGCATATTTTATAGTTGACTTAATCTATTTACTTAAAAGGTTCAGTGTTATGTATTTCATCAATTTTTCTATTTGAAGTGTCATTTTCTTTTATCTTAAGTAAGAATGCATAACAAAAAAATAAGTTTCCCAGTTTTCAATTAATTATTGCCGTTAACTAGATTTCAAATTTCTTTTTCTTATAATTTTTTGTTTAATCTGCTTTCCTCTTGCTTGAACATTATTTAAGGAATATTGCTGATTTCACTTTGTTTTTTCACTTTTTATTCAATTTCCAAAATTTTTGCAAGTAACTATAATAACCATAAAAGACAAAAGCACTTTAATATTTTTAATAATGTTTTGGTATGAACAATAACTTGTTAAAATAATCTGGCTATTTATAATAGGTTTTCCTTTATACTTATAATGCTTATGTTGCTTCAGTATTATAATTATTAGCTCACAGATAAAATGATATAGTTTTCAAGGTTACTTTAATCTAGTTTTTTTAAATTATTGAAAAGCCCAAGAAAGAGTGTTTAATAATAAATTATTTGTGGATCTTATAATTTAGAAGTTTTAAAGAGTCAGCATTATTCTTAATCTTATTAAGATCTTTCCAAGTTATATTTCAGAGTAATACTAAGTGGAAAGTGATCAATATGTAAGTCTGAGTCTTGAATTACTTTCAAATCAACAAAATTGTCGGAATTAAGATGTGAAGTTGTCAAAAAAGTAGAACTTTAATAGAATTAGATATTCGCTTTGTGGATAAAAGTGCTAGATTTCAAATAGTTGAAAATTAAAAGTCATTAGCTATTATAAAATAAATTCCTTTAAGCTTGTTATTTATTTTAGAAGAATTATTACCAAAGTTAGGTAAAAACCATTTAAGTTAGTGCAAAGGATATATAATTCTAATATCCAGAAATTAAAAAATTTATTAAGATATTTGAATGCTCAACCATCAAAATTAATATTCAGACTGAGAACCTAACTACTTTTTTTTAGAAGTGATCTTCAAGAAAGACATATTCCTTAAGAATATGATTAATGCTTATGTCAAGAAAAGGAGACATTCTAACACATATTCAAATGTAAATACTACCAAACAACTATAGATAATATTAAAACCTAAATAGATAAAATTATTAAAAGCAAAAATAAAGCGTAAAATAATATAAACTAAGCAAATATTTATGAAAATATAGAACAAGAGCTCTTAGAATATAATTAAAACATAATAAATTAAATATTTTGCAAAAAAGACTATATGAATCAAATTGATAGAATAATAAAATCTACATGAAGCAGAATAAAACAAACATGAAAACAAATATATTCTTTCTAAAACTTAATGAAAATAAGACAAGTAAATCTAATCTTAATGAGACAAGAAGAAATACTACAACATTTTCAAGAGTACTTAAAAGTAGAAGTGTATTGAGTTTAGACTTAAAACTTCAAAGCTATTAAGCAAACTATATTATTTTTAATTTAATTTAATTTAAGATATTTGAATGCTATATCTTTATAAATATTTTTCTTATCAATTGTTGTAAATAACATAATGCAATGCTAATCTTCCAATTTTTAAGCTTTTAAAATATCCAAAATTTGAAAGATTAAATTCATCTTAACAAGTATAGAATTACATTTTAAGTAATATACATACTCCAACAACTTGAGTATTTGTATTTTAATAATAGATAGGATATTATTCTATAACCATTTGATTATATAGTTTTTGTGTTCAGTTTCATTTATTTAAATTATCAAAATTATTATCAAGAATAAACTTCCATAGTTCCATCTTTTTATTACCTATTGGATTTAAATTAGTATGTCCTATTTTAAATTAAATAGACATTAAATTAGATATTTAACTTCAACTAAAAAAATCTCTCTATATAATTGATATCAATTCATATGTAATGTGTTAAGTTTTATTTATTTGACATTATTTTATATTTAACTTCATATCAAAAATACAAAAAACATTTGGCTTTTTTAAATTTGCTTACATAGTAAATTAGGTGATTAATGTATTGAATTTCTAATACATATGATTATACTTAAACTCAAAATATCATATTCTTATAACAGTTATTTATCTATCTTTATCTCTACAGAGTTACCATTATAAAGGACTCGATTGAACTATTATGATAATGCAATAAATCAATTTTCAATAGTTGCAAATTGATTCTTTTTATTATTTTTTGATCAGAAGTATTAAATAAATTAGTCACTTCTAAATATATACTTATTTATTAAATTTTCAGGATTATTACTTTGCATTTAATAATCTTATTAAGTTGAATTCTATATTTCTTTAATTAATTATGCTTTCCTTTTTGCTTCTCTTCCTATATTATTTTGATACCATTTAGTTTGAAGCAAAAGGCAAATTTTAATTATTTTTGTAATAAATTCTGAGGTATCTATAATATAAGCTTATTACTCACCACATTCTTCACTTAGTTAAACTGTCTGAGTAGATGAATTTTATTCTAAGGATTTTAAAATTTATTAAGTCTTAACTTCTTACTTTTATTTCTGAAATTCAGATGTTCTTGCAAAGCATCGAATTTACATGCCATTTCATGTTAATAACGTTTTATCAAACAATTATTTTAAAAATGTATTATATTTATACATCTTACTAATTAAATTATATTAATTAAGATTTTAATAATCCAATAAAGACTGAGTTACTAAAAAGTAATATCAGTTATAGTTCCACTCTAAATTGTATCAGAGTTTGTTTAAGTTTAAGCAATCTAGTTTAATGTTTCTTGCTAAAAGTTTATATAAAGCTTAAATTAGATTAGTCCTTGCAAAATCATCTTTAAACGAGTACATGTATCAAATCCATTCTTTAATCTCTGCTTTTACTTAAAACTTCTTACTATTGTCAAACAATTTAACTTTTATTTAATTTTGAGTAAAAGATTCTATTTAAATTTGCTTTTTACATAACTTATTTATTGCTTTTTATTATTATGATTAATTTTAAATTTACATATTAATCTTAATCTATTATTATGTATTAAAAAATTTGTTCTTTTTTGTATTTTTCTTCAAAACCTAGAGTTTAACTAGAATAATTAAAAATTAAGATTTCTAGTTTCTTTCAAAAAGGTAAATTATATATCTTTCTCAATATTCTTATTCATCTTTCAATTTAAATCTGAAACTGTATTAGTTTAACATTATTAATCCTTTTTTCAAGGTTGAGTTTTAATTAGAAATAATTCTTTTTTAAGATCCTTAATAATTTATAACCATTTTTTACCTCTTTGTTTTAATTGTTATAAATATAGTTCAAATTATAAAAAAAAAATGGACATGCACAAAAATTCGCAAGATTTCTTTCTTAGCGACTCTTCTTTATCTAAAAATAAAGAAGCTGCTTTCTAAAACGATGAGCATAGGCAGATGCTCAACTACTTTTATGAAATAGACATGGAATCGCTGCAACTTAAATCCGTTGATAATATCATGAAATTACTAAGAAATTTGCTAAAGAGCTGCAGTTAATGCCAAATTAATAGATATCTTCGAATTCCACTAAGACAGCTTGGTAATTCTTTAAAACGTGGACATTAATTGAAGACTAATCTCAAATATAGGAAATATACTTATAGGTAAAAAGACTAGCTTGTTACTTCAACCTCTACGATGGTATCTAAAATATCCAATATACAGTAAGATACTTTAGATACTTAGGATATTTAAGATATTTCTTTAACTAAAAACTAAAATTAAATTTAAATACAAAATTAATAAGAGACTATAAAAATTCAACAATTCAATACACAAAATAACATTAAAATTCAATAGCAGATTTCAATAGACATTTAAACTGATTACTAAGAGAAGTTTGATATTACATACTTAACTGATCTTGAGATTTAAAATGCGTAACTTTAAGAAAAAATTGCAAAATTAAAATATAAAATTTAAAGCAAGATAGAAGAGGCAAATACTTTTGAAAATTAAAGGCTAAGTGAAAGCAAAAATCTTAAATTTCGAATTTAAAAACTCATAACTAAAAATAATTCTCTGTAAGAAAAGCTAATACATATATATGAGTAACACAATAAAGAAACTTTAAACATTAAATCACAATATAAAATACACTTAGAATAATACCAAAATTATTTATTTAAAGCTCAAAAGTAAATTAAGAAAATCTAGAATAAAAATTAAATCTTAAGGTTTGATAATTAGTAGAAATAGTTAATGCTTTAGTCCAAATAATTTGTAAATAATGCTACAAATAAATAATAATCAATATAAACGAATACTGATCTTTCCTTAACTTAAATATAAGAATTGGAAACTTAGAGTTAACTTCTCACTTAGACTTAATAGCAAAGTATAGTAAAACAAGCTATGCTTAGTGAGGAGCTAATGAACATGACACAATCATTTAAACTACAAGATGAGGCAATACTTGCTTCCAAGTAAGAAGCCCAAAATATTATAAACAACTTGGTTACTCAAATTTAATTCATTCAAGCTGAATTGAGTAAATGTAATTTGAGACATAATGAAGTATAATAACATCTTAGGGAGGTAGAAACTCTTAACTAAAATCTCAAAGGTGAAAATTTTCATTTATTAAGCAAAATAGATCAGATCGACTAAAAGGTACATTCACTCACAGTCAATTGCCAGTAACAACAGGCTTAATGTTAATTATTACAAAATGAGAATTATTAAATATCATAGGAACTGAGCTTTCAAAAAAATAAATATGCCAAATCAGTCAAAAGCCTTTTTACATAAACAATCACTCCTCAGGCATAGAATGAATAAACATAAATTGAAATTCAATTCAGCAACTAAATTGCTCAAGAAACTATATCGACTTTAGATTCAACTACTGGTACAGACTTATTATTCTTAGATCAATCTACCTAGTGCGACTTCGTTGAATTGAAGTATACAAAGTTGTAGAATTTATATGATAAATTAAACAAATAATTTATCAATTAAGATATATAGAGTGTCTACTAAAGGCTTGTCTCGTGTTAATAAAAATAGTTTTGAGAAAAGGAAACACAAACCTGTTTAAAAATTAATAGCAAAGATGCTTGAACATGAACAGAAAAAGGGAAATTAATAAGCAATTATAGTTAGACAAGAATGATGGAGTTAAAGAATTAGGTTATTTAAACTTAAAATTCTATCAAGGCTAAGGATGAAGGAACAATAACAGTAGTTACCAATCATTAGCTAGTTGCTTCTTAACAAGAACTATAAATCACAAAATAGAATAATGGAAAACTGTAAGAGTAATATAATGAATTAAACGGATTATATGTTTAACTCATGCAGGATTATGAGCATCAAGTAGAATTGAAGCTAAATGTTTATGCATAAATTTCAGAAATATAGAGAAAATAATAAGATGTTAAAACTCAATCTTACTTGAAAGAAATAAAATGAAACGCTTCAACATAAACACTTTTAATTGATTAAATTTAAGAAGATTAGCAGATTGAAATTTTAGAAAATTCAAATATCTAGACATCATATGTGATGAATTGGGATAGCCAAACAAAATTTGGAAAGAGAAGTTGAAGAGATGCCAAATTTAACCAAGACACTTTAAACTTAAAATAGTCAAAATTTGGGTTTAATGAAGTAAATATTGAAGAGATTTTAAATAAATACGAATTTAAAGACGCCTAACTAATTCAATTTATAAGGTCCAATAAATGATGAAATTAGAATCTTTTCACTTTAGTAGGCAATAGATTTATAACTTTATCTTGCAAACTAAACCATGCTACGTGTGATGGAAATGAAATAAATATAAAAATCGATAATAAATTGAGCGAAAAGTACGATTCATTAACATTATTCATTATAATAAGTTACAGGATTTCAGTTAAATATCAATTTTGTATAAATTCCAAGATTTATTATTTTAACTATCAGCATCAATTAAGTAATATTTATCTTTATTCTTCCTAATATAATAATGATATTATTAAAGCATTTATTAAACTTGTCTTTCATTACTCCCAATTATCAGTAAAAATTATGTTATCTTCATATATATATATATATATATTTTAATTATTATTATATATCCTTTAAAAGCATAACCCATTTAAATTGAAAAAAGGATATTTTATTAGATTTACTAATGCACTTAAAATTATAAAAATTTCCTATAAGAAATAGTAAAAACAAATAGAATATTATATTAAATTCAAATTAATATACTCTACAATATACCTATCTAAGTAGTTAAATAATGACATAGTTAAGACAATAAATATAAAAATATATAATTATTATATAAACACAACTTTTTTACTATCTAAACTATAAAAAAAAAATTTACACGAAATAGAATAATTTAAACTTATTTAAATAAATTAAAAATAATATAGATAAATTTAAAGAATTAAAGTATCAAAACACTCAAATAAAATTTATTAATTAGTATTCTCTGTTTAATGGTATATTGATAATCATTGGAAATATTAGTATCGTATATTTATTATCATGTTTATTAAGCATTTTGATCTATATAGATCCTTTGTTATTTTGAGTCTTCTTTGATTAAAAGATTAAAAATTACAATTCACCTATCTTGACTAGATTAAACTTCCGAAAAATTTTATTTAGAAATCTCAAATAAATTAAAATTACGTTTATTTCTTTTTAAATAGTTAAGTTATTGAGTGTTTGTGAAAAAATCAAAATTAAGCTTGATATAAACATTTTTATCATAAATATATTTATAAAGTTTTAAATTATTGATTTTTCATATATTTTTAGCAAACAATTTTGTAAAGTAATAGACCGCTAGTTATGTCACTTCCTTATTTAAAACTAGGATTAATGTTCACTTTCTTCATTATGTTTGGTAGTAATTATTCTGAACATATTATTGATAAAACTTGTAATTATTTAACGCAATTCTCAACCCGTATATTTGATGAATTCAGTTTTAATTAAATCATTTTTGAGGCTTTATTATTCACTAGTTCATTTATTTTTTTTAAAATTTCTATGTCCGTAAAAAAGCATATTTTATAGTTGACTTAATCTATTTACTTAAAAGGTTCAGTGTTATGTATTTCATCAATTTTTCTATTTGAAGTGTCATTTTCTTTTAACTTAAGTAAGAATGCATAACAAAAAAATAAGTTTCCCAGTTTTCAATTAATTATTGCCGTTAACTAGATTTCAAATTTCTTTTTCTTATAATTTTTTGTTCAATCTGCTTTCCACATTCTTGAACATTATTTAAGGAATTTTGCTGTCATCATTTTACTTTTTCACTTTTTTATTCAATTTCCAAAATTTTTGCAAGTAACTATAATAACCATAAAAGACAAAAGCACTTTAATATTTTTAATAATGTTTTGGTATGAACAACAACTTGTTAAAATAATCTGGCTATTTATAATAGGTTTTCCTTTATACTCATAATGCTTATGTTGCTTCAGTATTATAATTATTAGCTCACAGATAAAATGATATATTTTTCAAGGTTACTTTAATCTAGTTTTTTAAAATTATTATAAAAGCTTAAGAAAGAGTGTTTAATAATAAATTATTTGTGGATCTTATAATTTAGAAATTTTAAAGAGTCAGCATTATTCTTAATCTTATTAAGATCTTTCCAAGTTATATTTCAGAGTAATACTAAGTGGAAAGTGATCAATATGTAAATCTGAGTCTTGAATTACTTTCAAATCAACAAAATTGTCGGAATTAAGATGTGAAGTTGTCAAAAAAGTAGAACTTTAATAGTATTAGATATTAGCTTTGTGGATAAAAGTGCTAGATTTCAAATAGTTGAAAATTAAAAGTAATTAGCTATTATAAAATAAATTCCTTTAAGCTTGTTATTTATTTTAAAAGAATTATTACCAAAGTTAGGTAAAAGCATTTAAATTAGCGCAAAGGATAGATAATTCTAATATCCAGAAATTAAAAGATTTGTTAAGATATTTGAATGCTATATCTTTATAAATATTTTACTTATCATTTCTTGTAAATAACATAATACAATGTTAATCTTCCAATTTTTAAGCTTTTAAAGTATCCAGGAGATTTGAAAGATTAAATTCATCTTAACAAGTATAGAATTACATTTTAAGTAATATGCATACTCCAACAACTTGAGTATTTGTATTTTAATAATAGATGCGATATTATTCTATAGCCATGTGATTATATAGTTTTTGTGTTCAGTTTCATTTATTTAAGTTATCAAAATTATTATCAAGAATAAACTTCCATAGTTCTATCTTTTTATTACCTATTGGATTTAAATTAGTATGTCCTATTTTAAATTAAATAGACATTAAATTAGATATTTAACTTCAACTAAAAAAATCTCTCTATACAATTGATATCATTAATATATAATGTGTTAAGTTTTATTTATTTGATATTATTTTATCATTAACTTTCATATAAAAAATACAAAAAACATTTGACTTTTTTTTAATTTGCATATATAGTAAGTTAGGTGCTTAATGTATTGAATTTCTAATACATATGATTATAGGTAAAGTCAAAGTATCATATTCTTATAACAGTTAATTATCTATCTTTATCTCTACAGAGTCACCATTATAAAGGACTCGATTGAACTATTATGATAATGCAATAAATCTATTTTCAATAGTTGCAAAGTGGTTCTTTTTATTATTTTTTTGATCAGAAGTATTAAATAAATTAGTCGCTTCTAAATATATACTTATTTATTAAATTTTCAGGATTATTACTTTGCATTTAATAATCTTATTAAGTTGGATTCAATATTTCTATAATTAATTATGCTTTCCTTTTTGCTTCTCTTCCAATATTATTTTGATACCATTTAGTTTGAAACAAAAGGCAAATTTTAATTATTTTTGTAATAAATTCTGAGGTATCTATAATATAAGCTTATTACTCACCACATTCTTCACTTAGTTAAACTGTCTGAGTAGATGGATCTTATTCTAAGGATTTTAAAATTTATTAAGTCTTAACTTCTTACTTTTATTTCTGAAATTCAGATGTTCTTGCAAAGCATCGAATCTACATGCCATTTCATGTTAATAACGTTTTATCAAACAATTATTTTAAAAATGTATTATATTTATACATCTTACTAATTAAATTATATTAATTAAGATTTTAATAATCCAATAAAGACTGAGTTACTAAAAAGTAATATCAGTTATAGTTCCACTCTAAATTGTATCAGAGTTTGTTTCAGTTTAAGCAATCTAGTTTAATGTTTCTTGTTAAAGTTGATATAAAGCTTAAATTAGATTAGTCCTTGCAAAATCATCCTTAAACGAGTACATGCATCAAATCCATTCTTTGAATCTCTGCTTTTACTTAAGATTTCTTACTATTGTCAAACAATTTAACTTTTATTTAATTTTGAGTAAAAGATTCTATTTAAATTTGCTTTTTACATAACTTATCTATTGCTTTTTATTATTATGATTAATTTTAAATTTACATATTAATCTTAATCTATTATTATGTATTAAAAAATTTGTTCTTTTTTGTATTTTTCTTCAAAACCTAGAGTTTAACTAGAATAATTAAAAATTAAGATTTCTAGTTTCTTTCAAAAAGGTAAATTATATATCTTTCTTAATATTCTTATTCATCTTTCAATTTAAATCTGAAACTGTATTAGTTTAACATTATTAATCCTTTTTTCAAGGATAGTTTTAATTAGAAATAATTCTTTTTTAAGATCCTTAATAATTTGTAACCATTTTTTACCTCTTTGTTTTAATTGTTATAGATATAGTTCAAATTTAAGTTATAAAATTATTGCAGCAGATTCAAAACATTTTCGTTTTATTCGCTAAGTTAAATTTTTTTATATTATAGAAAATAATTTTCAGTTGTGAGATTTTTTGATTTCAGTTAAGTTTTTCAATTTAGCTAAACGTTGAATTTTCTAGTGATAGAGTCTCTTATATCAAATTTTTCTTTTATTTTTTTCAATTTTGAAAGTTCGTTTTATAACTTCTAATTTTTCACCTTATGAGTTTCCTAATATTTGTAGTTTAAACTTAGTATTGTTTAAAATGAGATTACTAATAATTATCTTACTTACTAATAGTTATTTAAATTTTCCTTTAACAAACGTCATTAATGTCTGCTTACTCTAATTTTCCATTTTAATTAACTTTACTCTTTATTTTTTTAAAATTGTCTCTAGTTTGACTCTTATATTGCGAATTATTTAGCAGAACAAAGATTGCTAATTTGAGATTCTTTAAAAACTTGGAGAAACTAGTATAATATTTTGAAATAGAGGTATTTAATATTGAACACTGTAACGAATTCTTGGATAAAGTTTAAGATAAATCAAAGAAAAGTTCCTTTTAGATGCTACAGAAGGATGAGAACAATGTAAACAACACATTTTTACTTTGAAGATATTGATAATGAAGCAAGATAATTTCCAGATTATACAAATGCTGAAATAAATAAATGGAATTATGATTAGAGGAATAGGTTCTATTAGCAATTTTTGAAATTATTACCTTTTTTAAAGTCTTAATTAAGATATAAAGCTACCATAATTTATTAATAATACTATTATTTTAATTTTTATATGTTTATTGCTTTCTTTAGTTATCTAATATTTATCTTTGAACGTTGTTGTAATGATCAATCAAGCTAATCATTTGTTTTACTGTTTTATACCTTTAGCTCATATTTTTAATTTTTTATTACCAGTAACTGGTAAACCTAATTTTAGCTTTCCTTTAGAGTTATAAAAATTTCTGCTTGCATACAGCAAATTAAATACTATATTGAAATTTAGCAAAATTAATGCCTTTGATTTCTGTTAAAAATCTTAAATTTAGATAAAAACTTAGTAATTAAATACCCTATGATTTCAATTCTACTGATATTCAATTCACTTTCACTCATAAAGTTAATATCTTACAAAATCTTAAAATTTATGCGTTTAAGTTAAAAATTTGGAAAAAGCGATTTAGTTAAGCAGAGTTATAACTAAAATATACAGATATTTTATTATAGCTTTCTAAGACTTTCTAAGATAAAAATAGATACCCATAATGTCTAACTTAAATATTATAATAGCATAAGCATTTATAGAGCAAATCTATTATATTAGTTATAAAATAAACTTAAGTTGCAAAATGTAAGTTATTTATAGAAACCCTTATTTAAAAAGAATAAGTCTATATATTATAAAAATAATAAGTTTTTGCTTGATTTTAATAGTAATTATTGTATTTAAATTATATTAAAATAGTATATTATATTTTACTTTTAACTCATACTAAAAGTATATAACTAAACTTTGACTTGATCAAGAAGAATTGGAGAAAGCAAGTAAAGGATAAAAAAGAAACATTAACAGTCTAAATTTTTAAAATTAGAGAAGGTTTTTCCATAAAAAAGTTTAAGTTATATAGAAGAACATTTTAGCATTTGGCAATTAGATCTCTTGTTTATGATACTAAAAAGAAAAATTATTAAATTAAAGGAAGATTTTTAAAGGCTAAAAGAGATTTTATAAAACATCGAAGAAAGACTGATTATTTAGAAATATTCTCGAATTTAAGGTTTAATCGGTTAGAATATTAAAGCCAGCTGGGATTAATAAAAGAAGATACTTAATTTCAGTAATCAAAGCTAGAGATAAATTACAAATTTATATTAAAATGAAGGATTAGAATAGGAAATTAAAATTAAAGTAGATATCGAAAGATATGGAAAACAGCAATAAAATGAGTCTGAGAAAATAATTGAATAAAAATGAAAAGCAACAATTTTTTAAATACTTAAATAATCATCGAAAGAAATATAATCACTGAAGTTTGAATTATTATTTAGTTATGATTTACTTGATATTTTAAAAATTTTTCTAATTAGTAAAAAAAATTATAAACTTTCTTATTTATTAAAATAATAAATATTTGGATTATTTAGTTGTTTTTTTTTAGAATTAACATAAAGAAATTAAAGTAAAGAATATTTAAAAACTCTCTTACTCCCTAATTTTAAGCAACCTGCTTCCTGTGTTTGCTTTTATACTTTTTTCGATAAAATTTCGATAGATTCATAATATATTTTTAATTTTTTTAAATCAGTATTCATAAATACTGAAACATCTAGCTAAAATGCTTCGTAATTTTTATCTTACAAACTCTTATTTATTCTTAAAAATAATACGACTAAATGATTAATAAATAAAAAATAGTTTTGTGATATGAAACTAACTTATATTCTCTTAATAATCCTATTTTTTTAAAACTTTTTAGGTTTTTATATCACTTCCTTTTACAGTTTCTACAACTTCTATATTTTTCATTAAATTTTTCTATTTTAGTCTTATTTTTTATTCAAAAGCATACAAAATCTGATATGCTATTAAATTGATAGAATAATTTGAATTTATGTAACTTACATCTTAATTTAATAAACTTAGAAAAAAATAGTTTAAACGATTAATTTTTCAATTTTAGTTATAATTTCAGAAAATTAAAAAAATAGGAACTTTATTTTATTTAAGTCTTTTGAATCATGTTATAACATTTGATTTCTATTTTATAATAATCTGCATAGAGTTGTACGATCAGATTGTAAATTAAATTTTATTTTCTAAATAATTAAATTATTATATATATATTTGCATGTTTAATCATTTAAATTATTAGAATCTTAAGCTTAAAAATCCAAGAAGTATTTAAGTAAAAATATAAATAAGAAGAGCATAATAAAAATAATAAATCTATTCTTCTTTAATTCATTTTTAAATTAGTTGGCTTCCAATTGTTGTATTATAAGTAGTAATCAAATCGGTGTAAAAGTAACTAAAGAGATAATTTCCAAAATTATGTCACATAATCACAAAAAATGATTTAATGAAAACTAAAAAAATGTAAAATAAATAAAAAGCTGTAAAAACTAAAGAACTCTAAAAAGTACTAAATTGAATATAGAAATAGTACAATAATATAAATACTAAAAAATAAAATCAGGATTATAAATATGGTGTAACTTAGCATACATTTTTAGTGATTAATCAATTAATTAAATCCTTAAAATACTTGTAATATCCAATTAAGTAAATATCATCAAAGTATAAAATAAATATAAAAATAAAATATCAGTTAATATAATATAAATAGATGTTATGTAAAATTTTTTAAATCAAAATTCAATAAAATATTTTTAAACCAAAATGAAAGAATAATAAAATATTAATGAATTATTTTAATATAGAAAATATTATCTACAAAGAAAATAAACATATATTTTTTATTTATTTAACTAAATTTTTTTTCTTTTTGAATAATTATATTTTTTTATAAGTAAGTATCCTGACTTTCAGTTAAATGTTAAAATTGTATAAATTCAAAGATTTATTGTTTTAACTATCAGCATTAATTAATTATTTTTTATCTTTATTCTTTCCAATATAATAATGATATTATTAAAGCATTTATTAAATTTATCTTTCATTACTCCCAATTATCAGTAAAAATGATGTTATCTTCATACTCTTTCTTTTTAATTAGCATAATTCCTTTATAAGAATAATCAATTTTAATAATAATAATATACTAAATTAAAGTGTTCGTATCTCCGGGGATTTTAAACCCTTTCAATACATACCTCCAGAGTTCGTTCCTTGAGGTTTAAAATAAAAGTTTGGGACTCCCAGTTTTTTTGGAGTTCTGGCACTCCCTTGAAAAAGCCTCCTTCTAAATATTCTTCCATCCTCATCTACATAAATTCTTAACAGTTCTCTCCAAATCTCTTCACTGTTTCTTCTCTGTTTATCCAAATATATCTTGCATCACTTGTATGTGTGGAATCTTGATTTGCTAAGGTAGCACAACCTGACGATCCTTCTGGAAGGAGTTATCTCTATGTGTTTTGTGTATTCTAGTTTCATTTTATTTCCAGCTAAGGTTTAAGATTAAATTCTTTTTTCTCCCAAAAGTTTCACTTCGATTTCCTGTTTTATTAATCTTTCTTCATTGTTTTAACTTTTCTATAATAATTTTTGGTTTTCTTTCTTTAATATTCAAACTTCTTCATATAGGTGACGGATAGATTTCATAAGTTATTCTATTATTAGCTATTCATCATTTTTCTATTTCTACATTATTTTTAATTACCACTTTTCATGTAGTTGTTTGATCGTGGCTATGGGAGTAAAAAGTCTCGCTTGTTTTAGTCAGTTTCTGTTGGTTTAATTTCTTATTCAATTTAAGATTATCTTTATTTTTCTAAATTTGGGGGTTAAAGAGCCTAATAAAATGATTATGTTATTAAAGAAGACGTGGCAGAAGAAGAATTAGAAGTCTCTAGTTTTTTTTTCTATGGAGCTGGAAAAAAACCCTTCTTGAGACCTTCTGATAATTTTATTAAGAATAATCCATTTTAGTTAAATAAAATATATTTTATTAGTTTTGCTTATTCACTTGCAATTACAAAAATTTCCTATAAGAAATAGAAAAAACAAATAGAATATTATGTTAAGTTTAAATTATAAATTCTACAATATACCTATCTAAGTAGTTAAATAATGACATAGTTAAGATAATAAATATAAAAATATATAATTATTAAATAAAAGCAACATTATCTAACTTTTTTTACTATCTAAAAGATGAAATTAACACAAATCTGCATGTAAACCTATTTAAAATAATATAGTTAAATTATTATTTAAATTATTTTGAATCAAAAACTAACTAAATAAAAAATTTAAAGAATTAAAGTGTCAAAACACATAAAAAAATCTGTTAGCCAGTATTCTCTTTTTAATGGTATATTGATAATTATTGGAAGTATTAATATCGTATATTTATTATCATGCTTATTTAACATTTAATCTATATATTTCCTTTGTTTTTTTGAGCTCTCTTTTGTTAAAAAGATTAGAAAGTAAATCTTTTTAAATTTTTTGCTTTTTATAAAAAAATCATTTTTTCCAAAGCATAACTTTTCTTTATCTTAATAAAATCAGTAAAAAGTAACTATTTTAGAACGAATAATATCATTTTTTATATTTTTCAAAATAAATAAAAGTTTAAGATTTTTTGCTTTATGCTATAACTCAGACTGTATATATTATTTTCTCATACTATTAGACTTTTTAAGGATATCTTATTATATTAAGTAATTTTTAATGTGAAGTGTAATTAAATTTGGAAAAGAAGCAAAAATAATGCTATTTTAAGATCCTTTATTTTAATATATGAAGACTAATCATTTATTAAGAAAATGCAATTATCATCATAGAATTTTATTTTCCTTTATCTCTTCACTATTATCAATTTTTTAATAAATAACTTTGTATATAAATCTTATGTTAAAAAAAGATGGAGCAAAAATCCTCTCTTTAAAAGTCAAATAAGAAAAGCTAAAAAAGGCGGTTCAGGAACTTCGTAAATAGTAAAATAGAAATCAGAGTCAAGTTCATCTTTGTGAGTTAAATAGATATAGATACGATCGAGTATAATAAACATAAATTGATTCAGGAAGATCTTTAAGTAAAGATTAAGCAAATGCATGCGTAAATTCTAAAGTATGAAGAGATCATTTACAATCAAAATTTACAAATACGGGAGTTAACAAATTTCATAGAAGATAAAAAGATAACATACCATACCAAAAAAATAAACTTATCGAAAACAATTTGGTAACCGAAGAGTAACTTTAAAAATAATCTTAATATTCTACATTGCATTTTCATAAATATGGTATTATTTATTCATATGTTAAAAGAACTATAATATTTGAAATTTTATTAATGAAGAAAAGGATTACTAATAAATGGGTTTCATAAATAAGTAATAATTTATTAATTTTTTTCTAAAAAAACTATTTTTTACATAATTCAATCTTAAAATTTTCAATGATTGATTATCTTGTAAATTCATATAACTAATTTGTGTTTCCAATTTATAAAACATTGAAATAAAATTACTATCAAGTAGATTTAAATTTCTTAGTATACTAAATAAAATTCACAATTTTATTATTATTAGTGATAATAATAATCTCTACTATTTTACCAATTTTTATCTATGTTAGATGCTATTTTTTTGCTTAATTTATTACAAGATTCCCTTTTAATATTTTAGATTTTAAATTTATTATTTTTCTACTTTTTTCAATTTTACAGTTTATAAATTTTAAACCAATAAATTTTAATCTTTATCTCTTGTTTTACTGATGTAAATATTGGTAATTATTTATATAATAAAATTAAGAAATTTATTTTATTCTTATATTTTAATTAAATTAATTTATTATTATAAATCCAATTTTTATACAATGGGAAATTGTATTCAGGGTTTAATGTAGTTAAGAAAGTTTGCTTCAAAGGGAAAAAATACTCCTAGTAAATAATGAAGTGTCTTGTATATAATAAGTAACTAATTAATTCAATAGAAAAGGATTTAGATTATACCTATAGGAATAAATCTAGAAAGTAATCTTAAATTAATAAGATTAATAACAGTGAAGATTCAAGCTAGTTTTAGATGACCACTTAAAAAAAGCTAGAATGTGGTAAACCAAATAAAGATGACATCACAATATTAAATTATACTATTTTATATAGTATTTTTATTTTGTAAGCCAACATTTTTTTCTAATATATCTAACTACATAGCATAATTTTAATTACTTTAAAATAAAACTTGTTATGATTCACATCTTTAAAACTATTTTTATGATCTCTCTTTGTTAAAATATTATCTTATTAATATAGTTTTTGACAGTTACATTTTATTTCGTTTTTTACTCCTTTTGATTTTATTTTTTGCTAAGCATCATTATTTAATTTCAAACATTCACAAAAGATATTTTTAAATTTTCATACTAAGCTTTTAATTTCATATATACTGGAAGTTGGTTTAAATTTCAGATTAGTTATTGATGTTTTATAGTATTCTCCCTATTTTTTAAGTATAGCATTATTAAAAAATTTCTATTATATTCTTATTTTTTTGCAATATTTTTTAAATAAATATTTACCATTTATAAAGAGATAGCTTTTTATTAAAAAAGCTATAAATAATAATCAAGATTAATGAGCATTTAGCACCTCAATGGTACGCAGCTCTTTAATAAAGATTTTTAAAGTCAAAAAAATTCTTTTCAGAAATCTTCTACAATGCTAGAGTTCCTTTGTGAGTTTTTTCTTCTAAAAGGCCGTTATTGGAATGCTCCCTAAAAAACATTAGCATCAAGTATTTTTCATCAATAATATTACTTGATGCCTCTTCAGTCTTTGTCTTCTCTCTTGGCTTCTACAAAGATTCCTGTTCTGTTCTTCACCAATGAGTACTACCTAGTACCAGATCTTAAGTAAATCTCATAAGGAGGATTATTCCTCCCTATTTATTTAATAATAATAAGGTGATTTTTAATTAGTATTTTAACACCTTTTCGAAACCCAAAAAACAAAAAAATTACTTACTTTACCTCTTTTCAGAACACCTTCACTCACACCTTTTACTTACACACTACTTTTTCTTAACCAAAGTTATCAATTTCTTGATAAAACTCCCTTTTCTCTTCTATTTTAACACCTTTTCGCAAACTCAAAAACAAAACAGTTACTTACTATACCTCTTTTTGATACATTTATATAGAATCATGTCAGAAAATTTAACCTAAAATACATAAAAAAGTTATATTTTCTTTAAAAAGGCAAAATATTTGGTCACACTAACTTTTTATACTTACAAATAATAAGATATTTAATAACTAGAATCAAACTAAAAAGAATAGACTATCAAGTATATTTTTAATATACTTGATATTTAATCAATTTTTACTATTTTACTACAGTATAAAAAATAAAATATTAAACAAAAGGATTTATTAATTTAATAGAGCTAATCAAAATATATAGTTGCTATTATTTAAATATATAAGCAATTCAAAATATTAAACAGTTGAAGTATACTGTGAATTAATATTGAAAGTAACTTATAGTAAGCCAAGAAATTAGTTATGAATAAGAAATTGGTGAAATTAAAAAAATACTATAATAAGTAATCCTAGTATTAGCAAGATTGAAATATGATGAGTATAATGAAGAAAATTATAATTATGATAATGTTTATACTTCATAGTAAAATTAAGTTAGTATGTTTGAAATAAATTTAAACTTTTTAATTACAAACATTGAATAAACCCTAAGAAGCTTACTTTCCAATATCTAATCAGAAAACTCAGAAAGTTTGTAAAGATGAAAAATACTCAATAATTTTATAGAATCTAATGTTTTAAGAGATCTTTATATATCATAAAATAATGTCTATTGCAAACAAACTCAGATTTGAAAATTATGTACAATAGTTTATAAAATTAGACTAGTAAATCAAATATTTTCCTTCTACTTATATAAATTATAGGTTTAATATTATACTTATCAAGGAAAGCCGAATGAATATAAAAATACAATATTGACATGATATAAATTAGACTCTAATAAATTGATTTATTAACTTTATTAAGTATCTTAACATTACTGATAGGATAATTTTTTATATATTATAATGAATGCTAAAACATAAAAATGATTATATGCTTTCAATTTAGCTATGAATGCTACTGTCTATCATCTTTAAATTTCTTATATACCAATTATTTTATCCAAACAAATATATAGATTAACTTAAATTTAATCTATAATGGTTAAAAATAAAAAAAATAATACCAATATTCAATAATGTAAAGACAATTTATAAAAACTATATAATAATTTATCAGACTCTTAGTAATATCCCTTTAATATTACACTTTTATCTATTCATAAGCACTTTATTGATAATTGTAAGATTAAAACTATAATTTTATATCAATAGAAGAATAATTATTTATGCTTACAAATATATCTAAAATTGACTTTAGTATATGAATCTCATAAACTGGGTATATTTGCAATATACATTTATTTTACGATATATTAAGATCATTTTTGCTTTATCTTCCTACAACATAAAGCACTGCAACATAGTTAAAGAATAATATATCATTTCTTATCTACTATTTATTCTGATTAGATATTGGAAAAGTTTCTTATTAAACTTTTTTGATAAATTTATATCAATTTTTTTCAAATATTTTATCTTTTATACTTTGAAGCATACTCATAATTATAATTTTCCTTCATTTTTCTCTTTTATATTTCAATCTTATTATTATTATGAAAGCCAAATGTCAAATTTTTTAATATCTATTATAATAAGGAATATTCCGATTCGAAATAGGGTAATGATAAAAATTTTTCATTTATAAAGATAGAAAAGACCATTATTGTATTAACTATTAGCACTATATAAATTACTATTTTATTATTTACTTAAAGAGTCATTACGCTTATTTAAAAGTCAGATAATTTACTTTTATTACTAATTAAACTTTCAATAAATATTTTTTTAACTTAAAATCAGCTTTTAAGGACTTTGTCACAAGAAAGGTAATTTTTATATTAGTTGATATTTTTTATTTTATACAAGTTAGAAAAATAAGAAAAAATATAGAAATCTAGATTTAAATAAATATCATAATAATTACAGATAGATTTTAGAATAAAATGCTTCCATAAAAATAGTACTTTGATGAAGAAAATCAATTATCTAACAAAATAATGAATTTTTATAAGGAATATGAACTAAGAAAACTTTGAAAACTACAATGATGAAGAGGAAGATAAAAAAGATATGGAGCAAGATAATTGATCAGGAATTATACAAACTGTACTTATTACTTATATGAAAATATAGTAAAAAAATATTAATTTTTATTACTGTATCATAATAATAAATAAAGCTATAAAATAGTATCTAAAATAAGTAAAAAAATAGAGTAAAATTATAAAAATTATAAAAAAATATAAGAAAGTTAAAGGATTTACCTACATTTTTTAATATTTTTAAAAGCAGAAAAAAAGTTATAAGATTTTTCAATTTAATCCGCGGATTTTAAGAGTAGTATATAATATCTAAAACATAGAAATTTAGATTAAACTTAAAAATTTTAAAATAATCTTGCATTATAAAGGTTCATTAATGATATGTTTTGAAAGTAAACATTCCAGATAACTCAAATAAGTAAGAATTCTTCCAATTTGAAAAAAGGATTTGAGAGTGATTGGAAGAATTTAATACCATTTGCGCTCATAAATGTAATTTAAAAAGATAAATGATTAAAAGTTAACTTAAAGACTCTATGGAAATATTGATTAATGTAAAATTTTACACCTCTCAGAATAAGGATTTTGTATCTATACTATTAGTTTTATTTAGTTATAGACTCTTTAAATTTTTTTTATAAATTCCAAAAGTTGAATAAACTTTGAGCTGATTCGAAAAAAAATTAAAGTAATTGAACAAGCTTTATTTAATCTTTATTAAAAATGTGTATTTTTTGGTACTATAATAAATATTTTTTAGTTTAAATATAACATTAAATATAGAAACTTTAACTAATTTTTATCTAAACCATTTAATTTATACGTTATGTAAATAAAATAAAATTCTATTGGTTTATAATTTTGTTTATAATTTGAGCAATAAAACCAAACTTAAAATCATGCTTACTTAAAATGCTTATCTTTCACCCTATCTAAATAATATTTGATAATATATTTTTAGTTTGAATTTTTAGCATTTAGTCTATATTTTTACTTAAATTTTATAATTATTCTAGCAAATATTAAATTTTATAATCTATATCGTTAAATTAAGATCATTACAAATCTTCTTATACAAATATTTTTATATTTCTAATCAGTAAATAATTTCTCTATAGTAAAGAGTCTAAATAATCATAAAATATCTTAACTTTAAAATGTAGTAATTAATTAATTGTAGGTTTATAGAATTTTCAATCAAAATTTTAGGAGATATTGCAATGTGAAAATTCTATTTTAATATCTTATTGTAATTCATTTAAGAAGGAGTATTTATACTAGTTAAATAGAAATAATTACTTTTTTATTTTTTTATATTAATCCACATAATCTATTTTCTTACTCATCATTAAAAGTAACTAGGTTTATTTAACAATATAATTTGTTTTTCAATCCTTAAAAATTTATTTTATTTCTAATGTAATTTATATAACTTAAGCTATATTTTAACTATTATCTAAAGTAATATGATTAAACATTTTTCTTTATATCTAAGCTTATTACTTTTATGTTTCATTCCAATTAATTATTGAAAAGGCAATTCCAATTTTCTTCTGAAACTTATTAAGCATTTTCTAAAATGTTTGATTTATTTAATCGCTTATATTTCAAAATTAGATAAAATTTATCCATAAATGAATTAAATTAGCGTGAATTATCCGTTAATTGTTATTAATATATAAAGTTAAAACTAATTTTAGTGTTCTTTTGATTAACTTTTATTTCTTGCATAAAGCTTGAAAAATCTTATTTCACCAAACGGGAATTCTTGTATCTTTAATCTGTTTCAAATGAATCAATTATTAAATTAGATACTACTGAATAGAAATTAATTAATCTACTCAGGGCCATTCATCTTTCTTTCGATTTGTTGCCTTGTTTGAAGACCTTTAAGCAAGAGAAATGAACCGAAATTAGGAGCCTTAAACTACGAACTATCCGTCAGTCGAACCTCTTCGCTGGTGAGAGCCCTCGAATAAGTTAGGCTTCCTCTATAGAACTATTCACTTTTAAGCGAGGTGGCATTCAATTCGAAGACCATATTAACATGTACTATCTTCCATATTTTAAAATTTTATATATATCTTGTTAATTTAAATCCATTCTGTTTAGAATTTTTTAAGATTTTCGTTTTAAATTTACTAAAAAAGTCAGGTTTTCTTAATAGGTATTAGAAATTCTTATAGATCCATTTTATTTGTTCAGGTTTTTTAAACATTAAATTAAGTATTTTTGTATTTATTATATTTCTTGTGTTAATAATAGCTTTCTTGCAATTTCTTACTTTTGCTAAATTTTTATAAGATTATATTTATTTATTGTATTTTCCTTTATTTTAATTTATTTTTGCTTTTTTTATATTTTTTACTCAACAAGCTTTTTTCATACTTTGTAGTTATGTCCTTTTTTAAGTTAAGACATATTTTATTAGAGAATTATTATTATTTAGTTTAAGTATTAGATAGTATTTTGTAATCTATTAATGTCACTTTTGTTTAATTAAATATAAGTTATTATTTAAAATACTTTGAATCCTATTAAATTTTGTTCTTCAGCAGCTCTTTTGATTTTTATTTCATTAATTTGGGGATTTAGTACTTATATTAAAACCATTAGAGCATCCTAAAAACGGACTGGTGTTAAGGGTTAAATTCGTAATTTATAGTTATTAGTATTAAGCTCTTTTTAGAATAGTTTCTCTTTAATAGTAATTTTAATGTTCTTAAGTTGGTTAAATTTATTTAGTATGACCTTGTAGAGGTTTCTTTATTTGAGTATAGTCTAAAATATAGACAATAAAATCTCTTTAAAAAATTTAGTTTAATCTCACAGATGAAACTGTCTATTCTTTACGAATCCCTAGGTTGGAAATACTTATTATAAAGTTATTTATTGTGTCATTTAAGAAGTTCCAAGGATTAGAAACTTAGTTAAAGATAGGATTAAACTAGTCTCCAGTGTATATTATAGCTTAATGTTCTATATTTTATTGTTAATGGTAGATTAGATTCTTAATGAGTTAAATCTTATACACACCATTAATCAATGCCTATTACTCGGTCATATTTTAAAAATATATAATACCATTTAAAAAATTTCTTTCAGCAAATCCTATTTTAAAATGCCTTTTTTAAGTTTTTTTAAATTTATTTATAATTTTCTATATTTTATTTACTTTTCCGGAAAATATTACTTTTTAAGGTAAATGAAAGAAGTTTCTTAACTAATATTAAAGCTTTTACTGAAACGATTTTGGAAAAATTTCAAGCTTAATTTGCTAAATTATAAAAATACAGCAAAAAAGAAATTTCTACTTCTTAATGAAGATGCTAAGGAATTTTTCCAAGAATAGGAAAATTAAAAATTAAAAAAAGAAATAAAATTAAGAAATAAAAAATAATCCCTCAAGAAATAAATAAACAGGTAATTTCTTAAATATTTAAAAAAGGAAGTAAAGATGATTGGAAAAACTGACGTTCTATTTCTCTTTATAATATTATTCTAAAACCATATTATAAAACTTAAAAAATATATAATCTGATCTGTTAGAGAAATTTAATTCACCATTTTTAATTGATATTCATGAAAAATTGATAAACTATTTAATAGATTTGGACGAAATAATTGATAATTGATAACTTTAGAAAAGTGTTAAAGTCAAGACTGATTTGATTGTAGAACTGATATGAGATGAAAAAATGTTTGATTCAATAGAAAGAAGATTTTTTAATCAACTTAAGAGAGTCAAATTGCCACTTGAACTTATAAAATCATTAGAGTCATTTTTAAGCATTCCAATTTCTTTATTTATTATATTAAAAAATATTTGCAAGTTATTAATCGAGGAATGAAGAAATGATAGCTTCATCAGTAGTTGGGGAAATTAAGTACCCATAATATACTACTTGTCTTCCTCTATTTTGGTTGATTCTGGACCTGAAACAAAATTACCTTCAGTTTTAGCGTTTTTTTGTCTTTGAATCTGACTTGAAGTGATATGTGAAGACTTCTTGGAAATTCTAAAAGCTAACCTTGCACAACTCAAATTTTCAAGATGCATCCTATTTATCGAATTGAGCAATCAAAATGTAGCTAACCTAATAATGGTAGAGTCATTTTAATCAATTATTATTATATTATTATTATAAATTAAATTAAAACTAGAACATTATAATGCAACAATGGAAGATAATTAATCTAAAACCAAATCAAAATCATAGCATATGTTTAGCTTTATGCTTTTCTTTTTATTTATATCCTTACTTCAAAAACTTCTTGGATTTTAAAGCTTAATTTTTTAATAATTGAACTTAAAAAGGTAAAAAAGGGTTATAAATGTAATAATATATAATAATTAAATAATTTCTAAAAGAATAGTAAATTTAGAAACTTATCATATAACTATGTTTATATGTTTTAAACTAGTATTCAAATATTATAAAATAATTAAAGCAATTTATTTAAATTAAAGTTATTATTATTTTTTATTTTCTTATATTGTAACTAAATTGAGAAATTAATCATTAAAACTATTTTATTTAAAACTCTATTAAATTAACATGCAAAGTACATTAAATAAACATATCCTATAAACATTTATAAGCATATCAAATTTAATTTACCTTCATATTAATAAATTAACTAAAATTATAAATTTAAAAGTATAGAAGTAGTAGAAACTATAGATAATAAGTAATTAAAAATATGATCAGTTTGTAAAGTATAATAATAGTTAACAAATTAAAGTAAACTACTTAGCACTTGCAGAAATTAATTTTCTATTTGTAATGTATTAATCACTTAGTCAAAAATTCTTAGGTTTTTATAATTAAGATGAACTTATAAGATAAAAACTATGCAGAATTTTAGCGAAATGTTCATTATTAATATATAATGATATGAAAAGTATTGAATTATACTATAAACATTTGTTCAAAATTAAATAATAAAAAGATATGCTTAATAATTATATTTCGTGATAATTCTCGATCTTTCTACCTTAATTTTCAGAATATCACATAATTCTCTATTAAATAAAAGTTCGAACCGTAATGATTATATTTCTTTTGATGAGTTTTTAAGTATTTAAAAAATTTATTGCTTTTCATTTCGCTTTATCATTTTTTCGATTCATTTATTACTGTTTTTCAGAAATTTTGATATATATTTTAATTTTAGTTTCCTATTCTAATCCTAAGTTTTTAATTTTGTTGTAATTATTCTTTTAGCTTTATCTAATGAAACTAAGCCACTTCATTTATTAATATATTTTTTTCTAGTATTCTAATCAATTAAACCTCAATTTTGAAGATCTTTTTTAACTAGCCATTATTTTTTCGAGGTTTTAATAAATCTCCTTAAGCCTTTAATTTTTTTTTATTTATAAAAAAATTTCTTTAATTTTATATACAAGAGAGCTAATTCCCCAATGCTAATCTGTTCTTCAGTCTTCTAAATATCTTAATTTTTTTTAAGTAAAACCTTCTCTATATTTTACAATCTAGATAGTTAATTTTTATTTTTCTATCTTTACTCATTCTCCTTAAAAACTTTACTAAATAAAAGTTTAATTATATCTTCTAGTATGAATTAACAATTAAAATATAATATACTATTTTAATATAATTTAAATACAATAATTCCTATTAAAATTAAATAGAAACTTATTATTTTTTAATTATATAGAAAATTGCTTTTTTATGTAAGTGCTTCTATGAATAACTTACATTTTGCAACTTAAGTTTATTTTAATAGCTAAGATAATAGTTTTGCTCTATAAATGTTTATGGTATATATATAAGTTAGATATTATGGATATCTATTTTGTATCTTAGAAAGCTATAATAAAATATTTATATATTTGAGTTATAATTCTATTTAACTCAATTTCTTTTTCCAAATTTTTAACTAAAAGGCATAAATTTAAAATGTTAATGTTTAAGGATGGAAATTAATTGAATAAGGGGAATGTAAAAGACATAAACTTTTAATTATTGAAACTGCTTATTAAATTTAAATATTTCTTAACCGAAATTAAAAGCTTTAATACTGCTAAATTTCAATGCAGTGGTTAATAGTTTAATGCAATCAGAAATTTATATACTCTAAAGGAAAGTTAAAATAAGGTTTACCAGTTACTGCTAATAAAAGAATCAAAATTATGATTTAAATGTGTAAAATATTAGCAATTAACTGTATTTAATCATTAAATTTTACAGCAACGTTCAAAGAAAAATATTAAAAACTAAAGAAAGCAATAATCATATGATAATTAAAATAATAATATACTTATTAAATTAGGAAACTTTATATCTTAATTAAGACTTTAAAAAAGTAATAATTTCAAAAATTGCTAATAAATACTATTGTATTAAAATTTAAGTTTCATGTTCTAAAGGAAAACATAAAAAATAGTATAGTTTATTGATGTTTTTTATAATAAAAAATAATTAATTAGTTTTTATAAAGTTTCATTTAAAATATTTATGCTACTAAAAAATAAGTATTAAAAGATAAAAATTTATAAACTATTAGCATTTTTTATCTAATGAGAAGTTTGTAAAACAAAATATATCATAAATATGGAAGTTAAAATCATTTTATCTATTCAAATAAAGATCTAAATCAATCCCCTTAAAATTATAATATTTAAACTTAGATAATAATATCTTAAGCTAATAAAAGCTAAAGCATAATTGCATATAATTTGAAATAAATACTTAATTGTTAAGATATGCATACATTTTATTAGAGTACTAAATAATTACAAAAAATTAACTTTTACATTATAGTTTTTATTTCAATAAATAGATAATTATTTATAAATCTCGTCTGTTTGAATGATAATTCAAGCTATTTTTGATTATAAAAACCTTAAATCACAAATTATTATATAAATTTAGAAATATTACATTATAATAAGTAACGAAAATTCATAAAGCTTATAAAAAGTTAAATGTTACTAAACTATTAAATAAATGCTGAATATTACTCTATGAAAAGTCATAATAATTATTTATAAAGTATTTTATTAAAAAATTGATAGTAGTGAATAGATAAAACAAATAAAGTTCTATGATGATAACTACATTTTCTTAATAAATATGTTTAGTCTTTGTAAAACACTAAAGGATCTTAAAAAAGTATTAATTTTTATTTTTTTCAAAATTTAATTAAACTTCACATAAAAAATTAATTTAATATAATAAACTATCCTTAAAAAGACTAGCAGTATGATAAAAAACTATATATAGTTCGAGTTTTAGAATAATCAGAAAAAATCTTTACTTTTATTCATTTTGAAAAGTATAGAAAGATACTATATTATTTCTATAAAGGTTAATATTTGAATAATTTTATTTCGATAAAGAGAAGTTATATTTCGGAAAGAATTTTTTTTTTAAAAAGACAAAATATTATAAAAAATTGGTCGAAAATAATTACCTTTTAAAAAATAGAAATTTTAATAAAAAAATTTAATATTATTTACATTTAGTAAAATGTTTCAATAGGTAACAGTAAATATGTAATGAATCTGATAGAGTCAAAACTCTTTATTAAGGGATAAAAAGAGCATCTTTCATTTATAATTTATTAGAAATTCCGAAAATAATTTTTTAAAGGATGTTAGTTACTCAATTTCCTGGAGTTTGTCTTTAAAAATGAATTGAAAAAGAGACAAATCTAACTTTTATTTTCCAGATATTATGTACTGATGCTCTTCGGAAGTATAATATCTTTTTTAGCTAAAGAGAGCTCAGAACAATAAAGGTATTAATTAAATTTAAATTTTAAATAAATATGATGATAAATATAGGATGTTAATACTTCCAATATTTATCAATATACCATTAAATAAAGAATACTAATTAATAATCTTTATTTATATGTTTTTACACTTTAATTCTTTAATTCTTTAAACTTTTTTATTTAGTTAGCTTTTGATTCAAAATAATTAAAAATAGTAATTTATCTATATTATTTTTAATTTATTTAAATAGGTTTAAATTATTCTATCTAATGTAAATTTGTATTAGTTTATAACTTTCGATAGTAAAAAGGTTAATTATTATATTGCTTTATAATAATATATATTTTTCTATTTATTATCCTAACTATTTAATTGGTTAATTAATTAGATAGGTATATTATAGATATATAATTAAATATAGCATAATATTCTATTTATTTTAATTATTTCTTATAGGAAATTTTTATAATTTTAAGTGAATAAACAAATCTAATAAAATATCTTTATTTAACTAAAATAGATTATCCTTATAAAGGAATTATACTTATTTAAAAGGAATAGTATGAAGATAACATCAATTTTACTGATAATTGGGAGTAATGAAAGACAAATTTAATTAATCGCTTTAGTAATTTAATAATTACAAAAGAAAAAATAAAGATAAATATTTCTTAATAATTACTACCTGTTAAGGCAATAAATCTTGTAATCTATATAAATTTAAAAATAACTGAAAGGTAATATATTTAATTCAAAAGATAATTATTCAAAATTAAAAATTAAAAGTTTTTAATTATAATAGAAATAAAATTAATAACATTTATCATAGACAAGTTAACTTCTTATTTTAAAATAATTTATTAACGTTTTATTATTCTTTCATTATGGTTAAAAAACATTTTCTTTAATGTGTTTTGAATTTAAATAATTTTTACATAATATCTATATCAAATTAATTGATAATTTTATTTATTTATTTTATACTTCGTTGATATCTTAATATGACAAGTAATTTGTCGATTTAATTAATTTAGGCGAAGTAACAACATATTTATAATTGTGTTTTAATTTGTATAGTATTTTATATATTTATGTATTATATCTATATTATATTTATTACTTTTTAGATTTCTTTAGTTTTTCTAATTTTCTTCTTATTGTTAATTTTTATATCTCTTATTAAATCCATTTTTTAGAACTTGTGACGTAATTTTGGAAATAAACTCTTTAGATACTTTTATGTCTGATTTTTTTACTTATTATTTAATTTTTTAATCCAAAAACTACTTTATTACATTTATGTTACTATTATTTTGAAATAAAATTAGTTGGTTATAATACTATATTTCTATCCCTTACTTTTGAGTTTTGCTTTTTCATATTAAACTAAACAAATTGAATGCTTAGTCTTTTCTTTAGTTTACATTAGTAAAATTTATTTTAGAATATATGGCTAATATAATTTATGTCTTACATTTTCAATCATTTTTTTATCTTTCTAATTAATTTTCCTATAGTAACACATTTAATCAATTTTCAGATAAGAAATACTTATTATGCTACTTTGTTTTTAGCTTTTTTCAATATATTTTTTTCAAAATTATATAAGCTAAAATCACGATCACTAGCATTCTTTTTATTAAAACCAGTCTAATTTTAGAATAATTTAGTATCTTAGAGTTATTATAACTCTAGTAGATATATAATTCTAATTGATTTTTAATAAGTCTTTATTTACTATTTTAGTCCTTATAATACTATAATTGATGATAATTAATCTAAAACTATATAAAAGAAGAATAAATTAATTACTTTTATAATGACTTTCTTATTTATATTCTTACTTAAAATACTTACTTTAAATTTTAAACTTAAACTTTTAGTAATTTAAATTACTATAAAAGGTAAAATAATTATACATGTATATGAATATAATAATTTAATTATTTCAAAATAATATTTAATTTATAACCTTATCATATAATTTTAGCATATTGCTATAAACTAGCATTAAATACTATAAAATGTTAAAATAATTTAATTAAATTAAAGTTAATATTTTTCTATTTTCTTATAATTGTAACTAAAGTACAGAAATTAATCATTAAAACTAGTTATAAGTTTATTAAGATGCAAATTATAGCAAAACAAGATATTCTATAATTTATGAGCATATTATATTTTATTTACCTTCACATTGATAAATTAGACTGAAATAAGAAAAATTTAAATGGAAAGAAAGAAGTTGCAGAAACTTTAAAAAAAGTAATATAAGAATCTGAGAAGTTTGTAGAATATAAGAATAATTAAAGAATTTAAGTAACTTACTTAATACCAAAAGAAACTTAATTTTTATTTATTAATCATTTAGTCGTTGGATTTTTTGAATAAATAAGAGTTTGCAAGAAATAAATTGTGAAATATTTAGCTATTGTTTACGTATTTATGTATACTGTTATGAAAAAATTTAAAATATAATATGAATCCAATCTGATTGTAAAAAAGTATAAAAAAACACAAAGAGTAGTTGAGTAAAATAGGAGAGTAAGAGTGTTTTTAAAAAGGCTTGGATTAAATATTGTTATCTTAATTCTAAAATAAATAATGAAGAAATATAATAAATTTAATAAATAACGAAAATTTAAATATTTACTAATTAGAAAAAAATTTTAAATTATGAGCATATTATATTGTTTATTTATTTTTTATAGAATCCGTTTAAAATAGGATATTTATAAATTTATTTAAAGACTTTTATATCTCTGTAATAATTCTTCTTACTTTAATTTCTAGAATATTACACAATTCTCTACTAAATAATATTTCAAACCTCAGTGATTATTTTTCTTTCGATGAGTTTTTAAGTATTTAATAGAGATTTCGCTTTTTAATTCGTTTTATCATTTTCTTAGATTCATTTTATTGCTGTTTCCCAGATCTTTCGATATCTATTTTAATTTAATTTTCTATTCTAATCCTGTATTTTAATATGATTTTAATAATTGGACTGCTAGCTTTAATTACTGAAATAGTTTTTGATTTTTTTAAGAATTAATTTAGAACATATTTCACTAAGTTAAGTCTATTTTATAGTTTTTTTTCGACAAAATTTATCTCCGTTCTTAATGTTCAAACCGATTAAGGCACTAATTTTGTAGATTTTTACTTAAATAATCAGTCTTTCTTATAGGATTTAACAAATCTCCTTTGGTCTTCAATATATATTTAAATCGACAAAATTTACTTTTTAACTTCATATAAAAGAGATTAATTTCTCTAAGCTTATCTGTTCTTCAGTCTTCTATATATATTAAACTTTTTCTAAAGGGAAAATCTTCTTTAATTATAAAAATTATTATTATTATTAACTAAATGTTAAGAGTTTTTGAGTTTGCTGGGATTCCAACCAGTTTCACTCGGCTATTTTTTTACATGGATGCATACCCCGACATTTTTTAATAAGTGGCAGGTTTCCACTAAGTTTCAGTAGGTCTTGCAAGGAGTTTTTATCTATATTCCTGTTTTCGTTATTCATAGTTTATTAAGTCAACTTCATGTTTTTTATTGTTCTTTTCATTTAATTTTTTCCATTATTGGCAGTTTCTTAGTAGATAAAACTTAAAATAAACTATTAATTTGGGTTTATTCAATACAATCAAGTAAAAAATATTAAGTAACTAAAAATAAATAGCATTATTTTAATACTTTGAGAGCTTTATATCTTAATTAAGACTTTATAAAGCCATTCCTTTCTAATAAATATCATTGTATTAAAATTTAAGTTTCAAGCAAGCAAACATAAAAATAGTTAGTTTAAATATGAATAAATAAATAGTTTATAATTGCATTTAAAAACATTTAAGCTATTAAAATAAACATTCAAATACAAATTTATAAATTACTAACTTTTATATCAAATCCTTCTATCTAAATCATTCAATCAGACTCTTTGAAGAAACCTATCTAGTTAAATAGAAAATTATTACTTTTAAATTATAACATTTAAACATATATTATCATATCTTAGGCTCAAAAATAGCTTTTAAAAAGTTGCAATAGATTGTAAAATAATGATAAAATATAAAGACAATCATAGATTTTATTAGAATACTAAATAATAACAAAAAAATAAAGCATTATTTGCTAAATTGATAATTAAATATAAATCTAGTCTATTTAAATGGCTATTAAAGCTAGATTAGTAAAAATCCTTAGAAAAATGTAAAAATAATTATAAGAAATTTTAAATAATATATTATAATAAGTAACTAAAATTTATAACACTAAAAACTTAAAATAATAAGTTTATATTAAACTAAACACTTATTACTTTTTGTATTATTTTTATTTATTTATATATATTATTTAAAATATTCTTTATAGAAATTAGCATAAAAGTAAGTAAAGTTCTATGATGATAATTATTTTTTCTTAATAAATATACTTATTCTTTATAGTAAAAATAAAGAAATTTATTATTTTTCATCATTTTTTAATTTATATAAGCTTCACTTAAAAATTGACTAAATATATAAGGTTTTATTTAAAAAAGATTAACAGTATGCGAAATAATTATATATAATTTGTTTTAATAGTCAAGACTAATATAAAACGAATCTGATAAAGTTAAATCTTTTATAAATGGATTAAGAAATGCATCTTCTATTAATAATTTATTAGATATATTGAAGATAATTTTTTAAAGGATGCTAGTTACTCAGGTTCCTGGTGTTTGTCTTTAAAAATGAATTGAAAAAAAAGACTAGTCTAGCTTTTATTTTCCAGATACGATACGTTGCTGCTTTTCGGAAGTTTACTCTAGAAGATAGGTAGATTGCCACTTTCTAATCTTTTTAACTAAAGAGGACTCCAAATAATAAAGGATCTATATAGTTGAAATGTTTAATAAAGATGATGATAAGAATAAGATATTAATATTTAGATTATTTATACTATACCATAAAATAGAAAATACTAATTAATTAATTTTAATTTTTGTGTTTTGATTATTTATTTATTTTAGCTTTTGATTCAAATTAATATAAAATAGTAATTTATCTATATTGTTTTACATTTTTTTAATAGGTTTAAATTATTCTATCTTGTATACATTTATGCTAATTTATAACTTTTGATAGTAAAAAGTTAGTTATTATATTGCTTTATCATAATATATATTTTTCTATTTATTATCCTAACTATTTAATTAGTTAACTAATTATATAGGTATATTGTTTAATATTTAATTAAATATAGCATAATATTCTATTTATTTTTACTATTTCTTATAGGAAATGTTTATAATTTTAAGTAAATAAGCAAATATAATAAAGTATATTTTATTAGACTAAAATAGATTATTCTTATAAAGGAATTATACTAATTATAAAAGGAATAGTATGAAGATAACATAATTTTTAGTGATAGGAGTAATGAAAGAGAAATGTAATAAGCTTTAATAATATGATAATTATAAAAGAGTAAAGATAAATATTTATTAATAATTGGTACTAGCTAAAATAATAAATCTTGTAATTTATACTAATTTAAAATTTAACTTAAATCCAATATACTTATTTAAAAAAGAGAAATTAAAAGTTTTTAATTATAATAGAAATAAATATTAATAGCTTTATTCATAGACAAATTAACTTTCTTATTTATAAATATCTAATTAGTATTTTATTATTCTTTCATTTTGCTTAAAAAATATAATCTTTATTGAGCTTTTATTTAAATTGTTTTTACATAGTATATCAAAGTAATAATTAAAGTTTCGTATTTATAAATCTCAAAAAGTAATTAAAAAAATAAAAATTAACATGACTAAGAAAACTAATTTTCAGGTATCTATTAAATATAAACTAATAAGTACAGATTTAACTTAAAAAAAACTTATTACTTCACATTATTTTATATAATAAGTCATATTTAATAAAAATTATTAAGTAATAAGTGATTGTAAAGAGCTTAAGGCTTCTAACTTAAAGTGAATGGCAAAAGAAGCATTAAAGTATTTAAATTATGCTATTTTAAATTTAATTTCATAAGACTAGCTAAAATTTATATACTAAATTTTTCTAAATAAATAAGCTTTTTATAACAATCATGTATTTATTAATTAATAATATAAAACATTTGTAATAAAGATTCATAAAATTAAATATAAAAATAGATTATTATACTTTAAAAAAGGATTCTGAAATAAAAGAAACATTTTTGTTAAATAAAAATAAGGAATTTTGCTTCCTTTTATAATAATCATAGCACTATTTTAATAATCTTGCTAAAAAGGGAAAGTTTAATCTTTTCGCTATTTATTTTATTAATAAATAGCTATACTGTTTAGTTTCATTATGTCTAATTAAAAAATTAAATTAAATGGATATAGTTATTAAAAATTATATTATATAAAAGAACTAAAAAAGGACAAGGAGGGAGTCGAACCCTCGACCTCTGGATCTGCAGTCCAATGCTCTACTACTGAGCTACTTGTCCTCTTATTTATTATATCTTCAGAATAATTTAAATATTAAAACAATAATTTTATAGAGACTGTAATTAGTAATTCTTCAGTCAATTATATAATTATAAGAATAGACATTTATATCTTTTATTATTTATATAAATTAAAATTAAATAAATTGGTTAGGTAGATACATATCTAATAATTTGTATTATTTAGATAAAAATTTATAATCTTGAGCTTTGCTATTTTATTAAATATTTGAAAACTAAACTTTAATAAGAATAAACTAGAATCTTTATAATAAAAGTAGTAGAAGAATATTTGGGTAGATAATTTAAATTAGATAATCCTTTTTATTAATTAATTTAGCAGAATATTTTAATTTTTGGCTTTATTTTCAATATCTTCTAATCTTTTTCATAATATATGAAAATTC
The DNA here is from genome assembly GCA_946699065.1 of Loxodes magnus. Taxonomy (NCBI): domain Eukaryota; phylum Ciliophora; class Karyorelictea; order Loxodida; family Loxodidae; genus Loxodes; species Loxodes magnus. The sequence continues at coordinate 51,327 of CAMPDV010000688.1, forward strand.
CTTTGTTAAAAGCACTAATAATTCTTTATAGTTTCCATAAAATATCTTGAAATTAGATGTAATATAAGCTTAAAAAATTGATATTCATTTTTCATAATAGATTTAATTTTGTTTATTGCTAAGATAAAAAATAATCACTATAAGGCTTTTATTTACAATTTTATCTTTCTATAAAAAAACTTATTTTAAAATGATGAGCTTTAAAGGATATTATTTGGAAAAATTAAAAAAAAACTTTCTTCATTCATTTAATTATTTTGAAAATAATTAACATTATAAAAGAATATCTTATATCTTCAAATTAGATCAAAAAGTTGTAATTTGAATATTTTTTAAATTAACTAAAATGCATATGATTTCTTTAAATCTTAAATCTCTTCTTTCAGATTATAAAATTTTTACACTTCACAATTTAATTTTTCTTAACTATTAACACTATTCTACTTTTCTCTTATTTCTTTATTTTTTATTCTTATTAAGATAAAATTGGCTTGTTTATAAAGATTTTTATAATCTTAAGAAACCATTAGTTTATGCTGCTGTTCTAAGTCTAAAATAGTATTATATATTTAATTTTCATTTCTCTAGTTCTTTTTTCTAATTTTTTAAAAATTTCAATCTTTCTTCTATATGCCAGATTTGCTTTAATTTTATCTTAGAAAATTATACTATGCTATATCATATTTCTATTACAACTTTTTTAATTTGCTGAAAAGACTCAATTAAAGGGCCCTTTCATTAAAAACAACCTTTTATGCTTTAAGCCTTCAATCTACTGAATTAATTAGACTTATATCTTTAAAAGAGTCTGAGAATTTTTTACTTAACCTTGTTTTCAGCCTGTTTAATTATTTAGATAATTATAGTAAGATTTTGCAATTGATATACTTCAATGAAAAAATAAGAATTAAGCAGGGTTTAGAGTCTAATACTATCAGAATAAAGTAAATTAGTGCTAAAGAATTAGTTTCATGTATATAGCCGCTACTTCCTGCTTTTTAACTTTATGATTATTATTTCCTTATCTCTTAGCTATGCAATTTCAATCTTTACTGCAAAGTAACTTCTAAGCTGCTATAAAGTTTTACTATTAAACTGCTGAATCTTTAGTCCTTAATCTAATTCTTAAATTTAGGCTTGCTTTCTTACCCTTTTTTATTCATATCATTCTACCTTGCTTTTCATTTAGTTTAGTATGCATTTATAAGCTATTATTTTAATAGATAAAACTGAAATATAACTCAAAAAAAACTAAATTAAAATATTGTAAACTATTTACTAAGTAAGAGGATATTCTAGGTAGTAAAATTATGAGGCTTTGTCAAGTAGAAATTTAAGGGAATAATTATAGACTAATTAGACGTGCTATAGGGAACGAAGCAGCCTCATAAGTAAAGATACTTAGAGGTTATTAATAAATCTAGTTCTTCCCAGTATAAATATGACCAGATATGTTAAAATTCCCAACTTAATATTTATAGGATTTATATGCGAAAGTGGTTTATTAAACTTTTTTGATAAATTTATATAAATTTTTTTCAAATATTTTATCTTTTATACTTTGAAGCATACTCATAATTATAATTTCCTTCATTTTACTCTTTTATATTTCAATCTTATTATTATTATGAAAGCCAAATATCAAATTTAATAATATCTATTATAATAAGGAAAATTCCGATTCGAAATAGAGTAATGATAAAAATCTTTCATTTATAAAGATAGAAAAGACCATTATTGTATTAACTATTAGCACTATATAAATTACTATTTTATTATTTACTTAAAGAGTCATTACGCTTATTTAAAAGTCAGATAATTTACTTTTATTAATAATTAAACTTTCAATAAATACTTTTTTAGCTTAAAATCAGCTTAAATAACTTTGTTACAAGAAAGGCAATTTTTATATTAGTTGATATTTTTTATTTTATACAAGTTAGAAAAAATATAGAAATCTAAATTTAAATAAATATCATAATAATAACAGATAGATTCTAGAATAAAATACTTCCATAAAAATAGTACTTCGATGAAGAAAATCTAATTAATTAACTAAATAATTAATTTTTATAAGGAATATTGAACTAAGAAAGCTTTGAAAACTACAATGATGAAGAGGAAGATAAAAAAGATATGGAGCAAGATAATTGATCAGGAATTATACAAACTGTACTTATTACTTATATGAAAATATAGTAAAAAAATATCAATTTTTATTACTGTATCATAATAATAAATAAAGCTATAAAATAGTATCTAAAATAAGTAAAAAAATAGAATAAAATTATAAAAATTATAAAAAAAATATAAGAAAGTTAAAGGATTTACCTAAATTTTTTAATATTTTTAAAAGCAGAAAAAAAGCTATAAGTTTTTTCAATTTAATCTGCGGATTTTAAGAGTAGTATATAATATCTAAAACATAGAAATTTAGATTAAACTTAAAAATTTTAAAATAATCTTGCATTATAAAGGTTCATTAATGATATGTTTTGAAAGTAACCATTCCAGATAACTCAAATAAGTAAGAATTCTTCCAATTTGAAAAAAGGATTTAAGAGTGATTGGAAGAATTTAATACCATTTGCGCTCATAAATGTAATTAAAAAGATAAATGATTAGAAGTTAACTTAAAGACTCTATGGAAATATTGATTAATGTAAAATTTTACACCTCTCAGAATAAGGATTTTGTATCTATACTGTTAGTTTTAATTAGTTATAGACTCTTTATTTTTTTTTATAAATTCCTAAAGTTGGATAAACTTTGAGTTGATTCGAAAAAAATTAAAGTAATTGAACAATCTTTATTTAATCTTTATTAAAAATGTGTATTTTTTGGTGCTATAATAAATATTTTTTAGTTTAAATATAACATTAAATATTAGAAACTTTAACTAATTTTATCTAAACCATTTAATTTATACGTTATGTAAATAAAATAAAATTCTATCGGTTTATAATTTTGTTTACAATTTGAGCAATAAAACCAACCTTAAAATCATGCTTACTTAAAATGTTTACCTGACACCCTATCTAAATAATATTTGATAATATATTTTTAGTTTGAATTTTTAGTATTTAGTCTATATTTTTACTTAAATTTTATAATAATATTAGCAAATCTTAAATTTTATAATAATATTAGCAAATATTAAATTTTATAATCTATATTGCTATGTTAAAATTATTGCAAATCTTCTTGTACTAATATTTTATATTTCTAATCAGTAAATAATTTCTCTATAGTAAAGAGTCTAAATAATCATAAAATATCTTAACTTTAAAATGTAGTCATTAATTAATTGTAGGTTTATAGAATTTTCAATCAAAATTTTAGGAGATATTGCAATGTGAAAATTCTATTTTTATATCTTATTGTAATTCATTTAAGAAGGAGTATTTATACTAGTTATATAGAAATAATTACTTTTTAATTTTTTTGTATTAATTCACTAAATCTATTTTCTTACTCATCACTAAAAAGTAACTAGGCTTATTTAACAATATAATTATGTTTTTCAATCCTTAAAAATTTATTTTATTTCTAATGTAATTTATATAACTTAAGCTATATTTTAACTATTATCTAAAGTAATATGATTCGAAGTTTTTCTTTATATCTAAGCTTATTACTTTTATGTTTCATTCCAATTAATTATTGAAAAGGCAATTCCAATTTTCTTCTGAAACTTATTAAGCATTTTCTAAAATATTTGATCTATTTAATCGCTTATATTTCAAAATTAGATAAAATTTATCCATAAATGAATTAAATTAGCGTGAATTATCCGTTAATTGTTATTAATATATAAAGTTAAAACTAATTTTAGTGTTCTTTTGATTAACTTTTATTTCTTGCATAAAGCTTGAAAAATTTTATTTCACCAAACGGGAATTCTTGTATCTTTAATCTGTTTCAAATGAATCAATTATTAAATTGGATACTACTGAATAGAAATTAATTAATCTACTCAGGGCCATTCATCTTCCTTTCGATTTGTTGCTTGTTTGAAGACCTTTAAGCAAGAGAAATGAACCGAAATTAGGAGCCTTAAACTACGAACGATCCGTCAGTCGAACCTCTTCGCTGGTGAGAGCCCTCGAATAAGTTAGGCTTCCTCTATAGAACTATTCACTTTTAAGCGAGGTGGCATTCAATTCGAAGACCATATTAACATGTACTATCTTCCATATTTTAAAATTTTATATATATCTTGTTAATTTAAATCCATTCTGTTTAGAATTTTTTAAGATTTTCGTTTTAAATTTACTAAAAAAGACAGGTTTTCTTAATAGGTATTAGAAATTCTTATAGATCCATTTTATTTGTTCAGGTTTTTTTAAACATTAAATTAAGTATTTTTGTATTTATTATATTTCTTGTGTTAATAATAGCTTTCTTGCAATTTCTTTCTTTTGCTAAATTTTTATAAGATTATATTTATTTATTGTATTTTTCCTTTATTTTAATTTATTTTTGCTTTTTTTATATTTTTTACTCAACAAGCTTTTTTCATACTTTGTAGTTATATCCTTTTTTCAGTTAAGACATGTTTTATTAAAATATAATGGAGAATTATTATTCTTTAGTTTAAGTATTAGATAGTATTTTGTAATCTATTAATGTCACTTTTGTTTAATTAAATATAAGTTATTATTTAAAATACTTTGAATCCTATTAAATTTTGTTCTTCAGCAGCTATTTTTATTTTTATTTCATTAATTTGGGGATTTAGTACTTATATTAAAACCATTAGAACATGCTAAAAACGGACTGGTGTTAAGGATTAAATTCGTAATTTATAGTTATTAGTATTAAGTTCTTTTTAGAATAGTTTCTCTTTAATAGTAATTTTAATGTTCTTAAGTTGGTTAAATTTATTTAGTATGACCTTGTAGAGGTTTCTTTATTTGAGTATAGTCTAAAATATAGACAATAAAATCTCTTTAAAAATTTAGTTTAATCTCACAGATGAGACTGTCTATTCTTTACGAATCCCTAGGTTGGAAATACTTATTATAAAGTTATTTATTGTGTTATTTAAGAAGTTCCAAGGATTAGAAACTTAGTTAAATATAGGATTAAACTAGTCTCCAGTGTATATTATAGCTTAATGTTCTATATTTTATTGTTAATTGTAGATTAGATTCTTAATGAGTTAAGTCCTCGCCTCACCGCTAATCAATACCTATTAGTCGGTCATATTTTAAAAATATTAATATCATTTAAAAAATTTCTTTCAGTAAATGCCTATTTTAAATGCCTTTTTTAAGTTTTTTTTTATTTATTTATAATTTTCTATATTTTATTTACTTTTTTGGAAATATTGCTTTTTAAGGTAAATGATAGATGCTTCTTAACTAATATTAAAGCTTTTACTGAAACGATTTTGGAAAAATTTCAAGCTTAATTTGCTAAATTATAAAAATACAGCAAAAAAGAAATTTCTACTTCTTAATGAAGATGCTAAGGAATTTTTCCAAGACTAGGAAAATTAAAAAAAGAAATAAAATTAAGAAATAAAAAATAATCCCTCAAGAAATAAATAAACAGGTAATTTCTTAAATATTTAAAAAAGGAAGTAAAGATGATTGGAAAAACTGACGTTCTATTTCTCTTTATAATATTATTCTAAAACCATATTATAAAACTTAAAAAATATATAATCTGATCTGTTAGAGAAATTTAATTCACCATTTTTAATTGATATTCATGAAAAATTGATAAACTATTTAATAGATTTGGACGAAATAATTGATAATTGATAACTTTAGAAAAGTGTTAAAGTCAAGACTGATTTGATTGTAGAACTGATATGAGATGAAAAAATGTTTGATTCAATAGAAAGAAGATTTTTTTAATCAACTTAAGAGAGTCAAATTGCCACTTGAACTTATAAAAACATTAGAGTCATTTTTAAGCATTCCAATTTCTTTATTTATTATATTAAAAAATCTTTGCAAGTTATTAATCGAGGAATGAAGAAATGATAGCTTCATCAGTAGTTGGGGAAATTAAGTACCCATAATATACTACTTGTCTTCCTCTATTTTGGTTGATTCTGGACCTGAAACAAAATTACCTTCAGTTTTAGCGTTTTTTTGTCTTTGAATCTTACTTGAAGTGATATGTGAAGACTTCTTGGAAATTCTAAAAGCTAACCTTGCACAACTCAAATTTTCAAGATGTATCCTATTTATCGAATTGAGCAATCAAAATAGTGGCTAACCTAATAATGGTAGAGTAATTTTAATCAATTATTATTATATTATTATTATAAATTAAATTAAAACTAGAACATTATAATGCAACAATGGAAGATAATTAATCTAAAACCAAATCAAAATCATAGCATATGTTTAGCTTTATGCTTTTCTTTTTATTTATATCCTTACTTCAAAAACTTCTTGGATTTTAAAGCTTAATTTTTTAATAATTGAACTTAAAAAGGTAAAAAAGGGTTATAAATGTAATAATATATAATAATTAAATAATTTCTAAAAGAATAGTAAATTTAGAAACTTATCATATAACTATGTTTATATGTTTTAAACTAGTATTCAAATATTATAAAATAATTAAAGCAATTTATTTAAATTAAAGTTATTATTATTTTTTATTTTCTTATATTGTAACTAAATTGAGAAATTAATCATTAAAACTATTTTATTTAAAACTCTATTAAATTAACATGCAAAGTACATTAAATAAACATATCCTATAAACATTTATAAGCATATCAAATTTAATTTACCTTCATATTAATAAATTAACTAAAATTATTAATTTAAAAGTATAGAAGTAGTAGAAACTATAGATAATAAGTAATTAAAAATATGATCAGTTTGTAAAATATAAGAATAGTTAACAAATTAAAGTAAATTACTTAGCACTCACAGAAACTAGTTTTCTATTTGTATTTTATTAATCACTTAGTCAAAAATTCTTAGGTTTTTATAATTAAGATGAACTTATAAGATTAAAACTATGCAAAATTTTAGCGAAATGTTCATTATTAATATATACTGATATGAAAAGTATTGAATTATACTATGAATCTATTAATATCTGATTTTAAAAAAATATTAAAACAAATCAACTGAGTAAGATGAATTAAAAACGGAGATTAAGAAATTTTTTTAATATTATTGACTTTAATATCATAATTTAAATTCTATAAATAAATAATTCAGATATTCAATAATTTAAAAATAAAGAAATTGTTAAATTATTTTTACTAATTAAAAAGTTTTTTAGTAATATAAGCAAAATATATTGTTTGCTTATTTTTATTTTCTATTAACATTTGTTCAAAAGTAAATAATAAAAAGATATGCTTAATAATTATATTTCGTGATAATTCTCGATCTTTCTACCTTAATTTTCAGAATATCACACAATTCTCTGCTAAATAATATTTCAAACCTCAGTGATTATTTTTCTTTCGATGAATTTTTAAGTATTTAATAAACATTTCGCTTTTTAATTCGTTTGATTATTTTTTTGATTCATTTTATTGCTGTTTTCCAGATCTTTCGATATCTATTTTAATTTTAATTTCCTATTCTAATCCTAAGTTTTTAATTTTGTTGTAATTATTCTTTTAGCTTTATCTAATGAAACTAAGCCACTTCATTTATTAATATATTTTGTTCTAGTATTCTAATCAATTAAACCTCAATTTTGAAGATCTTTTTTAACTAGCCATTATTTTTTCGAGGTTTAAATAGATCTCCTTAAGCCTTTAATTTTTTTTATTTATAAAATGTTTCTTTAATTTCATATACAAGAGAGTTACCTCCCCAATGCTAATCTGTTCTTCATTCTTCTAAATATCTTAATTTTTTTAAGTAAAACCTTCTCTATATTTTACAATCTAGATAGTTAATTTTTTTTTTCTATCTTTACACTTTCTCCTTAAAAAACTTTACTAAATAAAAGTTTAATTATATCTTCTAGTATAAATTAGCAATTAAAATATAATATACTATTTTAATATAATTTAAATACAATAATTCCTATTAAAATTAAATAGAAACTTATTATTTTTTAATTATATAGAAAATTGCTTTTTTATGTAAGTGCTTCTATGAATAACTTACATTTTGCAACTTAAGTTTATTTTAATAGCTAAGATAATAGTTTTACTCTATAAATGTTTATGGTATATATATAAGTTAGATATTATGGATATCTATTTTGTATCTTAGAAAGCTATAATAAAATATCTATATATTTGAGTTATAGATCTACTTAACTCAATCGCTTTTTATAGCTATTTAACTAAAACATATAAGTTTTAAAATATTTAAAATATTAATGTTTAAGAATGGAAATTAATTGAATAACAGGAATGTAAAAGACATAAACTTTTAATTATCGAAATTGCTTTTTAATTTAAATATTTCTTAACCAAAATCAAAAGCTTTAATACTGATAAATTTCAATGCAGTGGTTAATAGTTTAATGCAATCAGAAATTTATTTACTCTAAAGGAAAATTAAAATAAGGTTTACAAGTTACTGCTAATAAAAGAATCAAAATTATGATTTAAATGTGTAAAATATTAGCAATTAAATGTATTTAATCATTAAATTTTACAGTAACGTTAAAAGATAAATATTAAAAACTAAAGAAAGCAATAATCATATGATAATTAAAATAATAATATACTTATTAAATTAGGAAACTTTATATCTTAATTAAGACTTTAAAAAAGTAATAATTTCAAAAATTGCTAATAAATACAATTGTATTAAAATTTAAGTTTCAAGTTCTAAAGGAAAACATAAAAAATAGTATAGTTTATTAATGTTTTTTATAATAAAAAATAGCTAATTAGTTTTTATAAAGTTTCATTTAAAATATTTATGTTACTAAAAAATAAGCATTAAAAGATAAAAATTTATAAACTATTAGCATTTTTTATCTAATGAGAAGTTTGTAAAACAAAATATATCATAAATATGGAAGTTAAAATCATTTTATCTATTCAAATAAAGAATTAAACCAATTCCCTTGAAAATTATAATATTTAAACTTAGATAATAATATCTTAAGCTCATAAAAGCTAAAGCATAATTGCATATAATTTAAAATAAATACTTAATTATTAAGATATGCATACATTTTATTAGAGTACTAAATAATTACAAAAAATTAACTTTTACATTATAGTTTTTATTTCAATAAATAGATAATTATTTATAAAACTCGTCTGTTTGAATAGTAATTCAAGCTAATTTGATTATAAAAACCTTAAATCACAAATTATTATATAAATTTAGAAATATTACATTATAATAAGTAACGAAAATTAATAAAGATATAAAAAGTTAAATATTACTAAACTATTATTAAATAAATGCTGAATATTACTCTATAGAAATATCATAATAATTATTTATAAAGTCCTTAACTAAAAAATTGATAGTAGTGAATAGATAAAACAAATAAAGTTCTATGATGATAATTACATTTTCTTAATAAATATGTTTAGTCTTTATAAAATAGTAAAGGATCTTAAAAAAGTATTAATTTTTCTTCTTTTCAAAATTTAATTAAAATTTACATAAAAAATTGACTTAATATAATAAACCATCCTTAAAAAGAGTAGCAGTATGATAAAAAACTATATATAGTTCGAGTTTTAGTATAAATTAAAAAAATCTTTACTTTTATTCATTTTGAAAAGTATAAAAAGATACTATATTATTTCTATAAAGGTTAATATTTGACTGAATTTATTTCGATAAAGAGAAGTTATATTTCGGAAATAATTATATTTTTATAAAAAGACAAAATATTATAAAAAATTGGTCGAAAATAATTACCTTTTAAAAAATCGAAATATTAATAAAAAAATTTAATATTATTTACATTTAGTAAAATGTTTCAATAGGTAATAATAAATATGTAATGAATCTGATAGAGTTAAAACTCTTTATTAAGGGATAAAAAGAGCATCTTTCATTTATAATTTATTAGAAATTCCGAAAATAATTTTTTAAAGGATGTTAGTTACTCAATTTCCTGGAGTTTGTCTTTAAAAATGAATTGAAAAAGAGACAAATCTAACTTTTATTTTCCAGATATTATGTACTGATGCTATTCGGAAGTATAATATCTTTTTTAGCTAAAGAGAACTCAAAACAATAAAGGCATTAATTAAATTAAAATGCTAAATAAATATGATGATAAATATAGGATGTTAATACTTCCAATATTTATCAATATACCATTAAATAAAGAATACTAATTAATAATCTTTATTTATATGTTTTTACACTTTAATTCTTTAAACTTTTTTATTTAGTTAGCTTTTGATTCAAAATAATTAAAAATAGTAATTTATCTATATTATTTTTAATTTATTTAAATAGGTTTAAATTATTCTATCTAATGTAAATTTGTATTAATTTATAACTTTCGATAGTAAAAAGGTTAATTATTATATTGCTTTATCATAATATATATTTTTCTATTTATTATCCTAACTATTTAATTGGTTAATTAATTAGATAGGTATATTATAGATATATAATTAAATATAGCATAATATTCTATTTATTTTAATTATTTCTTATAGGAAATTTTTATAATTTTAAGTGAATAAACAAATATAATAAAATATCTTTTATTTAACTAAAATGGATTATCCTTATAAAGGAATTAAACTTATTTAAAAAAATAGTATGAAAATAACTTCAATTTTACTGATAATTGGGAGTAAGGAAAGACAAATTTAATTAAACGCTTTAGTAATTTAATAATTACAAAAGAAAGAATAAAGATAAATATTTCTTAATAATTACTACCAGTTAAGGCAATAAATCTTGTAATCTATATAAATTTAAAAATAACTGAAAGGTAATATATTTAATTCAAAAGATAATTATTCAAAATTAAAAATTAAAAGTTTTTAATCTAATAGAAATAAAAAAATTAATAGCATTTATCATAGACAAGTTAACTTTTTATTTTAAAATAATTTATTAACGTTTTATTATTCTTTTATTATGGTTAAAAAACATTTTCTTTAATGAGTTTTGAATTTAAATAATTTTTACATAATATCTATATCAAATTAATTCATAATTTTTTTTATTTATTTTATACTTCGTTGATATCTTAATATGACAAGTAATTTGTCGATTTAATTAATTTAGGCGAAGTAACAACATATTTATAATTGTGTTTTAATTTGTATAGTATTTTTATATATTTATGTATTATATCTATATTATATTTATTACTTTTTAGATTTCTTTAGTTTTTCTAATTTTCTTCTTATTGTTAATTTTCATATCTCTTATTAAATCCATTTTTTTGAACTTGTGACGTAATTTTGGAAATAAACTCTTTAGATACTTTTATGTCTGATTTTTTTACTTATTATTTAATTTTTTAATCCAAAAACTACTTTATTACATTTATGTTGCTATTATTTTGAAATAAAATTAGTTGGTTATAATACTATATTTCTATCCCTTACTTTTGAGTTTTGCTTTTTCATATTAAACTAAACAAATTGAATGCTTAGTCTTTTCTTTAGTTTACATTAGTAAAATTTATTTTAGAATATATGGCTAATATAATTTATGTCTTACATTTTCAATCATTTTTTTATCTTTCTAATTAATTTTCCTATAGTAACACATTTAATCAATTTTCAGATAAGAAATACTTATTATGCTACTTTGTTTTTAGCTTTTTTCAATATATTTTTTTCAAAATTATATAAGCTAAAATCACGATCACTAGCATTCTTTTTATTAAAACCAGTCTAATTTTAGAATAATTTAGTATCTTAGAGTTATTATAACTCTAGTAGATTTCTAATTATAATTGATTTTTAATAAGTCTTTATTTACTATTTTAGTCCTTATAATACTATAATTGATGATAATTAATCTAAAACTATATAAAAGAAGAATAAATTTATTACTTTTATAATGACTTTCTTATTTATATTCTTACTTAAAATACTTACTTTAAATTTTAAGCTTCAACTTTTAGTAATTTAAATTACTATAAAAGGTAAAAATAATTATACATGTATATGAATATAATAATTTAATTATTTCAAAATAATATTTAATTTATAACCTTATCATATAATTTTAGCATATTGCTATAAACTAGCATTAAATACTATAAAATGTTAAAATAATTTAATTAAATTAAAGTTAATATTTTTCTATTTTCTTATAATTGTAACTAAAGTACAGAAATTAATCATTAAAACTAGTTATAAGTTTATTAAGATGCAAATTATAGCAAAACAAGATATTCTATAATTTATGAGCATATTATATTTTATTTACCTTCACATTGATAAATTAGACTGAAATAAGAAAAATTTAAATGGAAAGAAAGAAGTTGCAGAAACTTTAAAAAAAGTAATATAAGAATCTGAGAAGTTTGTAGAATATAAGAATAATTAAAGAATTTAAGTAACTTACTTAATACCAAAAGAAACTTAATTTTTATTTATTAATCATTTAGTCGTTGGATTTTTTGAATAAATAAGAGTTTGCAAGAAATAAATTGTGAAATATTTAGCTATTGTTTACGTATTTATGTATACTGTTATGAAAAAATTTAAAATATAATATGAATCCAATCTGATTGTAAAAAAGTATAAAAAAACACAAAGAGTAGTTGAGTAAAATAGGAGAGTAAGAGTGTTTTTAAAAAGGCTTGGATTAAATATTGTTATCTTAATTCTAAAATAAATAATGAAGAAATATAATAAATTTAATAAATAACGAAAATTTAAATATTTACTAATTAGAAAAAAATTTTAAATTATGAGCATATTATATTGTTTATTTATTTTTTATAGAATCCGTTTAAAATAGGATATTTATAAATTTATTTAAAGACTTTTATATCTCTGTAATAATTCTTCCTACTTTAATTTCTGGAAATTCAAACAATTCTCTACTAAATAATATTTCAAACCTCAGTGATTATTCTTCTTTCGATGAGTTTTTAAGTATTTAATAAACATTTCGCTTTTTAATTCGTTTGATCAATTTCTAAGATTCATTTTATTGCTGTTTCTCAGATCTTTCGATATCTATTTTAGCTTAATTTTCTATTCTAATCCTGTATTTTAATATGATTTTAATAATTGGACTGCTAGCTTTAATTACTGAAATAGTTTTTGATTTTTTTAAGAATTAATTTAGAACTATTTCACTAAGTTAAGTCTATTTTAAAGTTTTTTTTCGACAAAATTTATCTCCGTTCTTAATGTTCAAACTGATTAAGGCACTAATTTTGTAGATTTTTACTTAAATAATCAGTCTTTCTTATAGGATTTAACAAACCTCCTTTGGTCTTCAATATATATTTAAATCGACAAAATTTACTTTTTAACTTCATATATAAGAGATTAATTTCTCTAAGCTTATCTGTTCTTCAGTCTTCTATATATATTAAACTTTTTCTAAAGGGAAAATCTTCTTTAATTATAAAAATTATTATTATTATTAACTAAATGTTAAGAGTTTTTGAGTTTGCTGGGATTCCAACCAGTTTCACTCTGATATTTTTTACATGGATGCATACCCCGACATTTTTTAATAAGTGGCAGGTTTCCACTAAGTTTCAGTAGGTCTTGCAAGGAGTTTTTATCTATATTCCTGTTTTCGTTATTCATAGTTTATTAAGTCGACTTCATGTTTTTTATTGTTCTTTTCATTTAATTTTTTCCATTATTGGCAGTTTCTTAGTAGATAAAACTTAAAATAAACTATTCATTTGGGTTTATTCAATACAATCAAGTAAAAAATATTAAGTAACTAAAAATAAATAGCATTATTTTAATACTTTGAGAGCTTTATATCTTAATTAAGACTTTATAAAGCCATTCCTTTCTAATAAATATCATTGTATTAAAATTTAAGTTTCAAGCAAGCAAACATAAAAATAGTTAGTTTAAATATGAATAAATAAATAGTTTATAATTGCATTTAAAAACATTTAAGCTATTAAAATAAACATTCAAATACAAATTTATAAATTACTAACTTTTATATCAAATCCTTCTATCTAAATCATTCAATCAGACTCTTTGAAGAAACCTATCTAGTTAAATAGAAAATTATTACTTTTAAATTATAACATTTAAACATATATTATCATATCTTAGGCTCAAAAATAGCTTTTAAAAAGTTGCAATAGATTGATAAATAAGGTTAAAATATAAAACAATCATAGATTTTATTAGAATACTAAATAATAAAAAAAAAATAAAACATTATTTTTTAAATTGATAATTATATAAAACTAGTCTATTTAAATGATTATTCAAGCTAGATTAGTAATAAATCCTTAGAAAAATGTAAAAATAATTATAAGAAATTTTAAATAATATATTATAAATAAATTAATTAATTAACGTGGGTCTGCCATTATAGGCTAAGGCCGGAGTTGAAATTCTTAAAGAATTCTCATTCTAGTACAAATGTCAGTCTTGAGTATCTTCTATAGTTAAAAATCTTAGTTTATTTTTGCCTTAGTTATGCCTCGCTTTCAACCAAGCTCCTATCAAAGTTGATGATATAGTGAATAGGAGAGCTTCTGAGGCGCGGACTACAGAATAAGACTCGCTTTTTCTGATATTGAGTCTCAAGCTAGAGACTATCTTAAGACTCACCGTCCATATTTTAAATGATTATAATAAGTAACTAAAATTTATAACACTAAAAAACTTAAAATAATAAGCTTTCATTAAACTAAACACTTATTACTTTTTGTATTATTTCTATTTATTTATGTATATTATTTAAAATATTCTTTATAGAAATTAGCATAAAAGTAAGTAAAGTTCTATGATGATAATCATTTTTCTTAATAAATATACTTATTCTTTATAGTAAAAATAAAGAAATTTATTATTTTTCATCATTTTTTAATTTATATAAGCTTTACTTAAAAATTGACTAAATATATCAGGCTTTCTTTAAAAAAGATTAACAGTATGCGAAATAATTATATATAATTTGTTTTAATAGTCAAGACTAATATAAAACGAATCTGATAAAGTTAAATCTTTTATAAATGGATTAATAAATGCATCTTCTATTTATAATTTATTAGATATATTGAAGATAATTTTTTAAAGGATGTTAGTTACTCAGGTTCCTGGTGTTTATCTTTAAAAATGAATTGAAAAAAAAGACTAGTCTAACTTTTATTTTCCAGATACGATATGCTGCTGCTTTTCGGAAGTTTACTCTAGAAGATAGGTAGCCACTTTCTAATCTTTTTAACTAAAGAGGACTCCAAATAATAAAGGATCTATATAGTTGAAATGTTTAATAAAGATGATGATAAGAATAAGATATTAATATTTAGATTATTTATACTATACCATAAAATAGAAAATACTAATTAATTAATTTTAATTTTTGTGTTTTGATTATTTATTTATTTTAGCTTTTGATTCAAATTAATATAAAATAGTAATTTATCTATATTGCTTTACATTTTTTAATAGGTTTAAATTATTCTATCTTGTATACATTTATGCTAATTTATAACTTTTGATAGTAAAAAGGCTAGTTATTATATTGCTTTATAATAATATATACCTATTAAGAAAACCTGTCTTTTTTTAGTAAATTTAAAACGAAAATCTTAGAAAATTCTAAACAGAATGGATTTAAATTAACAAGATATATATAAAATTTTAAAATATGGAAGATAGTACATGTTAATATGGTCTTCGAATTGAATGCCACCTCGCTTAAAAGTGAATAGTTCTATAGAGGAAGCCTAACTTATTCGAGGGCTCTCACCAGCGAAGAGGTTCGACTGACGGATAGTTCGTAGTTTAAGGCTCCTAATTTCGGTTCATTTCTCTTGCTTAAAGGTCTTCAAACAAGGCAACAAATCGAAAGGACGATGAATGGCCCTGAGTAGATTAATTAATTTCTATTCAGTAGTATCTAATTTAGTGATTGATTCATTTGAAACAGATTCAAGATATTAGAAGATACAAGAATTCCCGTTTGGTGAAATAAGATTTTTCAAGCTTTATGCAAGAAATAAAAGTTAATCAAAAGAACACTAAAATTAGTTTTAACTTTATATATTAACAACAATTAACGGATAACTCACGCTAATTTAATTCATTTATGGATAAATTTTATCTAATTTTGAAATATAAGCGATTAAATAGATCAAATATTTTAGAAAATGCTTAATAAGTTTCGGAAGAAAATTGGAATGAAACATAAAAGTAATAAGCTTAGATATAAAGAAAAACTTTGAATCATATTACTTTAGATAATAGTTAAAATATAGCTTAAGTTATATAAATTACATTAGAAATAAAATAAAATTTTTAAGGATTGAAAAACATAATTATATTGTTAAATAAGCCTAATTACTTTTAATGATGAGTAAGAAAATAGATTTTGTGGATTAATACAAAAAAATTAAAAAGTAATTATTTCTATATAACTAGAATAAATACTCCTTCTTAAATGAATTACAATAAGATATATAAATAGAATTTTCACATTGCAATATCTCCTAAAATTTTGATTTAAAATTCTATAAACCTACAATTAATTAATGACTACATTTTAAAGTTAAGATATTTTATGATCATTTAGACTCTTTACTATAGAGAAATTATTTACTGATTAGAAATATAAAAATATAAATACAAGAAGATTTTTAATAATTTTAACTTAATAATATTGATTTTAAAATTTAAGATTTGCTAATATTATTATAAAATATAAGATTTGCTAATATTATTATATAATATAAGTAAAAATATAGACTAAATACTAAAAATTCAAACTAAAAATATAATATCAAATATTATTTAGATAGGGTGTCAGGTAAACATTTTAAGTAAGCATGATTTTAAGGTTGGTTTTATTGCTCAAATTATAAACAAAATTATAAACAAAATTATAAACCGATAGAATTTTATTTTATTTACATAACGTATAAATTAAATGGTTTAGATAAAATTAGTTAAAGTTTCTAATATTTAATGCTATATTTAAACTAAAAAATATTTATTATAGTACCAAAAAATACACATTTTTAATAAAGATTAAATAAAGTTTGTTCAATTACTTTAATTTTTTTTCGAATCAACTCGAAGTTTATTCAACTTTAGGAATTTATAAAAAAAATTTAAAGAGTCTATAACTAAATAAAACTAACAGTATAAATAAAAAATCCTTATTATGAGAGGTGTAAAATTTTACATTAATCAATATATCCATAGAGTCTTTAAGTTAACTTTTAATCATATAATTTTTTTAATTAAATTTATGAGCGCAAATGCTATTCAATTCTTCCAATTACTCTTAAATCCTTTTTTCAAATTGGAAGAATTCTTATTTATTTGGGTTATATTTATCTGTTTTATCTTCCTCTTCATCATCATTGTAGCTTCCAAAGCTTTCTTAGTTCAATATTTCTTATAAAAATTAATTATTTTGTTAGATATTGATTTTCTTAATCGAAGTACTATTTTTATGGAAGCATTTTATTCTAGAATCTATCTGTTATTATTATGATATTTATTTAAATCTAGATTTCTATATTTTTTCTAACTTGTATAAAATAAAAATTATCAATTAATATAAAAATTACCTTTCTTGTGACAAAGTACTTATAAGCTGATTTTAAGTTAAAAAAATATTTATTGAAAGTTTAATTATTAATAAAAGTAAATTATCTGACTTTTAAATAAGCGTAATGACTCTTTAAGTAAATAATAAAATAGTAATTTATATAGTGCTAATAGTTAATACAATAATGGTCTTTTCTGTCTTTATAATTGTTAAATTTTTATCATTACCCTATTTCGAATCGGAATATTCCTTATTATAATAGATATTATTAAATTTGATATTTGGCTTTCATAATAATAATAAGATTGAAATATAAAAGAGCAAAATGAAGAAGATTATAATTATGAGTATGCTTCAAAGTATAAAAGATAAAATATTTGAAAAAAATTTATATAAATTTATCAAAAAAGTTAAATAAACCATAATAAACAATTTTTCCAATATCAAATCAGAATAAATAGTAGATGGATATTACTCAGAGTCTGATAAATTATTATATTGCTTTTATAAATTGTCTTTACATTATTGAATATTGGTATTATTTTTTTTATATTTAACCATTATAGATTAAATTTAAGTTAATCTATATATTTGTTTGGATAAAATAATTGGTATATAGGAAATTTAAAGATGATAGACAGTAGCATTCATAGCTAAATTGAAAGCATATAATCACTTTTATGTTTTAGCATTCATTATAACATATAAAATTATCCTATCAGTAATGTTAAGATACTTAATAAAGTTAATAAATCAATTTATTAGAGTCTAATTTATATCATGTCAATATTGTACTTTTATATTCATTCGAATTTCCTTGATAAGTATAATATTAAACCTATAATTTATATAAGTAGAAGGAAAATATTTGATTTACTAGTCTAATTTTATAAACTATTGTACATAATTTTCAAATCTGAGTTTGTTTGCAATAGACATTATTTTATGATATATAAAGATCTCTTAAAACATTAGATTCTATAAAATTATTGAGTATTTTTCATCTTTACAAACTTTCTGAGTTTTCTGATTAGATATTGGAAAGTAAGCTTCTTAGGGTTTATTCAATGTTTGTAATTAAAAAGTTTAAATTTATTTCAAACATACTAACTTAATTTTACTATGAAGTATAAACATTATCATAATTATAATTTTCTTCATTATACTCATCATATTTCAATCTTGCTAATACTAGGATTACTTATTATAGTATTTTTTTAATTTCACCAATTTCTTATTCATAACTAATTTCTTGGCTTACTATAAGTTACTTTCAATATTAATTCACAGTATACTTCAACTGTTTAATATTTTGAATTGCTTATATATTTAAATAATAGCAACTATATATTTTGATTAGCTCTATTAAATTAATAAATCCTTTTGTTTAATATTTTATTTTTTATACTGTAGTAAAAAAGTAAAAATTGATTAAATATCAAGTATATTAAAAATATACTTTAAAATATATTCTTTTTAGTTTGATTCTAGTTATTAAATATCTTATTATTTGTAAGTATAAAAAGTTAGTGTGACCAAATATTTTGCCTTTTTAAAGAAAATATAACTTTTTTACGTATTTTAGGTTAAATTTTCTGACATGATTCTATATAAATGTATCAAAAAGAGGTATAGTAAGTAACTGTTTTGTTTTTGAGTTTGCGAAAAGGTGTTAAAATAGAAGAGAAAAGGGAGTTTTATCAAGAAATTGATAACTTTGGTTAAGAAAAAGTAGTGTGTAAGTAAAAGGTGTGAGTGAAGGTGTTCTGAAAAGAGGTAAAGTAAGTAATTTTTTTGTTTTTTGGGTTTCGAAAAGGTGTTAAAATACTAATTAAAAATCACCTTATTATTATTAAATAAATAAGGAGGAATAATCCTCCTTATGAGATTTACTTAAGATCTGGTACTAGGTAGTACTCATTGGTGAAGAACAGAACAGGAATCTTTGTAGAAGCCAAGAGAGAAGACAAAGACTGAAGAGGCATCAAGTAATATTAATGATGAAAAATACTTGATGCTAATGTTTTTTAGGAAGCATTCCGATAACAGCCTTTTAGAAGACAAAACTCACAAAGGAACTCTAGCATTGTAGAAGATTTCAGAAAAGAATTTTTTGACTTTAAAAATCTTTATTCAAGAGCTGCGTACCATTGAGGTGCTAAATGCTCATTAATATTGATTATTATTTATAGCTTTTTTAATAAAAAGCTATCTCCTTATAAATGGTAAATATTTATTTAAAAAATATTATAAAAAAATAAGAATATAATAGAAATTTTTTAATAATGCTATACTTAAAAAATAAGGAGAATACTATAAAACATCAATAACTAATCTGAAATTTAAACCAACTTCCAGTATATATGAAATTAAAAGCTTAGTATGAAAATTTAAAAAGTGTCTTTAGTTAATGTTTGAAATTAAATAATGATGCTTAGCTAAAAAATGAAATCAAAAGGAGCAAAAAACGAAATAAAATGTAACTGTCAAAAACTATATTAATAAGATAATATTTTAACAAAGAGAGATCATAAAAATAGTTTTAAAGATGTGAATCATAACAAGTTTTATTTTAAAGTAATTAAAATTATGCTATGTAGTTAGATATATTAGCAAAAAATTTTTGCTTACAAAATAAAAATACTATATAAAATAGTATAATTTAATATTGTGATGTCATCTTTATTTGGTTTACCACATTCTAGCTTTTTTTAAGTGGTCATCTAAAACTAGCTTGAATCTTCACTGTTATTAATCTTATTAATTTAAGATTACTTTTCTAGATTTATTCCTATAGGTACAATTTAAATCCTTTTCTATTGAATTAATTAGTTGCTTATTATATACAAGACACTTCATTATTTACTAGGAGTATTTTTTCCCTTTGAAGCAAACTTTCTTAACTACATTAAACCCTGAATAAAATTTCCCATTATTTAGAAATTGGATTTATAATAATAAATTAATTTAATTTAATTAAAATATAAGAATAAAATAAATTTCTTAATTTTATTATATAAATAATTACCAATATTTACATCAGTAAAACGAGAGATAAAGATTAAAATTTATTGGTTTAAAATTTATAAACTGTAAAATTGAAAAAAGTAGAAAAATAATAAATTTAAAATCTAAAATATTAAAAGGAAATCTTGTAATAAATTAAGCAAAAAAATAGCATCTAACATAGATAAAAATTGGTAAAATAGTAGAGATTATTACTATCACTAATAATAATAAAATTGTGAATTTTATTTAGTATATTAAGAAATTTAAATCTACTTTATAGTAATTTTATTTCAATGTTTTATAAATTGGAAACACAAATTAGTTATATGAATTTACAAGATAATCAATCATTGAAAATTTTAAGATTGAATTATGTAAAAAATAGTTTTTTTAGAAAAAAATTAATAAATTATTACTTATTTATGAAACCCATTTATTAGTAATCCTTTTCTTCATTAATAAAATTTCAAATATTATAGTTCTTTTAACATATGAATAAATAATACCATATTTATGAAAATGCAATGTAGAATATTAAGATTATTTTTAAAGTTACTCTTCGGTTACCAAATTGTTTTCGATAAGTTTATTTTTTTGGTATGGTATGTTATCTTTTTATCTTCTATGAAATTTGTTAACTCCCGTATTTGTAAATTTTGATTGTAAATGATCTCTTCATACTTTAGAATTTACGCATGCATTTGCTTAATCTTTACTTAAAGATCTTCCTGAATCAATTTATGTTTATTATACTCGATCGTATCTATATCTATTTAACTCACAAAGATGAATTTGACTCTGATTTCTATTTTACTATTTACGAAGTTCCTGAACCGCCTTTTTTAGCTTTTTTTATTTTACTTTTAAAGAGAGGGATTTTTGCTCCATCTTTTTTTTTACATAAAATTTATATATAAAGTTATTTATTAAAAATTGATAATAATGAAGAGATAAAGGCAAAATAAAATTCTATGATGATAATTACATTTTCTTAATAAATGATTAGTCTTCATATATTAAAATAAAGGATCTTAAAAAGCATTATTTTTGCTTCTTTTCCAAATTTAATTACACTTCACATTAAAAATTACTTAATATAATAAGATATCCTTAAAAAGTCTAATAGTATGAGAATATAATATATACAGTTTGAGTTTTAGCATAAAGCAAAAAATCTTAAACTTTTATTTATTTTGAAAAATATAAAAAATGATATTATTCGTTCTAAAATAGTTACTTTTTACTGATTTTATTAAGATAAAGAAAAGTTATGCTTTGGAAAAAATGATTTTTTTATAAAAAGCAAAAAATTTAAAAAGATTGACTTTCTAATCTTTTTAACAAAAGAGAGCTCAAAATAACAAAGGAAATATATAGATTAAATGTTAAATAAACATGATAATAAATATACGATATTAATACTTCCAATAATTATCGATATACCATTAAAAAGAGAATACTGGCTAACAGATTTTTTTATGTGTTTTGACACTTTAATTCTTTAAATTTTTTATTTAGTTAGCTTTTGATTCAAAATAATTTAAATAATAATTTAACTATATTGTTTTTAATTTATTTTAAATAGGCTTACATGCAAATTTGTGTTAATTTCATCTTTTAGATAGTAAAAAAAGTTAGATAATGTTGCTTTTATTTAATAATTATATATTTTTATATTTATTATCTTAACTATGTCATTATTTAACTACTTAGATAGGTATATTGTAGAATTTATAATTTAAACTTAACATAATATTCTATTTGCTTTTTCTATTTCTTATAGGAAATTTTTATAATTGCAAGTGAATAAGCAAAACTAATAAATTATCTTTTATTTAACTAAAATGGATTATTCTTAATAAAATTATCAGAAGGTCTCAAGAAGGGTTTTTTTCCAGCTCCATAGAAAAAAAAACTAGAGACTTCTAATTCTTCTTCTGCCACGTCTTCTTTAATAACATAATCATTTTCTTAGGCTCTTTAACCCCCAAATTTAGAAAAATAAAGATAATCTTAAATTGAATAAGAAATTAAACCAACAGAAGCTGACTAAATCAAGCGAGACTTTTTTACTCCCATAGCCACGATCAAACAACTACATGAAAAGTGGTAATTAAAAAATAATGAATAGCTAATAATAGAATAACTTATGAAATCTATCCGTTACCTATATGAAGAAGTTTGAATATTAAAGAAAGAAAACCAAAAATTATTATAGAAAAGTTAAAACAATGAAGAAAGATTAATAAAACAGGAAATCGAAGTGAAACTTTTGGGAGAAAAAAGAATTTAATCTTAAACCTTAGCTGGAAATAAAATGAAACTAGAATACACAAAACACATAGAGATAACTCCTCCCAGAAGGATCGTCAAGTTGTGCTACCTGAGCAAATCAAGATTCCACACATACAAGAGATGCAAGATATATTTGGATAAATAGAGAAGAAACAGTGAAGAGATTTGGAGAGAACTGTTAAGAATTTATGTAGACGAGGATGGAAGAATATTTAGAATGAGACTTTTTCAAGGGAGTCCCAAACTTTTATTTTAAACCTCAAGGAACGAACTCTGGAGGTATGCATTGAAAGGGTTTAAAATCCCCGGAGATACGAACACATTAATTTAGTATATTATTATTATTAAAATGGATTATTCTTATAAAGGAATTATGCTAATTAAAAAGAAAGAGTATGAAGATAGCATCATTTTTACTGATAATTGGGAGTAATGAAAGATAAATTTAATAAATGCTTTAATAATATCATTATTATATTGGAAAGAATAAAGATAAATAATAATTAATTAATGCTGATAGTTAAAACAATAAATCTTGGAATTTATACAATTTTAACATTTAACTGAAAGTCAGGATACTTACTTATAAAAAAATATAATTATTCAAAAAGAAAAAAAATTTTGTTAAATAAATAAAAAATATATGTTTATTTTCTTTGTAGATAATATTTATTATATTAAAATAATTCATTAATATTTTATTATTCTTTCATTTTGGTTTAAAAATATTTTATTGAGTTTTGATTTAAAAAATTTTACATAACATCTATTTATATTATATTAACTGATATTTTATTTTTATATTTATTTTATACTTTTATGATATTTACTTAATTGGATATTACAAGTATTTTAAGGATTTAATTAATTGATTAATCACTAAAAATGTATGCTAAGTTACAACATATTTATAGTTCTGATTTTATTTTTTAGTATTTATATTGCTGTACTATTTCTATATTCAATTTAGTACTTTTTAGAGTTCTTTAGTTTTTACAGTTTTTTATTTATTTTACATTTTTTTAGTTTTCATTAAATCATTTTTTGTGATTATGTGATATAATTTTGGAAATTATCTCTTTAGTTACTTTTACACCTATTTGATTAGTACTTATAATACAACAATTGGAAGCCAACTAATTTAAAAATGTCTTAAAGAAGAACAGATTTATTATTTTTATTATGCTCTTCTTATTTATATTTTTACCTAAATACTTCTTGGATTTTTAAGCTTAAGATTCTAATAATTTAAATGATTAAACATGTAAATATATATATTAATTTAATTATTTAGAAAATAAGATTTAATTTACAATCTGATCGTACAACTTTATGCAGATTATTATAAAATAGAAATAAAATGTTATAATATGATTCAAAAGACTTAAATAAAATAAAGTTCCTATTTTTTTAATTTTCTGAAATTATAACTAAAATTGAAAAATTAATCGTTTAAACTATTTTTTTCTAAGTTTATTAAATTAAGATGTAAGTTACATAAATTCAAATTATTCTATCAATTTAATAGCATATCAGATTTTGTATGCTTTTGAATAAAAAATAAGACTAAAATAGAAAAATTTAATGAAAAATATAGAAATTGTAGAAACTGTAAAAAGAAGTGATATAAGAACCTAAAAAGTTTTAAAAACATAGGATTATTAAGAGAATTTAAGTTAGTTTCATATCACAAAACTATTTCTTATTTATTAATCATTTAGTCGTATTATTTTTAAGAATAAATAAGAGTTTGTAAGATAAAAATTACGAAGCATTTTACTAGATGTTTCAGTATTTATGAATACTGATTTAAAAAAATTAAAAATATATTATGAATCTATCGAAATTTGATCGAAAAAAGTATAAAAGCAAACACAGGAAGCAGGTTGCTTAAAATCAGGGAGTAAGAGAGTTTTTAAATATTCTTTACTTTAATTTCTTTATGTTAATTCTAAAAAAAACAACTAAATAATCCAGATATTTATTATTTTAATAAATAAGAAAGTTTTTAATTTTTTTTACTAATTAGAAAAATTTTTTAAATATCAAGTAAATCATAACTAAATAATAATTCAAACCTCAGTGATTATATTTCTTTCGATGATTATTTAAGTATTTAAAAAATTGTTGCTTTTCATTTTTATTCAATTATTTTCTCAGACTCATTTTATTGCTGTTTTCCATATCTTTCGATATCTACTTTAATTTTAATTTCTTATTCTAATCCTTCATTTTAATATAAATTTGTAATTTATCTCTAGCTTTGATTACTGAAATTAAGTATCTTCTTTTATTAATCCCAGCTGGCTTTAATATTCTAACCGATTAAACCTTAAATTCGAGAATATTTCTAAATAATTAGTCTTTCTTCGATGTTTTATAAAATCTCTTTTAGCCTTTAAAAATCTTCTTTTAATTGAATAATTTTTCTTTTTAGTATCATAAACAAGAGATCTAATTGCCAAATGCTAAAATGTTCTTCTATAAAACTTAAACTTTTTTATGGAAAAACCTTCTCTAATTTTAAAAATTTAGACTGTTAATGTTTCTTTTTTATCCTTTACTTGCTTTCTCCAATTCTTCTTGATCAAGTCAAGGTTTAGTTATATACTTTTAGTATGAGTTATAAGTAAAATATAATATACTATTTTAATATAATTTAAATACAATAATTACTATTAAAATAAAGCAAAAACTTATTATTTTTATAATATATAGACTTATTCTTTTTAAGTAAGGGTTTCTATGAATAACTTACATTTTGCAACTTAAGTTTATTTTATAACTAATATAATAGATTTGCTCTATAAATGCTTATGCTATTATAATATTTAAGTTAGACATTATGGGTATCTATTTTTATCTTAGAAAGTCTTAGAAAGCTATAATAAAATATCTGTATATTTTAGTTATAACTCTGCTTAACTAAATCGCTTTTTCCAAATTTTTAACTTAAACGCATAAATTTTAAGGTTTTTTAAGATATTAACTTTATGAGTGAAAGTGAATTGAATATCAGTAGAATTGAAATCATAGGGTATTTAATTACTAAGTTTTTATCTAAATTTAAGATTTTTAACAGAAATCAAAGGCATTAATTTTGCTAGATTTCAATATAGTATTTAATTTGCTTAATGCAAGCAGAAATTTTTACAACTATAAAGGAAAGCTAAAATTAGGTTTACTAGTTACTGGTAATAAAAAATTAAAAATATGAGCTAAAGGTATAAAACAGTAAAACAAATGATTAGCTTGATTGATATTTACAATAACGTTCAAAGATAAATATTAGATAACTAAAGAAAGCAATAAACATATAAAAATTAAAATAATAGTATAATTAATAAATTATGGTAGCTTTATATCTTAATTAAGACTTTAAAAAAGGTAATAATTTCAAAAATTGCTAATAAATATAACCACATTAAAATTTAAATTTCGTTCTCTTATAAGGACATCAAAAATTGTTAGTTTTTAGATGTTTATTTTAATAAAAAATAGCTAATTAGTTTATAAACTTTAATTTAAAATATTTAAGCTACTAAAAAAGAAACGATTAAAGATAAATTTTTATAAACTATTAGCTTTTTTTAATTAATGAGAAGTTTGTAGAACTAAATATAATATAACTATGGATAATTAAAATTATTTTATCTATTCAATAAAAGATTAAAATAATAAGTCAAAAATTATAATATTAAAGCTTAGATTATAGTATCTTATGCTCATAAAAAGTAAAACATAGTAGCAAAGAATTTTAAATTAATATTTAATTGTTAAGATAATCATAAATTTTATTATAGTACTAAATAATAACGAAAATTGGCTTTTGCGTTATAGTTTTTTTTCAAAAAATAGATTATTATTATGAATCTATTCTGCTTGAATGATTAGTCAAGCAAGATTAGTAAAAAAGTCTTAAATTTAGATAAGTTTGCAAGTTATTTTATATATTAAAGGATGGTTAGCTTCAAGAAAGGTTTTATACAACCTCCTCAGAGTAGGAGAAAAAGCCCGAATCACTTTCTTCTACCACATTCTCGCTTTAATTAATCCCACCTTCTTTATTATGAATGAAAACCAGGCTCATAACACAAACACTCAGAAGTTCATCATTTCACTAGAGAATTTAAGTTATTGTTCATAATAGATTTTAGTGAAAGCTTTATATTCTAAAATATATTTCTTTTAACTGCTTTTATGTATTATTTTTTATACTAAGATAGTTTTAATCGTAAGTTTAGATCTTAAGCAAATCTTGATTTTATAAAGTATTGAAATTCCTAAATAAAATCTTGTAGAGTTTCACATTATTAAATATATACAAAGCTATCTAAGTCTCCACAGATTTAAATCTCAGAGTGATTAATTTTGAAGTGTCTTTATTATAACTAATATTAGAAATTATATCAAAAGATTCTAAATTTGTATATAGAACATATTTCTCTAATCATACATCCATTTATTTATTTCAGCATTTGTATAATCTGGAAATCATCTTGCTTCATTATCAATATCTTCAAAGTAAAAATGTGTTGTTTACATTGATCTCATCCTGTCTGTAGCATCTAAAAGGAACTTTTCTTTGATTAATCTTAAACTTTATCCAAGAATTCGTTACAGTCTTCAATATTAAATACTTCTATTTCAAAATATTATACTAGTTTCTCCAAGTTTTTAAAGAATATCAAATTAGCAATCTTTGTTCTGCTAAATAATTCGCAAAATAAGAGTCAAACTAGAGACAACTTTTAAAAAATAAAGAGTAAAGTTAATTAAAATGGAAAATTAGAGTAAGCAGACATTAATGACGTTTGTTAAAGGCAAATTTAAATAACTATTAGTAAGTAAGATAATTATTAGTAATCTCATTTTAAACAATACTAAGTTTAAACTACAAATATTAGGAAACTCATAAGGTGAAAAATGAGTAACTATAAAACGAACTTTCAAAATTAAAAAAATAAAAGAAAAATTTGATATAAGAGACTCTATCACTAGAAAGTTAAACGTTTAGTTAAA
Source organism: Loxodes magnus (assembly GCA_946699065.1). Taxonomy (NCBI): domain Eukaryota; phylum Ciliophora; class Karyorelictea; order Loxodida; family Loxodidae; genus Loxodes; species Loxodes magnus. The sequence goes on from CAMPDV010000688.1 coordinate 79,277, forward strand.
TTGAAAAACTTAACTGAAAATTAAAAAATCTCACAACTGAAAATTATTTTCTATAATATAAAAAAATTTAACTTAATGAATAAAACAAAAATGCTTCGAATCTGCTGCAATAGTTTTATAACTTAAATTTGAACTATATCTATAACAATTAAAACAAAGAGGTAAAAAATGGTTATAAATTATTAATGATCTTAAAAAATAATTATTTCTAATTAAAACTCAACTTTGAAAAAAGGATTAATAATGTTAAATTAATACAGTTTCAGATTTAAATTGAAAGATGAATAAGAATATTGAGAAAGATATATAATTTACCTTTTTGAAAGAAACTAGAAATCTTAATTTTTAATTATTCTAGTTAAACTCTAGGTTTTGAAGAAAAATACAAAAAAGAACAAATTATTTAATACATAATAATAGATTAAGATTAAAATGTAAATTTAAAATTAATCATAATAATAAAAAGCAATAAATAAGTTATGTAAAAAGCAAATTTAAATAGAATCTTTTACTCAAAATTAAATAAAAGTTAAATTGTTTGACAATACTAAGAAGTCTTAAATAAAAGCAGAGATTCAAAGAATGGATTTGATGCATGTACTCGTTTAAAGATAATTTTGCAAGGACTAATCTAATTTAAGCTTTATATCAACTTTAACAAGAAACATTAAACTAGATTGCTTAAACTGAAACAAACTCTGATACAATTTAGAGTGGAACTACAACTGATATTACTTTTTAGTAACTCAGTCTTTATTGGATTATTAAAATCTTAATTAATATAATTTAATTAGTAAGATGTATAAATATAATACATTTTTAAAATAATTGTTTGATAAAACGTTATTAACATGAAATGGCATGTAAATTCTATGCTTTGCAAGAACATCTGAATTTCAGAAATAAAAGTAAGAAGTTAAGACTTAATAAATTTTAAAATCCTTAAAATAAAATTCATCTACTCAGACAGTTTAACTAAGTGAAGAATGTGGTGAGTAATAAGCTTATATTATAGATACCTCAGAATTTATTACAAAAATAATTAAAATTTGCCTTTTGCTTCAAACTAAATGGTATCAAAATAATATGGGAAGAGAAGCAAAAAGGAAAGCATAATTAATTAAAGAAATATAGAATTCAACTTAATAAGATTATTAAATGCAAAGTAATAATCCTGAAAATTTAATAAATAAGTATATATTTAGAAGTGACTAATTTATTTAATACTTCTGATCAAAAAAATAATAAAAAGAACCACTTTGTAACTATTGAAAATAGGTTTATTGCATTATCATAATAGTTCAATCGAGTCCTTTATAATGTTGACTCTGTAGAGATAAAGATAGATAAATAAATGTTATAAGAATATGATACTTTGACTTTACCTATAATCATATGTATTAGAAATTCAATACATTAAGCACCTAACTTACTATATATGCAAATTTAAAAAAAACAAAATGTTTTTTGTAATTTTTATATGAAAGTTAATAATAAATTATAGTCAAATAAATAAAACTTAACACATTAAAAATTAATGATATATCAATTGTATAGAGAGACTTTTTTAGTTGAAGTTAAATATCTAATTCAATAACTATTTAATTTAAAATAGGACATATTAATTTAAATCCAATAGGTAATAAAAAGATAGAACTATGATAGTTTATTCTTGATAATAATTTTGATAATTTAAACAAATGAAACTGAACAAAAAAACTATATAATCACATGGTTATAGAATAATATCCTATCTATTATTAAAATTCAAATACTCAAGTTGTTGGAGTATGTATATTACTTAAAATGTAATTCTATACTTGTTAAGATGAATTTAATCTTTCAAATTTTGGATATTTTAAAAGCTTAAAAATTGGAAGATTAACATTGCATTATGTTATTTACAACAATTGATAAGAAAAATATTTATAAAGATATAGCATTCAAATATCTTAATAAATTTTTTAATTTCTGGATTTTAGAATTATATATCCTTTGCACTAACTTAAATGGTTTTTACCTAACTTTGGTAATAATTCTTCTAAAATAAATAACAAACTTAAAGGAATTTATTTTATAATAGCTAATGACTTTTAATTTTCAATTATTTGAAATCTAGCACTTTTATCCACAAAGCGAATATCTAATTCTATTAAATTTCTACTTTTTTGACAACTTCACATCTTAATTCCGACAACTTTGTTGATTTGAAAGTAATTCAAGACTCAGACTTACATATTGATCACTTTCCACTTAGTATTACTTTGAAATATAACTTGGAAAGATCTTAATAAGATTAAGAATAATGCTGACTCTTTAAAATTTCTAAATTATAAGATCCACAAATAATTTACTATTGAACACTCTTTCTTAAGCTTTTCTAATAATTTTAAAAAACTAGATTAAAGTAACCTTGAAAACTATATCATTTTATCTGTGAGCTAATAATTATAATACTGAAACAACATAAGCATTATAAGTATAAAGGAAAACCTATTATAAATAGCCAGATTATTTTAACAAGTTGTTGTTCATACCAAAACATTATTAAAAATATTAAAGTGGTTTTGTCTTTTATGGTTATTATAGTTACTTGCAAAAATTTTGGAAATTGAATAAAAAAGTGAAAAAGTAAAATGATGACAGCAAAATTCCTTAAATAATGTTCAAGAATGTGGAAAGCAGATTGAACAAAAAATTATAAGAAAAAGAAATTTGAAATCTAGTTAACGGCAATAATTAATTGAAAACTGGGAAACTTATTTTTTTGTTATGCATTCTTACTTAAGTTAAAAGAAAATGACACTTCAAATAGAAAAATTGATGAAATACATAGCACTGAACCTTTTAAGTAAATAGATTAAGTCAACTATAAAATATGCTTTTTTACGGACATAGAAATTTAAAAACAATTAATGAACTAGTGAATAATAAAGCCTCAAAAATGATTTAATTAAAACTGAATTCATCAAATATACGGGCTAAGAATTGTATTAAATAATTACAAGTTTTATCAATAATATGTTCAGAACAATTACTACCAAACATAATGAAGAAAGTGAACATTAATCCTAGTTTTAAATAAGGAAGTGACATAACTAGCGGTCTGTTACTTTACAAAATTGTTTACTAAAAATATATGAAAAATCAATAATTTAAAACTTTATAAATATATTTATGATAAAATTGTTTATATCAAGCTTAATTTTGATTTTTTCACAAACACTCAATAACTTAACAATTTAAAAAGAAATAAACGTAATTTTAATTTATTTGAGATTTCTAAATAAAATTTTTCGGAAGTTTAATCTAGTCAAGATAGATGAATTGTAATTTTTAATCTTTTAATCAAAGAAGACTCAAAATAACAAAGGATCTATATAGATCAAAATGCTTAATAAACATGATAATAAATATACGATATTAATATTTCCAATAATTATCAATATACCATTAAACAGAGAATACTAATTAATAAATTTTATTTGAGTGTTTTGATACTTTAATTCTTTAAATTTATCTATATTATTTTTAATTTATTTAAATAAGTTTAAATTATTCTATTTAGTGTAAATTTTTGTTTTTTTATAGTTTAGGTAGTAAAAAAGTAGTGTTTATATAATAATTATATATTTTTATATTTATTGTCTTAACTATGTCATTATTTAACTACTTAGATAGGTATATTGTAGAGTATATTAATTTGAATTTAATATAATATTCTATTTGTTTTTACTATTTCTTATAGGAAATTTTTATAATTTTAAGTGCATTAGTAAATCTAATAAAATATCCTTTATTCAATTTAAATGGGTTATGCTTTTAAAGGATATATAATAATTAAAAAATATATATATGAAGATAACATAATTTTTACTGATAATTGGGAGTAATGAAAGACAAGTTTAATAAATGCTTTAATAATATCATTATTATATTAGGAAGAATAAAGATAAATATTACTTAATTGATGCTGATAGTTAAAATAATAAAACTTGGAATTTATACAAAATTTATATTTAACTGAAATCCATTATGCTTATTTCAAAGAAATAATTCTCCAAAATAAAAATTTAAACTTTTTTGTTCTAATAGAAATAAAAAAATTAGTTGGTTTTTACATAGATAAATTGCCTTTCTTATTTTAAAATAATTCTCTAATTTTTATTATTCTTTCATTTTATTTAAAAAGTATTTTCTTTATTGAGTTTTGAATTTAAATAGTTTTTTACATAATATTTATATCATATAATTGATTATTTATTTTTATATTTATTTCATACTTTTATGATATTTGCTTAATTGAATATGAAAAGTAATTTATATATTTAGTTAACTGATTAATCAATTAAATTTTTGCTAAGATATGATATATTTATAGCTCTGTTTTAATTTTTATAGTGTTTATTCATTTATGCAATATTTCTATATTTAATTTAGTACATTCTTAGTTTCTCCAGCCTTTACAGATTTATTCTTTTTACATTTTTATGTTTTTTATTAAATTCATTTTATGAATAAATGACGCAATTTTGGAAATTAACTCTTTAGTTACTTTTATGCCTGATTTTGTTTAATTTATTTATTTAATTTTGAATTAAAAAAACACTTTATTGCATTTTTGTTGTTATAATTCTAAAAAAAACTAGTTCGCTATAGTACGATAATTCTATCCTTTAATTTTGAGTTTTACTTTTTTGTAGTAAACTAACAAATTATATGCTAAGTCGTTTCTTATATTTATATTAGTAGATTTATTTTAGAATATAAGGCTATAATAATTTATGGTTTGCCTTTTTAATACATTTTTTATCTTTCTAGTTAATTTTCCTATAGTAGCATATTTAATTTATTTTTGATAAGAAATACTTATTTTGCTTATTTATTTCTAGCTTTTCAAATGTATTTTTTATAGATTATATATAAGCTAAAAAAAACTCAATTAATAGCCTTTTTCTTACTAGAAAAAGTCTAATTCACCATTATTTTATTTTTTAGATTGAAGTCTATAAATTGATTAATACGATAGTTAGATTTTTAAGAAATGTACAAGAACTTGAAAGAAAAATTACAAAACTGATTTCTAGCACTTAAGGATCAAAGAACGAAATGAATACCCAGTAAATAAGAGAATAGAACAATTAGAAATAAATTCAATTAAATTGCAGAGTTTACGCAAAGCATATTTCTTTAAAATAGATGAATGACCCTATGGATGTAGAATAAAAACCAATGCAAAATTATATTCTCTAACGGGAAATAATTATTGCTGATATTATAAGCTACCTGGACATAAAGTGCAAAGTTGCTTCCAATTTAAGCAAAAAGAAAAGAACTTTAGAAATTAATGGAATAATTTATTCAGGATTTATTGGAATTAAGAAGGTAAATTTTACAGGAAAAAAATAAACCAAGTAATCAAATAAACTCCCAATATCTATTAAGTAATTAATGTCTTCAATAGAAAATAACTGATATTTGACCTAAAGGAAGAAATTAAGAAAAGTAAACTGAAAAAATCAAGGTTCATAATATTTAAGACCCTATAAAGTTTTAAGTGCATACTTATTTTAAACATTAAATTTTTTAATAATTGCTATCCTATTAATGGTGGTATCATGTTAATCAATTATTTATCGTATTATAAAGTAATTGTTTAATTCTTCACTTCTTATTATTATCACCTTTAAATTTAAATTTTTGAAATAAATACATAAAATTTTTAATTATTTTATTTAAAGAATCTTTCAATTCAAATGCCCTTACTAAAGTAAATTCTGAGTGAAACTAAGATCTCTATCTGATATTTAAAATCTTTAAGTACTAATTTTTTAAGATTTTTATATAAACCTAGTTTATATTTTATCTTAGCGATTTGCTAAAGAAAGAGATATATTATAGCTCAAATAATTATTTTTTATTTTTTTAAGTTTTATATGCATTCTAAACTTAATGCTTTTATTTTTAATACTTAATCTATATTTTTTTTCTTAAGTTTAGTGCTTATTGTATGATCTTTACTTTAAAATTGTATTTTCTAGAGGTTTTAATTTTTTTATTTAAAAAGGATAAAATTAAGTTTATAATCTTAGAAAAGACCTTCACAAATAATTTTCATTTGATATCATTCTCTCCAAAACTAAAGGATTACTTAGGATTTCTTTAATCACCATCTTTATCTTCCTCCAAGATCCATTTTTCCTTCTGGTTTCTTCTTACATTGTTATTCTATTCTTATATTCTTGAGTTATAAAATTTCTTCCGATATATTATTCCTGTCCTTGTTGGTCAAATACAGAAAATTTCGTCTAATATTTGGTTCTTATTAATTCTTTCAATTTCAATTTTCTTTTAGCCTCTTTTCCAACAATGTCTCTTTTTATATATATATAGCATCGAATCTTTCTACTATAGAAATTCAACTAATTTATATCTTATTATTATTATTCAGATTCAATTTCCATTGGAATGCTAAACTACTAATCTTATAATTTTTGAACTTCTGTTTTCTATTATTCTTATCTTTTTTAAAGTTGTTTTATTTTATACTAAAATTAAGAAAATTGAAATTAAAAAATTTCATAGCCTCATTAAATTGTTCATCCATCTATTCCAATTTAATTACCATTTACGATTGAATTTTATCGAATGCTTCTTTCTTTGGATAGGAACTATAGTTCTAGCTATTAAATAAAATTTTCTAGCTTATTTCTAGTTTTTCCATTTGTTAATTTAATTCTTATTATATATTAGTTATTCGCTGCTACATTGATTAATCATAAGCACCCTAAGATTATTTTTCTTAAACTACTTATAAGGAACTTATTCTGATAGGTTAGATTATTCTTTTTGCTTTTTAATAATGAACCAAGAGAGGACTATTTCTTTGGTATCATTTTATTTATATAATATCTAAAAATTTTAGTTTAATATACCATAGTATATATAATTATCTCCTAACTTATGGAATAAATAAACGCTTTTAGTTATAAATACATATACTCATTATAGATTCAATCAAATACTTCTTTATTTTTTAATTTACTTTTTAAAATAAAATAGATAGTATCATGCTGACAGATATAATAATCCCTTTAGATAAACAACTAGAAATAAAAGTTTCTTTTGAATATCGATTCTTAATTTAAATTATTTAGTCTTCAGAAAATAAAATTAACTATAAGCGTAATAGTTATAAAATTGAAAAATCTTTATGAAAAGCAAACTTCTTTATTTAAATCGAATAATTAATAATAAAAATATTCAGAAAAGAATCTTTAATTCCCTTTCCGAGTTTAAAACAATGTAGCTGGTTGCGAGTAAGGCACCAATTCTGGCTGTTGACCTCATTTTTCTAAACAGAAAATGCAACGAAACACCTTTTGAAGAAATACTTCTCAGTAAAAGTTTATTGGCTAATAATAAAAATAGCAAGCTCTTATTTTCATTTTACTTGCTTATTTAAGATAAATAATGTTATAAAGACTGCAAACAAATTATCAAAGTAATATTTAAGCTTCATATTTATAAATCAAATAAATAATAAAAAGTTAATATGACTAAGTAAAACAATTTTCAGGTATCTATTAAATATAAACTAATTTATACAAATTTAACTTAATACTATGTATTCCTTCACATTATTTTGTATAATAAGTCATATTTAATAAAAATGATTAAGTAATAAGTGATTGTAAAGAGCTTAAGGCTTCTAACTTAAAGTAAATGGCAAAAGAAGCATTAAAGTATTTAAATTATGCTATTTTGAATTTATTTTTCATAAGACTAGCTAAAATTTATATTCTAGATTTTTCTAAATAAATCAACTTTTTATAACAATCATGCATTTATAAATTAATTATATAAAACGTTTGTAATAAAGATTAATAAAATTAAATTAAAATAGATTATTATACTTTAAAAAAGGATTCTGAAATAAAAGAAATTTTTGTTAAATAAAAATAAGGAATTTTGCTTCCTTTTATAATAATCATAGCACTATTTTAATACTCTTGATAAAAAGGGAAAGTTTAATCTTTTTGTTATTTGTTTTATTAATAAATAGCTATACTGTTTAGTTTCATTATGTTTAATTAAAAAATTAAATTAAATGGATATAGTTATTAAAAATTATATTATATAAAAGAACTAAAAAAGGACAAGGAGGGAGTCGAACCCTCGACCTCTGGATCTGCAGTCCAATGCTCTACTACTGAGCTACTTGTCCTCTTATTTATTATATCTTCAGAATAATTTAAATATTAAAACAATAATTTTATAGAGACTGTAATTAGTAATTCTTCAGTCAATTATATAATTATAAGAATAGACATTTACATCTTTTATTATTTATATAAATTAAAATTAAATAAATTGGTTAAGTGGATACATATCTAATATTTGTTCTATTTAGATGAAAATTTATAATATTGAGCTTTGCTATTTTATTAAATATTTGAAAACTAGACTTTAATAAGAATTTGATAAACTAGAATCTTTATAATAAAAGTAGTAGAAGAATATTTGGGTAGATAATTTAAATTAGACAATCCTTTTTATTAATTATTAAGCAGAATATTTTAATTTTTGGTTTTATTTTCAATATCTTCTAATCTTTTATCATAATATATGAAAATTCCTTTGCTAAAAGCACTTATAATTCTTAATAACTTTTATTAAATATATTGAAATTAAGATGTATTATAAGCTTAAAAAATTGAATTTCATTTTCATAATAGATTTAATTTTGCTTATTGCTCAGATATAAAAATAATCACTATAAGTGATTGGACCATCAAGAAGGTGAACTGTCAAAACTTCATCACTGATTGCAATAAGCTGTTAAATTTGAAAAGGAGCAAATCTACTTAACAAATAGATTGAAAAATAGGAAACTATTTTTTTTAGAGAAAGCTTTTTAGAGTATTTTTTCCTTTAAAAGAACTTTATTTTGATAATATCTAACATATTAAAATAATTATCGTGCTTTAAGAAGTAAATCTTTCATAAGTCAAGTCAATAATATTTTAACTGATTTTAAAAACTATAATCTAATGAAGATTTTATGTGATATTTAAATACACTATTGTGATAAAATAAATAAGGATGTAGGTCACTGTCAGGAGAACTCGTAGATAATCTGATGTAGTTTATACTGTATTTAGAATAATTTTTCACTAGTTGCCACAGTGAGGAAGGATGAAGAAGCTCAGAAGCAACAAGTCTAATTAACCCAAGGGTTCTCGCTAGCAGTATGAGTGTTTAACTTGTGGACTTGGCAATAACTTAATTACTAATTCTTATTTGGATCTTATTCAAGAAGACTGAAGCATTTGTTTCAAGCTTCAAGAAGGATTTTTAATAATCAGATTCTCATTTTGAGAAGCTGACATGACTCATTTGACGAATAGAATGACAACAATAAGTTTGAGAATATTTTTTAAATATTAAATATTAATATTAAAAGAGCTACACTTCAACAAGTTATTACGTGCTCTATTATCATATTATATGAATTATTAAAATTCTTAGACTTAGAAACTTAAAAGATTCAAGGTAAAATGTAAAATTTTTTGAAAAAATGAATTAAAATAGCATATTTTAAATCTAAATATAGCTATCAAGAGATTCTTTAAATATAAGTAGAGAAATAAATTATAAGTATATAAAAGTTAAATAAAGGTAATAAAATATTTAACAACATTATAATAAAATAGTTCTAAGCTACTCTTAATTATCTAAATCTTAAACTTAAGCAAACTTAAATTGGGCTTTAATCAAATCTTAAAAATTAATGTTAAAATCTTATTTTAATATAAAAATATATAGTAGACAAAAAAGAAAAATGAAAAGATAATTTATTAAACGTAAAATAATGTTAATTAAAAAATGATAAGAAATCATATTGAAATCATGAAATAAAATTTATTGAAATCAAAAAAATATATAAGTATGCACTAAAAAAATTTGTATTTATAGAATAATGCAAACTTTAAAATATTTTGACCTTATCAAGTTATAAAAATGATAAAAATAGAAAAAATTAAAAAGTAAAAATAAGATAAAAACAAAGTCAAATTTTAAAGCACAAAGGAAAATTAGATTCTAATTAAAAATTTGTAAATAAAAAATTACAAATATTATAAATGTTATTTAATTTAAAAAATTATTATGAATTAATAAGAGTAAATCAATATTTTTAAAACGTTAAAAGTTTAAAAATATTTAAATATTTTTATAAAATTTATTAAAAAATTAAATAAAAAAAAGCCTAAATACCAATTATAAAAATCACCTTATTTTATAAAATTAAAAAAAATTAATTATAAATAAATATTTAAATTCGTGAAATTTTACATATTTTTCTTTATATGATTATTATTTTTAGCTTATATTTATAAGTATTCGTTTTTTTATTTTTTTTTATATTTTTTAATTTTACAATCTTTTTCTTTTTAGTTTTAAAGACGCTATTTATCTTTATAGAAAACAAATTTTATCAGTTTTTATGTTATATATTTTAGTAAATGCATGTTTTAACAAAAATCATCTCAGAATTTTTAAACGCTAAATAATATTTTAACTTTTTTATCTTGGATTTAATTAATTTTTTCTTATTTTGCTCATTTATTTTATTATTTTCTTAAAATTTTTATTTAGTTTTGCTAATTAATTTTTAATTTTATCCTCATTATTTAAATTTGTATGCACTAGATAAAATTTAAAAAATCTTCATTGTAAGCATGACTTTTTCTCCACATATAAAGAGTTAATTTTTCACAGAATAATGGCGCAAGAGTAAATCATATTGAAAAATATAAAAATAAATTGTTTACTTAAAGATTGAGATTATTTCATTCCTATACTCCTTGTTAAGTTATAGTTACTTTCTTAAATTATTGTAGAGAGTATGTCTCTAAAACGTAAAGTTGCTTCTTAATAAAATTGTATTTTTAATGCAATATGTTTCTCATTATGTAGATAGTTTGAAATTGTAAGTTGATCATCATTGTTTTTCCATATAACTAAAATTAATTTTCTAATTACTCACAATATTAAGACTATTAGTTATAATTGTATGCAAAGAATTATTACTATATTAGATTCTGGATAATATATTATTTCTTTTTTTATTTTAAAATTGAAAGGTAAAAAGCATTTCGTCATGAAACAGTCAGGAATTTTTGTTAAAAAACCTTTTTACGCTAGTTACTGCTTTTCGGCGGGTTATTGTTTTTCCTTCCGGTGAGTTATGATAGTTAAAGTGACTTGGGTCATCTAACAGTATGCTTCATATGGAGACGTAGTCTTCTAGTACGAGGTCAAATAAGTCTAAGGGTGAAATTTTCCTCTTGTACATTCTCCCGCTAGGATCACAGTAGAGGCGATTTTGCATTCTTCTTAAATTTTGTATCTTTAGTCTTTATTTCTTAATCGCTTACTGCTCCTGATAGGTTTAAATTCTCTAGTAGTTACTCTATTTTTCAACAAAAGTTTTGCATTCTCTATAGAGGTATAAAGCACTGCCACATAAGTAACATTATTTCTGAGACTTGGCTTACTGGTGTTTTGCGGGAGAAGAAGGGTTAGGTTAGGATGCCCATTCTCTTCTAATTCCATCATTTCAGGAGCTGGTTTTGCTGTTATAGCTGTTCTTGGGCTTTGTCCGACTTCTCGAAATGCTCCATTAGCTATTATCTAAGGTCTTTCACTTCATCTCTAAGTCCTTGGACTTCCTTCTCAAAACGGGCCTGGATTTTCTAGTTTAGAGCCAGCCCGTTGTTATATAATTTCATAGCGTATTCAGTTTGGACTTTGAGACTTCCACCATCCTGGTTAAGTTCGGTAATTATCTTTAATACTACTTCAGATTTTTCTTGCTACTCCGACTTAGCCGTTTAGAATTCCCTAACCTCTGGCATTTTTTTCCTTAGGTTTTCCAGCGGTCGGAGAGGTAAATAGTTAAGTATAAGGGTGCTTTAAGGAAGGCTTGAAGGTTGCTTGTCACTAGTGTTAGGTCGTAGCTACTCGGTTCCTTCAGTTTTCATCTTTACCTTTGTCAAGTTGGTGAATGCCTTCCTTTAGCCTTCCATTTTTTAAATTTTTTGTATAAAATTAAATTTCCTCATTTTATTAAAGATCGAAAAAAATAATAAAATAATAAAATTTAAAGTCCCTTACTAATCTTAGTTTAACATAAAAGAAACATAAAATTAATTAATTTTGATAAATTAAATTTTATAATTATTAATTTTACTATTTAGTTTATTTTACAAAATAATAAGTAAGAGATAATCAACTATTTTAGTTAGAATTAATAAAATAAAATTAAAATAAAATACTGTTGTTCAGAATATATCAAATTCATATGAAAAATACTTATGTAAAAATTAGAAATAGTATGTGGAAGAATTATCGTCATAATCAACATGGATTATAGTAAAATCTAGAAGGTTTATATATCTGCTCTTAAAGGTTGCGAGCAACTTTTTATTTGTAGAATAAAAATGAAGAAGTATATAAAATTTACGATTTTTTGTAATAAACTATTGATTTTTTATCAAATCACATAAAATAAATATAAATTGAAAAAAAGTATTCAGAAAAAGAAAAATTTCATATAAGATTTTTTTAATTTTTATGTTTAAATAAGTAAAAATTTTAATACAACTTATCTACTCAAGTTTGTAACAAAGAAAAATATATAAAAATAAAGAATCATTTTACTTCGAATCAATCTGCCTTATATTTGTTTCATTTGATTGCCAAAACAGCCCATCTTTATATCACATAAAACTTATGCACATTTGGGACTTTTCTTAATACTCTAAACACATGACAAAGGTTTTCGTCGATTTAAATGCGTTTTCATTTGTTCAATTGTTTTCAATGAGAGTCAATTTACATTAAACTCATTAAAAGATTCAGTTTAATCTTATTTTTTAGCTTAAATATCTCTTATTTCAAACCATTTTGCTTATTCTTTTATATTAGTTGCTTGTAATGAGAGTAAAACCTTTTGCACATTAAATTTAATTAATAATTTATATTCTATCTTTAGGCTTCGAACTTCACACATTATTTACTTAGAGAACTCTGTAATCTTTTTTTGTCTTTTTTGCTTGCAATTTGATTCAATAAATTCAATAAATAAATTTGATTAACATGTTTGATCTACCTTAAGAATCCATACTTTAATTATTCTGTTTTATCTTTTGTCTCTTTTGCTTTCAATGAGGATCAATCTTTATCTCACATTAAATTTAATTTAATTCACATCTTCTGCTTTTTCTACAGACTCCGAACTTTACCTCTTTGCTTCAAATCATTCTGTCTTATCTTTGTCTCATTTGAATACCAAAGAATCATTCCCAAATAAATAAAAATTATGCTCATTTATGATTTTTCTTAAAATTCCAAACAAATGACAAAGGTTTTCATCAATCTAAAATGCATCATCTTTTGTGTGTCTTAAATGAGAGTCAATCTTTTTATCACATTAAGTTTATACACAATTTCTGTTCTGGCTTTTGACTCTCAACTCAATTCATTCCTACTTTTCGAGATACTCTGCTATTCTTTTTTCTCATTTTTTTGCGTAAAAAATTGTTCTATTTAATACCTTTATCTTATTGAACATTTTATGTTAAATCTTCAGACTTCGAATTTAAGTCATTTTATTTTTGGAGTCTCCATAATTTTTTTTGTCTCATTTGCTTGCCTTAAGAGTTATTCAATTTATCAAATTTAAAAAATTGTACCGATTTGGTTCTTACTTATTACTCCGTACACAGGACGAAATTGTTCTTCAATTTAAACTGCATTGTCTTTGATTTTTTTACTTTCAATGAAAATCAATCATTATATTACATAAAATTCATACCATGTTGTGTTTTATCTTCAGTCCCTAAAACAAATTATTTGCTTTCAATGGAAAAAACTGCATTTTATTATGTCATTTTTGCATGTGAAAGATCGAGATCTCTTAAAATTCACAAATTGATTTATTTTATGATTTTTAACTGAATTAATCATTTATCTTCGAATTAAACTACTTTCTTTTTAGTCTTGTTTGCTTACTCTGAGATTTATTCAAATTAAATCTTAAATCTTATGCATATTTTTAATTTCTATTCTATGAAGCAAATTTAATACACATTTTCTTCAAGAACCTCTTCATGTTCTTTCTTCTCTTTCCTACATGTGAGATATGCAACAGAACCAGTGCGTTTTATAATTAAAAAAAACGAATTCTAACTTACACCCATTACTTTATATGATGTTTTTCTTGCATCATTCTTTACTTTTTTATTTATTTTTTATGTTTAAATTGTTTCTTCAATGGAAGATAAATCATTATACTTTACTCTAAATATTTTTTTCCTGATTTTGCAATTAATATTTATTATTTATCATGAGATATTTTTTATTTTAAAACTTTTGCTACTTTTAATTTAGTTTATCTACATTCAAATTGTTTTAAAAAATTAATAGTTTTAATAGAATAGTTTGTTTAACTTAAATATTTAAAATGTTAGAATATATTTTTAATAGTACGAAGATAAAACTAGGAATAGTTAATATAAATTTAAAATTAAAAAAGAGATACACATTAATATTTTTATTAATCATTAACTAAACCTAGTCTGATTTATAGAATAAAGAGAAAAATCTGAAATTAGCAAAAATAATAATAAACAACTTGAAAGCTTCTAATAAAAATAAAGAATTATTTTTCTTTAAACTTTTGCAAGAAAAAAAGAAAAATAAAATGCAAAAATATAAAAAATTATTTTATAAAATAAATAAGTTAAAAAATTAAAATGGAGTAAGAGAAATAATAAATTCAAAAAATAATTTACAAATGATCTATTTATAGTAAGCGTTGCTTTAACTATTTGTCTTTAAATATCTAGTAATTATTGGAAGGAGTTTCATTTTAATCATTGCGTTAAAATCTTATTAACTTAAAAAAAATTTAATGTAAAGGAAAATTTTTTAGTCCTTCGCTCTACTTTACTATATATTTTAAATAGAGAGGAGCAATCCTCCAACTGAAACTGACTTAAACCCTGGTACCAGAAAGCACCCCATAGGTGAAGAGCCAGTATAAGAGAAGAGAAGACAAGATCGAAGAGGTGTCAAGTAACATTAAGATGAAAGATGCTAGATAATAAGGTCTTTAGGGAAAAATTCCAATCGCGGCCCTATAGAAAACAAATTTATCAAGAGAATGTTAGCACTGTGGAAGACTTCAGCAAGAAATTTTTTTTAACTTTAAAAATCTTTATTAAAGAGCTGCACATCGTTGAGGTGGTACGCACTCTTTAATCTCATTTATTTATTATTTATATATTTTAAATAAGGAGGAGATATCCTACAACTGAGATTAACTTGATTCAAGTACTAGGAAGTATACTATGAACGACAATTTGAACAAGAATCTTGATAGGAGTCAAGGAGAAAGAACTGGAAGCATTAATATCGGTTGAAGAAAGATGCCAGACGATTAGGTTTTTTGGCGCATCACTCCGATCATGTCCTTTTAGATGACAGAAATTCCTAAAGAAGTGAAGCACTGGAGGAAACTTCCAAGGAGAAATTCTATTAAATTTAAATAAAATTAATTTAAAGAGATGCGCACCATTGAGAGTGCTATGCGTTCTATAATCGAGTTTATTTATTTGTTTTATATATTTATATCTAGCTTGCTCTTAGAATAGTGTTTGCTTGATTCAATCCAGCAATAAGAAGAAAGTATAATGAGATTCAAACATCTTCAATATAATTATTCATTATTCCATTATATTCTAGAAAATGCTTTAATATTTGTTTATCTTTCTTCATTTTCAAGGAAAAATAAACGCTGAAGAAAAAATTCCTAACATAGAAGTTAACTCAACTCTCAACACCTCCATTAAAAATGAAAAAAGAGACCTTTTAACTGAATCTCTAAAAAAAATAAATGAAGAAGACAAAATACGATAATACAATATAGACTCTGATATTTTTGATTTAGATAATATTGAAATAGAAAAAAATGTATTCTTAATAGATGATATAGTTTATATATCAACTTATAAAAAAAATATACAAATTCTAAGAAAACTTAAACTATATGAGGAAAAAATATTTGAGATAAATCAGAACCTCTTTGAGTATGCAGATGAAGATGAACTCCATATAGTAAATCGAAGAGTTAAAGTCAAATTTCATGTTCGGATGACAGGATTAGAGAATGATATTTTATTAATGAGAGAGCAAGAAGAGAAAAATTGAGTTTAGTTAGATTCAAAACTAAAATTAATAGAAGCAAATTTGAAGAAGCCTTCATAAGGAGTTCCATGAGAAAATAGAGGAACAGAAAAAAACATTTCCTTGAGAAAAAAAGATGCTAAATTTGCAAGAGTACTTGACATTTGTGATGGAAATTCCCACAATAGAAATAAATAAGAGAGAATATCTGGAGAAGTTTTAACTATTAGCTGAAATAAAGAGCGACGGATTTCTTTCCATCAGAAAATGGGAAAATTTGAAAGAAAAAAAAATTCCTAATTCTGAATTAAAAATGAGAGAAATCAAAGTAAAATATGATTAATAATTTAATTTAATAGGGAGGAGAAATCTATACAAGGTTGATTAAAAATCTGGTACTAGGAAATGTTCTTCGTGTGAAGAACCTAGGATTACAAGTAGATGCAAAGGAGTAACGTCTGGAGACATCGAGTATAGTTTATGCTCTAAGATGTTAAAAATTAAAATCTCTCAGGGTAACACTCCGATCACTATCTATAGAAAGCAAGATTTAAGGGAATGTTAGCAATGGAGATATTTTAATATAAGAATTTCTTAAAACATTAAAAGGCTATAATAAAAGAGCTGCGCACCATTAAGATCTTCGTGTTCTATATTTCTAGTTTTTTTCAATTGAATTATTTTATAAACTTTTAAGAAATAAAAATTATAGCATATGGATATTATTAAAATAACTGAAAAAATTTATCTTGTATTAGAAATCTTTATATGTACATTATTTGTTATACAAATAAAAATTTTAAATTAATGAAATTAAATAAAAATAATTTACCTACATAGTATTTAAAAATTGAAAACTATTTTACAGTATAATTTGCATTAAAAGTATTTTTATGGTAAATTTAAAATTAAGGAAAATAATTAATTTTATTTATTAACTTAAAAAAAACAAAATCTTTAAAAATTAAAATTTAAGATGCACTAAAATTGAGTAAAATAAGCAAAAGGTTATAGAATATAGAATATATTAAATTATTTAGGAAGAAAACAATTTAGATGAATCTATATTTTAATAATTAAGAAAATTATTTTTATTTAAATTGTAGTAATAATTTGGCTAAAGTTTTGTATTATGTTATTGAGATATATAATTATACTTATAACTACTGCTTTATAGTTTAAATATTAATTATTAAATATAGTTGTTGGTAACGTTCGGAAGAACTAGTAGGTAATCTGGTGCAGTGTATACTGCAATTCGAGTAATCTCGCACTAGATGTCAACACGAAAAGGTTGGTGAAGCTCGGAAGAGACAAATCTAACTTGCCTGAGGGTTCTTGCTAGCAGTATGAAAGTGTGACTGGCGGGCCAACTAATTCTCTTAATTAATAATTTTTATTTGGATCTTATTCAAGAAAACTGGAGCATTTGATTCGAGAATCAATAAATAAATGAGATCAATTATAGAGCGCGTAGCACTCTCGTTGGTGCGCAGTTCTTTAAATTAATTTTATTTAATGTCGAAAAATAATTTTATGGGTCTCTTCATCCTTGTTTTCTCTTCCTGCAGTACATCCCTGTAATTTTTCTTCCAAAGCATAGGATGCAATATGCGATTCCTGGTACATATTTTCCCGATCTATGATGAAGAAGGTTTTCTCCTGGCATTCAGAGTAATCCAGCTTGTCACATCTCCCCTCTCTTGTTATTGGTTTCTCTTCTTCCGATTTATCCTCCGTCTGCGCTCATTTTTTAATTGCCTTGCTGGGCCTCCAAGCAACATCCGAAGGAAAGGGCTTTCCCCATTTTTAAAAATAATTTTAATATAATAAAGAAATATATAAAAATATAAAAAATAATTGAAAATATGGTGGGAGCTGATATTGGCCTTCTTGACTACAGTTTCTGGATTTATGGCTAGGAACAAGTTTCTTTCCTTTCGCTGTGAAAGTCCTGAGTCAGATTCATTTTATGAAGGGAACGTTGTCTTTGAGATTATCCGCTCTTGGTAGGGGCTTGAAGCCTGGCTTGCTCAAAGCGATTGAGCTCCCTAGCAGCTATGCCTGAAGCACAACAAGATATTCCCGTTATCCTAAAAAGAGAGTGTCTGGTTGTCTAACCGGCAAGGAATTTCAGGTCCCAGAAACTCTTTTTGTTAAAATTAATTAAATTAATAAAAATATAAAATTTCATAGAAAAATCTTTCGAATCAATTTGAATTAGATGTGTTAGCAATTGTTTTAAAATACATATAATTTATGGATTTAAGGTTTAAAAATAATATTAAAACTTAAAAAGATTAAAGTTTTTAGATCAAAACGTAAAAAATTTATAAATATAGATTAAAAAATCTAGTAAAAAAATAAAAAAAAGAATAATAAAAAAAAATTTAAACTATTTAATTTCTTTTATAATAAATCATTTTAAACAATTTTTTTAATTTTTTTTATGTCTAAAGATCTTTAAGTAAGATTACTTAGTTAAAAACAAACAAGCAATTCTCGAATATCTGAAAAGTAAGATTAATACGAAGTTAAATAAGATCAACAAAATAAAATAAAAAGAACTTTAGAATCAATAAAATATACTTAATAAAGCTAAAATCTTATTAAAAAGATATAAGATTTAAAAGGACATTAATAAACTGTTCACAATGCTATTTTCAGTCCTGATGGGACTACTCTTGCAAGTTCATCTGCGGACAACACTATTAAAATTTGGAACCTTGAAACAAATACAGAAATCATAACCCTTTAAGGACATTAAGCTGCTGTTTACTGTGTTGCTTTTAGTCCCGATGGAACTACACTGGCTAGTTCTTCTGATGATAGCACTATCAAACTTTGAAACTTACAAACACATTAAGAAGTTGTAACTCTAAAAGGACATCAATCAACTGTTAATTGAGTAGCTTACAGTCCTAGTGGATCTACTTTGGCTAGTTCTTCTGATGACAACACTATCAAACTTTGAAACATGCAAACACATTCTGAGATCGTAACATTAGAAGGACACTAATCATATATAAGATGTGTTACCTTCAGTCCTGATGGATCTACACTCGCTAGTGCTTCTGATGACAATACTATTAAAATTTGGAATCTTGAAACAAATAAAGAAATTGTAACTCTAAAAGGACATAAACAAGGTGTAAGGTGTGTTACATACAGTCCCAACGGAACTTTACTTGCCAGCTCATCTTATGACAATACAGTAAAACTTTGGAACCTTGAAACACATGCAGAAATAGTAACTCTATAAGGACATATATTAGCTGTTTACAGTGTAGCTTTTAGTCCTGATGGATCTACACTCGCAAGTTCATCTTATGATAAGACTGTAAAACTTTGAAACTTACAAACATATTCAGAAATTATAACTCTTAAAGGACATCAATAAACTGTTTACAATGTTATTTTTAGTCCGGACGGATCTAAACTTGCAAGTTCTTCTGACGACAAAACTATTAAAATTTGAAGTCTTGAAACTAATATAGAAATAAAAACTCTTAAAGAACATTGATCTGATGTTTATTGTGTAACTTTCAGTCCCGATGGGTCTACACTTGCTAGTTCTTCTGATGATAGCACTATCAAACTTTGAAACCTTAAAACATATTAAGAAATTGCAACTTTAGAAGGACATTAATCAGGCGTAAGATGTGTTGCTTTTAGTCCCGATGGATCTAAACTCGCAAGTTCTTCTGACGACAACACTATTAAAATTTGAAACATTAAAACAAATACGAAAATTGTAACTCTATAAGGACACTAAGCTGCAGTTTACTGTGTTACTTTCAGTCCCGATGGATTTAAGTTGGCTAGTTCATCTGATGACAACTCTATTAAGCTTTGGAACCTTATAACAAATACAGAAATAGTAACTCTATAAGGACATAAATCAGCTGTTTGCTGTGTTAATTTCAGCGCTAATGGTTCTACACTGGCAAGCTCTTCTGATGACAACACTATTAAAATTTGAAATCTTGAAACAAATACGGAAATTGCAACTCTAAAAGGACATCAATCAAGCGTAAAATGCGTAACTTACAGTCCTGATGGATCTACACTCGCTAGTTCTTCTAGTGATAACACTATAAAACTTTGAAATTTACAAACATATTCAGAAGTCGTAACTCTATAAGGTCATATATCAGCTGTTTACAGCGTTGCCTTTAATCCTGATGGATCTAAACTAGCAAGTTCTTCTGATGACAACACTATCAAACTTTGAAATGTTGAAACATTTTCTGAAATAATGTCTTTCAAAGAACATTAATCAGTTGTATACTGTGTAGCTTTTAGTCCCGATGGATCTACTCTTGCTAGTTCTTCTAATGATAATACTATTAAAATTAGAAAACTTAATAAACATACAGAATTCGTAACTTTATAAGGACATATATCAGCTGTTTACTGTGTAGCTTTTAGTCCCGATGGATCTATACTTGCTAGCTCTTCTAATGACAAAACTATTAAAATTTGAAACCTAAAAACAAATACAGAAGTCATAACTCTATAAGGACATATATCATTTGTTAGCTGTGTTGTTTTCAGCCCCGATGGATCTACACTGGCTAGCTCTTCTGATGACAGAGGTATCAAACTTTGAAACCTTAAAACATTTACAGAAACCTTAACTCTAAAAGGACATCAATCAGGTGTAAGATGCGTAACTTTTAGTCCCGATGGAACTACACTTGCTAGTTCTTCTAATGACAGCACTATCAAACTTTGAAACCTTAAAACACATTAAGAAATTGTAACTCTAAAAGGACATAAATCAGCTGTTAACTCCGTAATTTTTTTCCCTTATGGATCTAAACTAGCTAGTTCTTCTGATGATAGCACTATCAAACTTTGAAACATTAAAACATATTAAGAAATTGCAACTTTAGAAGGACATTAATCAGGCGTAAGGTGTGCTGATTTTAGTCCTGATGGATCTAAGCTTGCAAGTTCTTCTGATGATAATACTATTAAAATTTGGAATCTTGAAACAAATAAAGAAATTGCGACTCTAAAAGGACATCAATCAGGCGTAAGATGTGTTGATTTTAGTCCTGATGGATCTTAACTAGCAAGTTCTTCTGATGACAACACAATAAAACTTTGAAGCCTAAACAAAAATTAAGAAATTTTAACTTTATAGGGACATTATTCAATTGTAAGATGTGTAGCTTTTAGTCCCGACGGATCTACACTGGCTAGCTCTTCTGATGACAGCACTATCTAACTTCGATTTCTCAAGCCTTTTCAATTATCAGATTCTGTTCTTGAAGTTAAATATTAACATATTCAGAAATTTTTCAACTTTTATGTGAATTTGTATTTTATTCCCTCACAAGATCTTTCTTATCTTTCTTATCTAAGTGTTTGGCACTGTCTTTACTCCGAGGCCTATGATAACATTTTTTTTTGAGATTGCTAAATGACTTCTTTTTACTTTACTCCTCTTCATTTCGCTTGCTTTTTAGGAAAAACTGATATTATTAAAAAAGCTTTTGATAGATTCCCTGAAATAAAGTTTTTTTCTGACATTTTTGGTCACTCTCCTTTATTCTATTCTATTATATACCAGCATTAAAGTACATCTGATTTACTTTTGGATCGATTGGCTTAACTTGATTCCTAAGACTTTTAAAATAGAGTTTCATTTTTATCTTTTTAACTTGATTTTCCTATTATCATTAGAAATTCTTCCACTTTTTTGAGTTCTTTTCTTAGCAAACTACTTTACTTTAATATAAATTTCCGTAGCTTTATTAACATTGAGTAAGATTAACGTATCAAATATGATAACATTTATACCTAAAGATTCTCTCTTTTTCAAGATTAACTACCTTTGACTACTTAATAAGATTAAACTTAGGAAAATTAAAATCCTCTTTAAGATTAAGCAAAATGAAATGATTCAACTAAAGAACATCTTAAAATATCTACTTCTTGGTTCAAATTACCTTCTGTTCCTGGTTCGTATTAAAGCTTAGATTTATTAAATTCTTTTTTAGACTCATAAGATAAAGATTTATTCAAGCATAAGCTGATAAGGAATATTATTAATTTTAAGTGGAATTAGTTGTGATATTGAATCCTTTCCTTTTCTTGCTTTGTATGACTGAATTTATTCCTTATTGTAGTTTTGATGATTTAACCCTTTTATATATTTTACCTTGTCTTGATTTTATTAGTGCTAGTTAATCTTGGAATGTTTATTTGAGAATTGTTTTAAATAAAAAAAACAGGATTAGAATATTTTAAGGATACTTGGAATCTTATTGACATTACTAGATTTATTTGTATGATTCCATGGATTTTCTTTTGTATTAGTGATATCAAAATAGAAACGTTTAACTGGATTGTTCTATTTTTGAATATAGTACGTGGAATTACAGGCTTCAGAGCATTTTCAGGTACAAGATATTACATATAACTGATTTTAGATTCCCTTTGCAAAATAAGATATTTCCTTTCTATAATGGTTTATACTACACTATCAATTGGTCTTCTATATATTACAGCAAAGGGAGAGAAAGTTTCATTTAAAAACATATGAATTTCTTCTTTTGATTTAATAGCAGGAGATTCAGAAGCTTTTGCTAAAGATGATTTGGATATAATGTATATAACATTCCTTCTAGCAATTATTGTAAATGTAGTGCTTATGCTTAATATGATCATCTCTATTTTAGGAGACTCTTTTGATGAGTTTTAAATTCAGCAAGTTTATTATGATTATCGAGAGATGACTTAAGTTGTTCTTGAGATAGAACAGATCATTTCACTATGGAAGCCAGAAAATAAGGAGCAATATCTTCATATATGTGATAATTATTATTAAGAGGAAAATTTTGGATGGGAAGGAAAAGTTGCAGATGTAAGGGAATGTATCAAAAAATCTGAAGATAAAATAAACGAAAAAGTTGATTAAAACACGTATAATTTAAAATCTATTGAAGGAAAGATTAATAACCTAGATTCTCTTAAAGAAAAGATTAATAAATTAGATTCTCTTGAAGGAAAGATTAATTCTATTGATGGAAAGATGAATTCTATTGAAGACAAAATGAGAGAAGTTGAGCTTCTTAAAGTTCAAACTAGTTCTATCGATAAAAAGATGGACTCTCTTGAAGTAAAACTGGACTCACTTATTGGGCTGCTAAGTGTAAAGTCCTAAATACAATGACTCTAGAATTAAAATCAAAATTATTACTTATAAAAATGTCTTAAAATAATATTTTCCATTAAACTCTTAATGTATAGAATCTTTTTATAAAGCATAAAAATATTTAAGAAGATATTAAATTAAAACTACATTGGAATTTTATTACTTTTCTAAACAATCATTTACCATAACCTACTTTCAGTTTTTTATATATAATGTTCGAAAATTTTTTATAAAACAATCTTAATTTAAAAATTATTAATACGTAAATAATCTAAAAATTAATAAAATTCTATAAGTAAAATAAAAAACTCTAAAAAGCTAAATGGTTTAGAAAGTAATTCTATAAAGCATAACAACTTTTTGAGTATTAAAAAAACTAAATAAAAAGTTAAAGCAATAATATGTTCAATAACATAAATTAAAAACACTTAAAGAAAACTTAAAACCTTAAAATAAATCAAATAGTTTAAAAAAGATTAAATAGATTAAAAATATCAAGTTCTAGTACGTCAAAGACAAAAATATCATATAAATAAAAATAAAAAGATAATAAACATAAGTAAAATAAAATTTTTCGGATTAAAGAAAAGCTTAAATCACTTTATCAAAACCGAAAATAAAATCTATAAAGAAGCAAGATTGTAAAAGTGATGAAATCAGCTTTAAAAATTTTCAATTGATAGATCTCAATAAAAAATCCTTATCTTTGAAATCCTCTACATAAAAAGCTAAACAAATTAAAAGAAAATAGTTAACTCTGTTATATCTATTTTCGGATAAGCAAGTCATTAATGTCAATGAAATCAAAGTATTAGGTTAATGAAAAGTTCGATTTTATCATTAGAACCGCAATTTTCTTTAAAAAATTATCTCAAATCACTCTGCAGAGTCTATTGTCATATTTACTTGCTAAAGAGCCCATGCAAACATTGAATAAAGTTACCTAACAGACTCAATTCTATTTTTAGGATTGGATCTTTGGGTAATCAACTGACTAAAATTCTCTGTATTATATATTGTTAGATATATGTGTTATAGAGTCTATGTAATTAATGAATAAACTTAATAACCAGTTTCGATTCATTTTGTATATAGTGATCTTAAAATAATAAACAGAGTCAAATAACTACATTCAATTTTGTATGTGAGGGATTTAAAACAACCAATGTATTAAATCAAAAATTATATTCGAATGTTCTTTAACACTCAACTTAAAGCCATCATACTTCTACAAATAAATTTACCCTTGCTTTGTCTCAACTAAATATAATGAAAGATAAAGCGATCATTTAATAAATTATCCTACAAAATTAATTCTATCTTTAGAAATAGAACTTTAAATAATCATTTTTCTTCGAAAAAGATAACCATGCTTTAGTCTCTTTTGTCTTTTTTTATTTAAAAAAATGTAAAAATTACAGAATTAACGCACTACCTTAAAACTCCGAACTTAAATTATAACAATATTTCGGATCCTCTATATTTTCTATTGTTCATTTGTTTGCAATATGAATTATGCATTTTAATACTTAAACTTTATAAATAACTTCTGTTCTTTCTTCAGATTAAGAATTTAAATCATATATTTTTTTATAAAATTGCTTTTAACTTTTATCATTTTTGCATTTGAATAATTTAATATTCTTAAAATAATTCAAAATTTGTGCTCATTTTAAGACTCCAAGCTCTATCTTAAATTTTCATCGTTTTAAACTATCTTATCTTTTGTCTTAATTGATTTCTTAATTTTCTTTCTTTATATATCAAAAAACTTATGTTCATATTCTATTCTATTTTATTACTACGAACAAAAAAGAATCTATTCTTCGATTCAAACTGGTTTTACTTTTCTTCCATTTACTTTCAATTAAATTATTCTTTATATCCCT
Organism: Loxodes magnus; assembly: GCA_946699065.1. Classification (NCBI taxonomy): domain Eukaryota; phylum Ciliophora; class Karyorelictea; order Loxodida; family Loxodidae; genus Loxodes; species Loxodes magnus. Next base: position 104,588 of record CAMPDV010000688.1, read on the forward strand.
TAAAACTTATACATAGATTCGGTTCTATCTTATTTCTTTAAATTTAAATCATCACTTTACTTCAAATCATTTTGATTATTCTTTTTCTCGATTCTTTTAAATGCGATAAGATCCATCTAGTACATTAAATTTAATTAGTTTATGTTCTATTATGATACTCCGAAATTCAATCCTTTCTTTCGCTTTGCGTTAAACTTCTTCGAACTTTGTCATTTTTACATGTGAGAAATCCAATAGTCTCAAATTATTCACACTTTAAGATCTATCTTAGGACTTTAAAATTTTCCAAATTTTTATCGATTTAAACTGCTTATCTTTTTACTCACTTGCTTTCAATGAAAAAAAATCTTTAAAAACTCATGCACAGGTTTAGTTCTATCTTAATACTTTGAACTTCAAATCATCACTTTTCTTCAAATTACTCTTAGTGCTCTTTTTCTCATTTGATTTAAGAGAGAGTAAAACCTTCTTGCACATTAAACTTAATTAATAATTTATATTATATCTTCAGGCTTCGAACTTCACGCATTATTTTTTTAGATTCATTTTGTAATATTTTTTATCTTTTTTGCTTGCAATGAGATTCAATCTATTTAATAAATTAAATTTAATAAACAGGTTTGATCTATTTTAAGATTACGTAATTTAAAAATTATGCTTTATTTTTTTGTCTGTTTTGCTTTCGATGAGAGTCTATCTTTATTATCACATTAAAATTAATTCACATCTTCTTTACTTTCTACAGACTTCAAACTTCAATCATCATTTTACTTCAATTCATTCTGCCTTATCTTTGTCTCATTTGATTGCTAAAAAAGTAAATCTTTATATTACATAAAACGTATGCACAAATTCTTTTCTGGCTTTTGAATCCGAACTCTATTCATCCCTTCAACTTCGAGATACTCTGCCTACTCTTTTTTCTCATTTTTTTGCGAAAAAAATTGTTCTATTTAATACCTTTATTTTATTGATAATTTTATGTTAAATCTTCAGAATAAGAATTTAAGACATTTTATTTTTGGAAATTCCTAATTTTTTGTCTCATTTGCTTGCCTTAAGAGTTATTCAATTTATCAAATTAAAAAAAATGTACCGATTTGGTTCTTAATTGTTACTCCGTACACAAGACGAAATTGTTCTTCAATTTAAACTACGTTGCCTTTGATTTTTTTACTTTCAATGAAAATCAATCATTATATTACATAAAATTCATACCATGTTGTGTTTTATCTTCAGTCCGTAAAACAAATTATTTGCTTTCAATGGAAAAAACTGCATACTTATTATGTCATTTTTGCATGTGAAAGATCGAGAGTTCTTAAAAATTCACAAATTGAATCTATTTTATGATTTTTAACTGAATTAATCATTTATCTTCGAATTATACTATTTTCTTTTTGGTCTCGTTTGCTTGCTCTGAGATTTATTCAAATTAAAACTTAAATCTTATTCATATTTTTTATTTATATTTTATGAAGCAAATTTAATACACATTTTCTTCAAAAACCTCTTCATGTTCTTTCTTCTCATTTTTGCATGTGAAAGATGCAACGGAACCAGTGCTTTTTATAATCGACCAAACGAATTCTAACTTACACCCATTACTTTATATGATGTTTTTCTTGCATCATTCTTTACTTTTTTATTTATTTTTTATGTTTAAATTGTTTCTTCAATGGAAGATAACCATTATACTTTACTCTAAAGATTTTTTTCCTGATTTTACAATTAATATTTATTGTTTAACATGAGATATTTTCATTTTACGCTTTCTTAATTTAAATTTAATTGATCTACATTCGAATTGTTAAAAGTACTTAATTAAAAAATAATTTCTTAAGTTTATTTTATTTTTTCATTTTTTAAATAAAAGTTTGAAAATTAAATTATGTTCTATATTATTTATTTAAAAATTGATTTAAGAATATTTATTTAGCATTCCTTATTTTAAATTTAAAAGCACTTAATTTTATGCTAGAGATTAAAAAAATCTATTATTTTTTTAAGTTTAAGAGTTTTGAAAATAATTGAGCTAAAATAAAGATTTTTAGTAACTAAAGTTCTTTTAAAAAATTAATAGCTTTAATAGGATAGTTTGTTTAACTTAAGTATTTAAAATTTTAGAATATATTTTCAATAGTACGAAGATAAAACTAGGAATAGTTAATATAAATATAAATTAAAATTAAAAAAGAGATACACATAAATATTTTTATTAATCATTCACTAAACTTAGTCTTATTTCTAAAATAAAGAGAAAAATATGAAAATAGCTAAAACAATAATAATCAAATTGAAAGCTTCTAATAAAAATAAAGAATTATTTTTCTTTAAACTTTTGCAAGAAAAAAAAGAAAAATAAAATGCAAAAATATAAAAATTATTTTATAAAATAAATAATTAAAAAAATTAAAATGGAGTAAGTAAATTAAGAGAAATAATAAATTCAAAAAATAATTTAAAAATGATCTATTTATAATAAGGTGTTACTTTTCTTATTTACCATTAAAGACTTAGTAATAAATGGAATGAGACTTTTTAATCATTGGGTTAAAATCTTATTATCTTTTTTTATTAATAAATAAGAAATTTTGTAATTCTTTATTATATCTATCCTACTCTTAGAATTGTATTTGCTTGATTCAATCCAGTAATAAGAAGAATGTAAAGTGAGATATAAAATTCTTCAATATAGTTATCCAGTATTCCATTATAATTTAGAAAATATTTTTAATTTTTTTTAGTCTTTTTCCTTTTTCTATTTCCAAAACATCTTACAATTTTTAGCTTAATAATAATTAAATACTAGTGATAACTCTAATTTTAATATGTTTTTAATATTAATCATTAATTATTAAAATAGCTGTTCGCTCCCCGCTTAATTGAAGTTTTAAATGTATAAAATCTCCGATGTTTTTAATATTAAAAGGATTATTTTTATTTTATTCCATCCATTTCATAAATTCGAAATTATAGTTACTTTAGGTTTATTGATATTCATTTAAATTAAAATTACCTTTTGATTGCTGCATCAGAAGTTGTTTTTTGTAAATATTCTGTTAGTTATAATTACTTTAAATCTCTTCTTTTACTAATTTCAATTAGCTAGCATTCAATCTGATTTTAAAAATAAAGCTACTGTTCTATTTTGTAGTTCATCAATCTTTTCTCAAGGTTTTTAGCAATACTCCAATAGAACTTAATTATCTTCTTTTAATTCGTAAAAATTATCTGCTTATTTTTCGCATTTAATAGTGCTGAATCCCTATAACTTGCTCTCAGTCTTCTTTATTTTTTCCCTTTTGTTTAGATTGAAGTCTTTCTTATTTTAAAAAGCTAGATAACTTTTTTTATTTTTTGCTTTTTTGCCTTTAATTCTTCTTTATAAAGTGAAAAATAATCTTAATATTTTGAAGGAGTTTGCCCTAAATTATATTCGAATGAAGATAGAAAAGTTTAATATTAATTTTGAGATGAAGGATTACAAGGTATAGAGTACTTATCTGAATTACAATGAATAAAGAAGATTCTTTTTGCAAAATTAATGCTTGTGCTATGTTTAAGAGTTTACAAAATAAAAGATAAATTATTACTTAGAACTTTAACAAGATTTACAGTAACTGTGGATAATATTGGAGAATATGTTTGCATATGCAAAATATTCTAATGAATACTTATTTAAAATAAATACTAAAAACCTATCTTGATACAGACTGGATTTAAAAGTTGAGAGTCAGAGACTTTTCAAGGATTCATACTTTTAGAATCTTAATTCTTAAATTATCATTTTACTTTTAGAAATATATACTATTTCATATTGTTAGTGCCTTTGTTTATGTTTCCATAATTATTTATTTTCAATTTTATCTTCAATCTCTTATAAAAATGGAAGGGCTTCAGAAGAGTTTCATGTTTAAGAGTAAGGGTAAAAAGAAAAACGAAGAGTCTGAGCGACTAAAGAGATAATACCTCATAAGTAACCAGAGAAAAATAATAAAGACTCTAAAGAAGCAGAAGTCACTTAAAATTAGAAAATAGATTTCTTCTAAGAACTAAAAAGCTTAAGAAATTTCACATTTTGAGACTTTGCAATAGGAAGCGAAGTAGAGAGAAGCAAATATGCCTCAATAGGAACGGAAACAGATAGATCTCTGTAAAGAAGACTTCTTCAAGATATTAAAGGATTTAATGGTGTGATTGACCATCCATAAGATGAACTACCAAAATTGCATCAATGATTGTAAAAGCATATTTATGATGATTATTCCTATGAAATCTCCTAAAAAATGAAAAATGTATAATTAAAAAGATGGAGCTGAGATTGGCCTTTTTGCCTTATTGAATAAACTTTCTGGCTAGAAACAAGTTCCTTTCCTGTCGCTGAGAAAATCCCTGATCAGAGTTATTTTCTGAAGGGAACGCTGTCTTTGAGATTATCCATTCTTGGTATGGATTTGAAGCCTGGCTGCTCATAGCGATGGAACTCCCTTGCGACTGTTCTGGAACACAACAGGATATTCCCGTTATCCTAAAAAGAGAGCGTCAGGTCGTCTAACTGGAAAGGAGTTTCTGGTCCCAAAAACTCTTGCAGATAAAATTAATTAAAAAAAATAAAAAAATTTATGAGAACTCATAGGAAAATTAGAAATCTCGAGTATAGCAAAAAGGATAAGCTGTTAAATTGGAAAAATCACTGGTGCTACTAAACAAAAGATTGAAAAATAGGGGACTAAGTTTTTTTAAAGAAAGCTTAATAGATTCAAGACCGAATACATTTTTCGAAAAATGAACCAAAATAATTTATTTTAAATCTAAATACAACTATTGATAAATTTTTAAAATAAAAGAAGAAAATAAATTATGATTGCAGAAAGTTAAATAAAGATAAAAAATAAAAATAGTTAATAAAATTATAATAAAATGGTAAAAACTACTCTTATTTAAATGTAAAAGAACCTAAATTGGCTTTAAATCGAATCTTAAAAATTTAAATAAAGTCTTTTTTAATATAAAAAATATAATAACAATAATTTACTAATGTGACGTCGCCTTTATTTGCTTGCCACGTATTTATTCGTAATAAGTCTCGAGAATCATTCTAAAACTCATTAAAATTGTCCATTTCTTCTCCAGGTTCATATTATTTTAATACATATCTATTGGTGTAAATCTAATCTTTGTTTCTGTTGGTATCTTGTTTATTTTAATTTTTTCTAAAAATTTTTGTTTCTCTCCCCCTTTTCGAGTATCTATTATGTGCTAGAGTAACTAATCTCCTCCAATCATTTTTTTCCTATATAAATCACCTTTAGATGTACAAAAAATCTTATCAAAATTTTATCAGAATTTTTTATTTTTGCGAATTTTAAATTTTGTATTTCCAGCAATTTTACTTTATTGCCCTAACCTTCTACAAAATCAGCATAAAATTGATCTTTTTTTTTACTTTATTAATCGTTTACTTTTTTCATGTTTTATCAATATTTAAATTGATTGCTCAATCTCCATTGGGTTAAGAATGGCTTTACTTGTAACTATTTCATAGTTTATTTAATGAGATTTCAAATTTCAATATTTTCCCTCAGCTCTTTTAATTTGTTGGTTAAATAGATGTGGTAAAGCTTTTAAACTCAATTCTAAATTAAGTATTTTAAGTTCATTTTAAAGTCTAGACTGTTTATTTGCAGTATTAATTGTTACACTGCTTTCAGTAGATTTTTATTTTTAATTATAGCGAATAAATCTCAATAAAGTCATCTTATTGTTAGTTAGAAGATTGATTTTAGGTGAATTGTTTCTTAGGTTCCATTTTATTTTATCTTATATAATATTTAGAAAAAAGAAGAATCAAAAGAAAATTTTAATTAAAATAAACGGATATAAATTAAAAAATGATAAGAAGTCATATTGAGATAATGAAATAAAATTAATTTAGTAATAAGAATTTAATAAACTTTAAATCATTAAGTAGACACTATTTAAATTTAATAATATAATGCTAGTTTAAATCATTTTCTACCTAATCAGGATAAAAAAGTATAGAAAAAGTAAAAAGCGAAGAAAGATAAAATAGCAAAAAACATTAAAATGAAATCAAACTTTAAAATATAAATGAGAATTAGAACTTAATGAAAAAGCGTTACTAAAAATATATAATTATATAAAAGTTATTTAATTAGAAAAATATTATAAATTAAATAAGAGTAAAATAAATTTTATTTAAACGTAATAGTCAAAAGTGTTTAATCTTTTTTTATTAAGTTATTTAAAAAAGTAAAATACAACAAATAAAAAATTCAAAAATTTAATTTATAAAAATTGTTTTATTTTATAAAAAAATTAACTAATTTTAGTAAAATTTTTAAATTAAAAAACTAAAAACACTTCAGCAAAAATAGAAATTATACAAAAAAAATGTTGAATATGAAAAAGAATACTTTAGCTAAACTTAATTAAAATTATCTTATTTAGGAATGAATAGTGTGTGTAAAAAGCAGAACGAAAGTTAAGAAGATGAGATTTATAAGTTAAATACATTTTGTGATAATAATTAAAAGTTAAAGATATCTTATAGCATAAAAAATATTAAAAAACTAAAGATTTTAATATCTAAATTTTTATGATAAACATGAAAAATTTATGATTAAAAATTAAACTTTTTAATTAAGATTAAATAAAAACGCAATAATAAAAAAATTATAAAATTGAAATGTTGAAATTCGGGAAATTCGTGAAATTTTTCAATTTTTGTATTTATATGATTAATTAATTTTTATTTTTTATTTTATGCTTATAAGCATCATTTTTTACTTTTCATTAAATTTCTATTTTTTGAACGCTATTTATCTTTTAGAAAATAACTTTATTGGTTTTTAATAAAAATCAGATTTTATACTTTTAACATTTTTCGTAATTTATTTAATTAAATGTATTCTTTGACTTAAAATATCTCAGAATTTTTAAAAGTTAAATGATATTTTAAACTTTTTTCTTATATTTAATCAATTGTTTCTAATTTTGTTCTTTTACTTATTATTTTCTTAAAATTTTAATTTAATTTTGTTAATTATTTAATTTTGATAAAATAATTTTAAATTTATTTGCACTAACTTAATATTTAACTTAAGTCTTCATTCTAAGCATGTCTTTTTACTCCACATATAAAGAGTTACCTTTCACAGAATAATGATGCAAATGTATGTCATATTGAAAAATTTGTTACCTAAAGAATGAGATTATTTCATTCCTATACTCCTTATTAAACTATAGTTAATTTCTTAAAAATGTTTTAGTTCTTTAAGCTTCTCTCCAAATATCTGAGCAGAGAGCATGCCTCTAAAACGAAAGTAATTTATTAACAAAATGTTATTTTTATTTTTAGTTCAATATGTTTCTCATTAGGTAGATAATTTTAAATCGTAAGTTGATTGTCATTATTTATTCCATATAACTAAAAATACTTGTCTAATTGCTTAAAATATTAAAACTTTTAGTTCTAATTGTATGCAAAGAATTGTACTTATATCATACTCTGGATAATTGACAAATTCTTTTTATTTTAAAGTTGAAGTGAAAAAAGCATTTCGCCATATTAGGCTCAAATGGAAGTCTATGTAACAGCTTTGGTTGAAAATAGAGATAGGTGACTGTAAAATCTTTCTTAGCATTATTCGTATGCTCTTGTTTATTTTTCTTCATGTTTAATATTGTTTATTTATTAATAATTCACTGAAAAGCACCGTCGCATTAATCTTTTAACTTTTACATCCTCTATCAGAATAGGAAAGAAGTATTAAGTCATCTACTCCAGCATATATACGAATTTCATGCTATGCAAATTGATTTCTAGTTAAATTTTATTTTCTACAAATATCACTATATCCTATTAAAGAGGCGAGAACAAAGTCCATGGGAACTCCCTTTCATAATTCCATTATTGTAATGATGTCTGCGAGTTGTTTATTCATAAGTGAGAAAATAAGAGTTCAGATTTTTGCAGAAAGATTCAAGTGCTAGAATAAATCCCAGCGGAAATTTTAATCTCCTAAGTTGTTTAAAAGGATTCTTCTCTAATACTATCGAAAATCTTTTCAACATCAATAAAAGTGGGATGTATCTTTCTTTATCCTTTCCCTTCAGTACAATAAAAGTTATTTATTTGCTGTGTCACTCAAATTTAATGCCCGATTATCTCTTTTTTAGAAATTCCATTGATTTTTATTTTATTAGTTGGACATTTACTCAATTTAAAAGTATTCTTTGCTAAAACATTGGCAAAAATTTTTCAATAGTTATATATGATTTTGATTTTTCTGGTTGCAAAATGAATTTCAGTTACCACTTGGTTATTCTTTTTTGCATAGACAATATTTTTTGTATTTTTTATATGCTCATTTAAAATCCCGAGGAAGTCTATCGAAATTAGAATTTTATCATACTAAGTCTAATTTTAATATATATGGAAACAAATAAATATAAAGTCTTTTAATTAATTAATTTTAACTATAAGGGTTAGGGTCATCTTTAATTAGAGGAAATGTTTCCTCAAATTAAAGACAATAAAAGTTTTTATTTTCAATACTCAACAGTATATGTCTTCATCTGAATCAATTTCAAACTGAGATAATTCTTCTTTCTCTTCAATAAGCTCATAGAATTATTCTTCCATCTTCTTGTAATTTTTCTCCAACTTCTCTAAACAAATTCTAAGGTCATTGTTGTCCTTTTAAAGCTATTTATTCTGTTACTATTAATTACCAAGATCCTGTTTGATTAGTGTCACACTTGAATCATTTAATATCAGCTTCTTTCTGTAAATACCTCCAGAGTAGTTACAATATAGCCTCCTCGATGTTCCAAATTCTTTACGGTTCTGCTCAAGCACTCTTCTTCACTTAGGACATTACCTCCAAAAATGTCCAGACTTTTGACAACAATAGCAACGTTTTATTAAGGGCTTGAATTAAAATTTTTATTCTGTTTACATTTTTTCAATTTCCATCTTTTCTGATTGAAGGTAGTTTTTTTTTATTGGTAATCGAATTTTTTCTTTAATTTTTTATTGATTTGCTTCTAGGTTTTTTTCTAATAGCTCAAATTAGAAAGTTAAAGCTTCAATTTAAAACTAAACTTTACTTATCAAGTCTTGATCTTCCTTTTTTCTATCTTACAAAAGAAGCCGAAGATTCAAGTTTTCCGCCTTCAGGATCTATATTTCGGTATTCATTTTCTCAATTAATGAATAAAGCTAAATAATGTCTTGCTCGTGGGGTTTCTCAAGCTTTTTCAGTTTGTTAGGAAATTCCGTATTTCCCAATCCTTAACAGGAGTAGACTTATCTTTTTTGAATTCTTGGTTCTTGTTAGTTAACTGAGACTTAAGATTGACTTTTAAGGTTAGAATTCAAGGTTTAGATTCCCGGGTTTTTTTCCATTTTTTTACTAATTAGGGAAAAAATCTTTAGAGTGAAATAAAATGGTTTATCTTTCATTAAAGAAAGGATTAATTCGTAAAAATAAATAAAGTATAGAATGATACAAGAAAACGATATATAAAGTACTGAGTATAAATCAGTACTTATTTGTTTGATTATAATACTCACAGGTTCTATTGAATCTCTCATATGCAAAAATGAGACAAAAGAACATGAAGAGGTTCTTTAAGTAAATTATGTCTTAAGTTTGGTTCATAAGATAGAAACAGTAAATGGGCATAAGTTTTATGTTTTAAATGGAATAAATCTCATTGCAAGCAAACGAGACTAGAAAGAAAGTAGTTTAATTCGAAGAAAAATGATTAATTCAGTTAAGATTCATAAGGTAGATTATAAAATGTTAATTTTTTAAGAAATTTAGATCTTACATATGCAAAAATGGCCAAGTAGAGCGCAGTTTTTTGCAAATAAATGAAGTTCGGAGTCTTAAGGAAGAATAAAAATACTCTCTAAGTTTATTATAAAAAGTGAATGAATCTTATCGAAAGCATATGAGATAAAAAAGCGAAGCAGTTTTATACACATAAAACATCATTAAAATTCGGAGTATGAAAATAGAACATTACTTTTTGTTAAGTTTAATGAATTAACTGATTTAATCTTATTGTAAGCATCTTAAACAAAAAGAAAAAAATCATATACATATAAAATATTATTAACGTTCGGAATATCAAGTTAGAACAGAAATTGTTTATTAATTTTAGAAGGGTAATTGGAGACACATATTAAAAGTAAATGAGATAAAAGAAAATACAGAGTGATTCTAAGTATTGTTATGAAATAAGTTCGGAATCTGAATGCAGAATGTTAATTTTGCATTATTTAATGCATTTTTTGTATCTTTTTATAAAAGAAAATGAGACTCAAGCAAGGTCAAATTTACCTGAAGGAAAATGGATATTCAAAGTTCATTTTCTGAAGATAGAGCTGAATATGTTTGAAGATTTATTTAAATGTCGCTTTATCTTTCTTTACATTTAAATAAAACAAAAGTAGGGCAGATTTAAGTTGAGTCTTAAATAAGATTCGAATATAATTTTTGATTTACTGCATTGGTTGCTTCGAATCTCTCACATGAAAAATTGAAAAAGATATCAAATAAATATTTGAGTAAGTTTATTATTTAAGATATGAACCTAAAAAAGGAATCGAAACTACTTATTAAGTTTATAAATTAGTGTTATAGATTCTATAGCACACATAACTAACAATAGATAATAAAGAGAATTTTAGTCCTTTGGTTATCTAAAGATCAAAGTCTAAAGATAGAGTCGAGTCTGTTAAGTAACTTTATTCCCTAATTACATAGATTATATATCAAGCAAATATAGCAGAAAACTCTTTAGAGTGATTTGAGGTAATTTTTTATTCAAATCTTAGAATCTAATAATAAAATCGAACTTGTTCATTAACTTAATTTTTTAATTTCGATGGTACTCATAGCAAACATATCTCAAAATAGATATCACAGATTGATTTGAAGAAAAATTATGATTTCAATGTTCAGAGTCAAAAGTTATAGTAGAACTTATATCTCGATAAAATTAATTTTTTCTGATTCTCGCAGTAAGGAAATGATACAAAAAATCTAGAATATTTAAATCAGTTGGTGATTTAAAGTTCAGTATCTAAAGAATAATTGAACTTCCCTTTTAATCTTATAAACTTTTTTATTGACTCAATAGCGAGCATATTGTAAAATAGATAATACAAATTGATTTGAAGAAAAATAATTATGTAAAGTTAAAATCTAAGAATAAAATAAAACTTAGTTATTAATTTAAATCGATGGCTGTATTTATATTTATAGCAAGAAAAAGTGATAAAAAATAATGAAGAATGATTTGAAATTAAAAGTATGTCTTTAAGTTCAGAGTCGATAGATAGAATCGAAATTAATCCTTATTTTAATGTCTAGGTTTTTAATAAATTAGACAAAGATCAAATGATAAAGATACCTCGTATTTATTTGTGATAATTGTCGATGTAAAGTTAAGAGTCTAAGATTTAATCGAACTTATTTACTTATAGATACATAGTTTGCTTTCTACTTTCACAGCAGTCAAATGAGACGAAAGATAATGCAGAGTGATTTTAAGAAAATGATTGATGCAATTTGAAAATCTAAATATAGAATTTTATTATTTCATCACTTTATTCATTGGTTGCATTGATAGTATAATGAGCATATCTGACATCAGTTAGGACAAATTGATTTGAAGAAAAATGATAATTTTAATTTCAGTTTCTAAAGATAGATACAAAATTGTTTCTTAGTTTATTACAATGCTTATGCCAACTTAAATTCTCATAAAATCAAGCACGATAAAAGATATTTTAGAGTGATTTAATATAAAAAGAAAGAATTGAACTTTTTCTCTTTTGGTTCTGATTTACTTAACTTTCATAAGATGCTAATCAATCATAAGTAAAATATGAGTGATTTGAATAAAAATTTGAGATTAATGTGTGAGCTTAAGGACGAAATCTAAATATTTCTTTATTCAATACAAAAGCATTTCAAGTATAAACAAATCTTTAATATTAAAATGTAGTTCTTTTTTAGATAAGTGATACTAATTTAATACTCAAGAACTGTAGAAAGATTCTAACTTTTTTCTTAATTTAAACATGATATTTTTTTACTCTATTTCTAGTTAAAGTTATAAAATTAAATCCTTTTTACTGTATAACGCTTTGTATGCATGTATTAAAAAAATGATATTTCGTTTTTCCTTTTGAATTTCAAATTTTTATTGAGACTATAAAAAATGATCGCTATTTATTCTTTGGAATTAATGAGTTCTACTAGATTTCTTCAGTTTTGAAAGTAAAAGATATTTTTGTCTAAGTTTTACTTTTCAAAGATTTTTATTTAGTCTCAGGAAAGTATCATATTAAATCCTTAAAATCTTTAAGAGCTAAAAAGTTGTTTCCAGGCCTTAAGAGGAAGATATTGAAATCCTATTTTAAAATTTAAAATATCAAGACGAAAAAATCAAAGATATGTTAATCTTTAGCTATCTATAAATAAGTTTTATGATAATTTCATTTATCATTGTAAAGTAATATTAAGACTTTATAGAATGAATATTTGAAATTTTTGAAAGGGCAAAATAAAATCTGCAATTTTTTTACTAACTTATTAAGTTTTAAAGGGTGTTCGAAACCTTTAAGAAGGTGTTATTTTTTATGCATTTAATGATGAAAAAATTTGAAATCTAAGATTTTCTAATTATGAAAATGTAAAGTTTTAGACTCTTAAGTTTCTACGACTTTTTCTCTGACTATAAATACAAAACTTTGAAGATTAGGCGTATACACAGTAGAAGTTATTTTAGTTTGTATTTATTTTTAAAGCAAGCAAGAAAGTGATTATAGGATTTAAGATAAAAGAAATAATTATAGCATAGATATTAAAATCCTTAGGGGGTGTTGATTTCTTTAACACTATAAAGCTATGAAAGTGTCTTTCATTATCGGTTGAAGAAAATAAATTTAATCATAGTGAAAACAAAAAAGAAGCCATTTATTGATTCCAAGGTACTATGAGATTGTCGATCTCAATAAAAATAAAGAATTTCAAATAAAGTTGATTAATTTGAAAAGCTTGTATTTGCAACTCAACAAGGATTTAAAGTAATAGATATCTTTGTTTTTATATCCTTTGAAAGTAATGAGTTCGAATTTAAATTTTTCAGAGATTTACATCTTATGAAAAGAAGCAAGTAAAAATCCATCTGAACTAAGGCAACACAGTTAGTTGAAGCAGTATTTTCTTTAAGATTTACAATTTCATTTGGAGTTTAGAGGTTTTAGAGTTTGATAGTAAAAGAACAGTAGGTGTAGATACATCTGAAATAAAAGTAAAAAAGCTAAAAGAATTTTTATATCAGCAAAGAGTTTTAAATTCTTAATTATTTTTATATTTTTTTCCAAAAAAGCTTTATTTTTTAGAAAAATTTAATGAATTTTTCTTATATTTTTACTCGTATACATTAGATATCTCAATCAGCTTATAATTATGTTTTATAGTATTACTAACTAAACTTTTTCAAGATTCATTATTTAAATTTTATTTAATATGTTTTATTTAAATTTTACTAATAAAAAATTTTATTATGTTTTTGCTAATTTTAAAAAAAGATAGTTTTATATAATTTTGAATATAGCTTTAAAGCATTTTTTCTAAAATAATTGTTTATAAATTATTAAAATATTGATGCAATTGTATTTTAATTAATTCATTCAGTTTTTTGTTTATATTCCTTGCATTATTCAAATTAAGTAGAAAAAATAGTTTTGACTCATTTTATGATATTTTTTTAAATAATAATTTGATTTTAATTCTAGAGTCATTGTATTTAGGACTTTGCACTTAGCATCCCAATTATTGAGTCCAATTTTACTTCAAGAGAGTTCATCTTTTGATCGATAGAACTAGTTTGAACTTTAAGAAGCTCAATTTCTTTCATTTTCTCCTCAATAGAATTCATCTTTCCATCAATAGAACTTGTTTAAGTCTTAAGAATATCTATTTCTTTTATTTTATTCTCAATCAAATCTATCTTATCGATCTTTCCTTTAAGAGAATCTAATTTATTCAAGTTTAAATCAATTTTTTCGTTTATTTTATCATCAGACTTTTAGATGCACTCTCTTATATCGACAGCTTTTTATTCCCATCCAAAATTTTCCTCTTAATAATAATTATCACATATATGAAGATATTAATCCTTATTTTCTGGATTTCATAATGACAAGATCTGCTCAATTTCAAGAATAACTTCAGTCTTTTCTCTATAGTCATAATAGACTTGCTGGATTTAGAACTCATTAAAGGAATCTCCTAGAATAGAGATGATCATATTAAGCATTATCACTACATTTACAATAATTGCTAAGAAGAATGTAGTATACACTATATCCAATCCTTCCCTATCAAATACTCCTGAATCTCCTGCTATTAAATCAAAAGAGGAAATTCATAAGCTTTTAAATGAGACTTCTTCATCCTTTGCTATAATATATAGAAGGCCAAATGCTAGTGTAGTGTAAACCATTATAGAAAGGAAGTATCTTATATTGTAAAGGGAATCTATAATCAGCTTTATGTAATATCTTGTTTCTTAAAATGCTCTAAAGGCTGTAATTCCACGTAATACGTTCAGAAGTAGGAATAGCCAGCTAAACGTTTATATTTAAATATCACTAATTTAAAAGAAAACCCATGGAACCATACAAGTAACTCTAATAATGTCAATTATATTCCAAGCGTCCTTAAAGTAATCCATTCCTGTTGCTTTAATTTAAAGTATCTCCCAAGTAAGCAAACTAATATTTACTAGCACGAATAAAATCAAGGCAGGATAAAAAAAGTAAAAAGACTTAATCATCAAAACAGCAATAAGGAATAAATTAAGTCATATCAAGCAAGAAATAGCAAGGATTCCATATCATAAGCAATTTCACTTTATGTTGATATAGCTTCTTATTATTTTATGCTTATATATATCCTTATCTTATGAGGCTAAGAAGGATTATAATAAAGAGATACTTTAATAAGAACCAGCTACAGAAGGCAGTTTGAATCACGAAGTAGATATCTTAAGGTGTTCTTTAGCTTAATCATTTGTTAAAGACATCAAATCAAGAGGTTTATCGCTTTTCTAAGTGTCTGATTATTAAGTTAAAGGTAGATTTTCCTAAAATAATGAGAAGCTTTAGTTAAACCAGTCAGCGAATTTGAGTCGTTAATCTTAATCAATGTAAAGTAAATCATGAAGATTTTTGTCGAAGTAAATTTGTTTATTAAGAAAAGCACTCAAAAAAGTGGAAGAATTAATAATGATAAATGGAAAATCTTGCTATAGAGATAAAAAGGAAACTCTATGTTAAAAAAAGTCTTCAGTTTTAAGTTAAGAAATCTTATCTAAGAGCAAATCAGTAGTACTTTAATGCTAGTATAAAATTGAGTAAAATAAAGGAGATTTGCCAAAAAGGTCTGAACGCAACTAAATATCTTAGCTTTCGAAAGCAGTTTAAATACTATTAGTATATCCTAAAAAGGAAGCAAAATGAAGAGGAGTAAAACAAAAGCGAGTCAACTAGCAATTTCAAGAGGGAATTTAATCAAACGATTCAGAAAAAACTTTCTATCAAACAATTAAATAAAAATACGGTGGAATGTTTTGTAAAGGAATTGAATATAAACTTCACAAAAATCCGTAATTAGTTTCAAATTAGTATGAAGAAATCTAAATTACGAAATTTTAAGTTTGATGAGCTAAGAGGTTTCAGAGTTTGATAGTTTTATCTCAAGAAGAACTAGCTAGTGTTGATCCATCAGGACTGAAAGTAACACTGGTAACATAGTTATTATGTCCTTGGAGAGTGATAATTTCATTATGATCTTAAAAGCTTCAGATTTTGATAGTTTTGTCTTAAGAAGAACTAGCGAGTATAGATCCATCGGGACTAAATTTAACACAATTTACTGAATCTTGATGTCCTTGTAGATTTGCTATTTCTTGATATGTTTAAAGGTTTCAGAGTTTGATAGTCTTATCACTTGAAGAACTAGCGAGCGTAAATCCATTTGGACTGAAAGCAACACAGCTTACTGAGTCTTTATGTCCTTCGAGAGTTACTATTTCTTGATGTGTTTTAAAATTTCAGATTTTGATAGTTTTATCACTTGAAGAACTAGCAAGAGTAGATCCATCTGGACTAAAAGTAACACAGGTTATTAAACCTTGATGTCCTTGGAGAGTTATTATTTCTTGATATGTTTGAAGGTTTCAAAGTTTGATAGTTTTGTCTTTAGAAGAACTAGCGAGATTATATCCATCTGGACTAAAAGCAACACAATTTACTAAGTCTTTATGTCCTTGTAGAGTTACTATTTCTTGATATGTTTGAAGGTTTCAGAGCTTAATAGTTTTGTCTTAAGAAGAACTAGCGAGATTATATCCATCTGGACTAAAAGTGACACAATTTACTGAGTCTTTATGTCCTTGTAGAGTGACAATTTCTAGATGTGTTTAAAGGTTTCAAAGTTTGATAGTTTTGTCTTAAGAAGAAATAGCGAGTGTAGATCCATCTGGACTGAAATTAACACAGGTAAATGCTTTATAATAGTCTTTGAGAGAGACGACATCTGGATGTGTTTAAAGATTTAAGAGTTTGATAGTTTTATCTTAAGAAGAGCATATGAGTACAGATCCGTTAGGACTAAATTTAACGCAGGTTAATCCGTTTTTTCGTTCTTTGAGAATGACGATCTCTTGATATGTTTAAAGGTTTCAAAGTTTGATAGTTTTGTCTTAAGAAGAACTAGCGAGTATAGATCCATCTGGACTGAAAGTAACACAGGTTACTGTTCCTTAATATCCTTGAAGAGTTATGATTTCTTTATGTGTTTAAAGGTTTCAGATTTTAATAGTTTTGTCTCAAGAAGAACTAGCTAGTGTAGATCCATCGGGATTGAAAGTAACACTTTTTACATACTCTTTATGTCCTTTGAGAGTTACTATTTCTTAATATGTTTATAAATTTCAGATTTTGATAGTCTTATCATAAGAAGAACTAGCCAATGTAAATCCATTTGGACTGAAAGCAACACAGCTTATTGAGTCATTATGTCCTTGGAGAGTTACTATTTCTTGATGTGTTTAAAGGTTTCAGAGTTTGATAGTCTTATCACTAGAAGAACTAGCGAGTGTAGATCCATCTGGACTAAAATCAACACCGGTAACATAGTTTTGATGTCCTTGTAGAGTTACTATTTCTTGATATGTTTGAAGGTTTCAAAGTTTGATAGTTTTGTCATAAGAAGAACTAGCGAGTGTATATCCATCAGGACTGAAATTAACACAAGTCACTTCGCTTTGATGTCCTTGGAGAGTGACAATCTCTTGATGAGTTTGAAGGTTTCATAATTTAATTGTCTTATCACTTGATGAACTAGCGATTGTAGATCCATCGGGACTACAAATAGCACATATAACTGTTTCTTGATGTCCTTGAAGAACAGCGAAGTCTTGATGATTTTAAAGATTTCAGATTTTGATAGTTTTATCTTACGAAGAACTAGCGAGGGCATATCCATTTGTCCTAAAAGTAACACAGGTAACTGAGTTTTGATGCTCTTAGAGAGTGACAATTTCTTAATATGTTTAGAGGTTTCAGAGTTTGCATGTCGCATCTCCTGAAGAACTAGCTAGTGTTGATCCGTCAGGACTGAAAGTAACACAGTTTACTGAACTTTTATGTCCTTGTAAAGTTATTATTTCTTGATGCGTTTGAAGGTTTCAAAGTTTGATAGTTTTGTCTTAAGAAGAACTAGCGAGTATAGATCCATCTGGACTGAAAGTAACACAGGTTACTGTTCCTTAATATCCTTGAAGAGTTATGATTTCTTTATGTGTTTAAAGGTTTCAAATTTTGATAGTTTTGTCTTAAGAAGAACTAGCGAGTATAGATCCATCAGGACTGAAAGTAACACAGGTTACTCTGTTTTAATGCCCTTCGAGAGTTACTATTTCTTGATATGTTTAAAGGTTTCAAAGTTTGATAGTTTTGTCTTAAGAAGAACTAGCGAATGTATATCCATCTGGACTGAAAGTAACACAGTTTACTGAACTTTTATGTCCTTGTAAAGTTATTATTTCTTGATGCGTTTGAAGGTTTCAGATTTTGATAGTTTTGTCTTAAGAAGAACTAGCGAGTATAGATCCATCAGGACTAAATGTAGCACAGTTTACTGAACTTTGATGTCCTTATAGAGTTACAATTTCTTGATGTGTTTAAAGGTTTCAAAGTTTGATAGTTTTGTCTTAAGAAGAACTAGCGAGTGTATATCCATCAGGACTAAAAGCAACACAATTTACTGCGTCTTTATGTCCTTGTAGAGTTTTAAATTTTTATAGATTACTTAGTTCTTCTTGTGGAAAGTTTCTTTTTAAGCTTTCTCAAGTTTTTTCGATTGTATTTTATATTTAGGATAATTTTTGGTGTTTTATTTCTTATATTTCTTCTTTTTTTAGTCTTTCGGATTTTTCAATTAGACTTAAGGAAGAAACGGATGACATTAAATAAAATATCTATATATGAGTTTATTGTTTAATTATGAAAGAAAATAAATAAAATAACAAACTTAATAATTTAAAAATTTATTTTATTGACTTAAATTTAAGATTACATAAATTTTGTCATCCATTTTTTATTTCTTTTTAAATATTGTTGCCTTTTTATTTTGAGAAGTAAACATTTTTAAATCAAATTCTCATTTTTTACTTTGAAGAATAAACCTTTTTTTTATTATGCTCTTTTTATTGATTTTATCTTAAACTTTTAATTAAGAAAATTTTAATTTTACTTTATTAAAATATATTAGAAAAACATTTCATCTTATATTTATTTATTATTTTATATGTTTAAATATAAAGCTTTATTTAGTAAATCTTATTAGCCTTTATTTTCTTCTTAATTTTATATAACATATGTAACCTAATTAATTTATATTTTTTTAATTTTTATAAATCTTATTAAAAATTTAATAATTTTCCTCTCTCACTTCATTTTTTTAAACTCTAAAAAAGATTATAAATTTTGGAATTGTTTACAAGAATTTCTATTTTTATTTATTTCTTATTTACTTCCTTTTTAACGTTAAAAATATTTAAATATTATTAACCATTTTAGAAAAGATGCTTCTTCTTTAAATACTGAAATTTGTATGATGATATTTTAAAAATTATAAAACATATTTTAAGTAAAATCTGAAATTATTAGATTTTTCAATCAAAATTATAATCTCAAATTTATTTTGTTAATGTTCATTATAACAAATATCATATTATTCATTTTCTGAAAGAATATAAATTAATAAATTAACGTGGATTGGCCTTTATTGAGTTCTCTACGATAAATAAAAGAAACCAAATTTTATTTTTTAATAAATAAATAAAAATAAATAAAGATTATTACAGAGGGCGTAGAAGCTCGTTGAAGCGCAGATCTTTCAATATTAATATTAAAAAAGAGTTCTCATAATTCTTCCTGTCATTCTATTCGTCCAATGAGTCACATCGGCTTCTCCAAATGAAGAATCTGCTTCTTAAAAATTAATCTCGAATCTTGAACCAAATGTACCAGCCTTCTTGAATAAGATCCAAATAAAAATTAGTAATTAAGTCATCAGTAGGCTCATTAGTCAAAATTTCACACTGCTAGCGAGAACCCTCAGGCAATTAGGATTGTCTCTTCTGAGCTTATCCACCCTTCCCCATGTTGGCATCTAGTGCGAGATTATTCTCAATGTAATATATACTGAACCAGATTACCTACTAATTCTCCTGACTGCTGCTTGCATCCATAATTTTATTTAATAAAAATATTGTAATATTCTAGCTTTACCTAGTCTCTTTATTCTTATTTTCTTCTTTTCTCCTGATTTAAAATCAAAATTGATTACCTTCTTTCTTTAATTTCTTATGAAACAGTCCGAAGGTAGAAGTTAGAAGAGGCTATAGGATAATCAGATACTTTTGTCAAGTGCCACAGTCGAGATAAAATTCTTCTAAATAAAAAATTATTTATGATATCAGTCATTTCTTTAGGCTTTTTAAATTCTTGACCAAATTAACGACATGTAAAGGTAGGATAACTCGTAGACCTGTACTTCAGTGCTTCCTAGTCAAATTCTCAAACCGATAGAGAAAACCCTCAAATAAATAAGGCTTATCATACAAAATCCCACCCTTATTATTTGTGATGGCATCTATTACAAGATTACTTGTAATGTAGTCTACACTGCACCGGATTATCTACTCGGATGACTTGAATCCAGCATCTATTAAAAAAAGATTATTAATAAAAAACTATTTTTTATATTATGATTACAACTTAATAAAAATCAACTGAAAATGATTTATTATAAATAAAAATCAATTATTTATTACTTACTGCTATAAAATATTTGAAGTTAAAATATTTAGCAAAAATTTTAAATTTAAAGGATAATAATAATAGATAATTATTGTGGCTCTGCCATTATTTGTCTAATCACTTTTAAATTTAATTTTACTAATTCTTATAGAACTCTTGCTACTTCCTAAGAAGTTACTCACAGATTTCTTGCTCTGCTTTTTTTATTGTTCAGTCTTCTTCCTCTTCCTCTTCCTCTTGTAGTATAATATTACCTCATAACTCCTTCTAGTATCCTTTTCATTTTAATATTGTTTGCTTCTCTTTTTGCTACATGCAGTTCTAATTCTTAGTATAATTTTCTTCTATAAGTTAGTCCTTATTACATATAATATAGTTAATTCAGTTTGTTCCATAGTTTCATTTATTCTACCCATTTTTTTATAAATTACCAGCATATCTGAATAAATATCTTTTTCTCTTGCAAAGCTAGTATCTAGATATCTTTCTCTACTTATAAGTTGGTATTTATTTCATCTCAATTTCTAAATGAGCTCTATTGGGTTAATATTTGGAATATATTATGATGTTTGCGATGTAATCTAATTAAGCTTCTCTTGTATCTTTGATAATTACATTTTAACTTCTGAAGATTCAGGCTTATTGTTGATTTCGTTTCTTAATTAATTATTGTCTTGTTCAATCTTTACAGCATTTGATTATAATCTTTAATTTTTACTTTCAGTTAATTGACTTAATTTTATAGATTTTTGATATCTATGTAAAACTTTAGTAATTCCTTTTAGCATTTAAGATTAAATATTATCTATATCTTTTCTTTATTTGAATAGAAGCCATTTTATATTTAGCATAATAAAATTTTAGTAAGTATATAATTTAAAATCCTGGAATTATACTGATATATTTTAAATAGCATTATGAATTTTTTTATTTTTTACTAAAGCATTATTTTCAAGTTTTTATTGCTAACTTACATTGAGTAATAAAAATATTTTTAATTACTAGGTTGAATTATTTAAAATTAATATACTTATATGCATTTAAAAATTAGTTTTATTGCTTAAATGTTTAGAGTATCTAGCAAAAGTATCTGATATTTATTATTGTAAATATTATTTTATAATCATATATTTTATAATATATGTTTTTCCTCAGTTTTAATCAATTTTTACTATCGCCTTTCATGACTGCCAATTTTAAACTTGGATGGTAACCACATATCTATTTTTGAAGAGATTTATTCATTTTGTTTAGTCAGTTATCTCTAAAATCCTAATAATTTAACCTAATATTAACAATATATATGTTCTTTTGCTATGACTTTATTTTGAGTAATTTCTGCATAATTTATTAATTTAAATTTAATTTATCTAATATGTATCATTTCTCCCTTATTCTTTCTGAAGTAGCGTTGATTATACCGTTTTGCTTCTAATTATTGAATTCATTTTTTCATTTTATCTTTAAAGAATATATTTTTTATTTCGTGTTTCAAAATGTTATCAGATCCTTGTAGTGGTTTTAACTAGTAAGATGACTAATAGATGCTATTTTTAAGTTTATAAATATCTTTTAGATTATCTCCTAAGATTTTAGTAGATCATTTAATGCTTACCTACTATAGAATATGTTCTTTTAATATTTCAAAGTTTATTCTTTTAGATACTATAAACTAGTCTGCAATCTTAAAAAATCCAATTAAATTTATAATAATAAGATAAGATATTAATATGACCATTATATCTTTAAGGATTTAGTATAAAAGTTCTAAATGTTACAAAGCGGGGAATCGAACTCAATCTAAATTAAACTTAATGACTAATATCCTGCAATTCAACCACCTAAGTAATTCAACAATAAGCTCGCAGTTCTTATTTAAACCGAATTTTATCCCTTTTACGCTTCAAAGCAGTAAACTAAACCTCAATTATTTTTTACCATTAATTCCCCAATGATGCAACCATATGACCATTATATCCTTAAGGACATAGTGTACAAATTGTAATTACTCACAAGCGGAGAATCGAACTCATAAGACTATAAACTAATTACTTAATTAGATTTAAAAATAGAGTATAACTAGTTTTGTCTATTACTATCTACCTCACTAATTACTTTACTATAACTAAACTTTACGCTTTACTATATTTTGCATTCTGATTAACTAAACCTAAATACTAATCAATTATTTAAATATCTTAGTTTAACTTTAAACTGATAGAGCTATTAAATTAAGTTAGATTACTATTTCCATCTATTTACCTATGCATTGTGTAAGTTAAAATGCTTAAGTCTGAAAAATCAAAAGTTTATTTGAACATTCTCAAAACTAAGTTTCAAGGTTTTTCGCATCACCTAAATAAGACAATTTGCTATAATCAAACTAATTAGGTTGAAAAATACCTAAGAAGCAACATCGAACATGCGAAATTCAATCTTCTAGTAAGAATTATAAAAAAATGATAAAACCTATCTAGCGTAAATAAAAGCACTTGCTATATTTCGACAACAATATATGTCAATATTTTTAAATAGCTACAATTACTAAAATCACCAGTAATAAGAACTAAGGTACAAAATACGATTTAGATAAATAGGATTATATCTAAAAAAGTAAGAAAATGAAATAAGACACATTAACCTTTAGAAATCTCCAGATATTAGGAAAAATATAAAAATAACAATTAAATTGGAAAAATTAGAATAATATTCAAGGAATATAATTAGAATGATGTACAATAAATTTTAGATAAGAAACTATTTAAAAATTACTTACTAAGCCACTAGTAATTAAAAATATCTACTATTACTAACAAAAAAATAATATAAAATACACTATGTGGAATTCCAAAATGATTCAGAGTAGAAATTAAATTTAAAGTTATTAACATGACTCTAAAATTACAAAAATTAAGAAATTTCGGTATTATATCTTAGAAATTAGACTTTAAAAACTATACTGTAATAAACAGAGTATACTTTGTAGGATAATGCTAAATTGATAAAAAAAATATCAGAAGGATTGAAAAATAGAGAAGTAAAATTACGGAGAATTGATAATTTCTTTCTTTGAAGAAAAGCACCAAAAATAAGTTAAGTTATTCTTACATTAAGATTTTTCAGAAATATTTACAACTGAAGAAATAAATAAGGAATAATTTACTAAAATAGTCCTGAAATTGAGGATAAAAAATACTTAAAAAACGACAGCTAAAAATTAATGGAATATTTAGTAAGAAATAATAAATAATTTTAAGATTTATGTCACAAAAATGTGAATCGAATGATTTTCTAATTTTAGCAAAACTAGATAGTCTATTTATCAATTAAATTCAGTAACTTAAAGAATAAAGCAAATAGATAGAGATTGTAAAAATTAGTAAAAGAAAAAAAAAGATAAATTATCTTAAAGATTTAAGAAATTGAAAAATCAGCAAATAGAAGAATCAAAGACTGGAAAATATTTAAATAAAGCTTTTACTCATATTCAGCCACATATCTATATACAAAATTCAAAAAATACAATAAATTCAAATGGATTAACTGGAAGAAAAATGATAGAAAACTACAATCAAAAAGTGTAAATACTGGAAAATAATATTAAGAAATTGAGAATAATTAAGATTCAATTACTAATAATTTATCTAAAGACTTAGATAACAAATTTTTTGATGAGGAAGATACAAGACAAGATGCCTCGTTTAATAATGAAAAATAAAGATATTAAAAGATAAAAAATTTAATTTCACTTCAAATTAACAATGGAGATTAGCAACAAAAGGATTGAAATATCCTAAGCAATATCAAATAATTTTATCTACAACTTGTCGAAAGCAAAGTTTACTCTAAATTTAGGGATAAAAAAAGATATAAAAGTAAAAAAATAAAAAAATGCAAACTGAATTAATAAAGCGCATAATTGTACATATTTTATATACCTTTTTATTTATCAGCCATTAAAATTATTTAGCAGAAAGTGAATATGAGTTTGAAAACATCCTAAAAAACACAAGCTTAATATATCAATATATGATTATTAAAACTATTTTAAGCAATGAATAATTAAGTTTTAATATTAAAATTAATTAAATATATTTTAAATTTATGTTTTGATTGAACAAAAAAATTAATTTTTTACTAATCAAATTGTGTTTTTCATAAACTTTTTAGATATTTTATATATCATTTTTCTAATTAATTAAAGTTTGAAATATATAGAATTTGCTTTACATATAAACTAGATAATTAGATAAAGATTAATTAAGAGCTAACTCATAATATGTTGTATATTATTTCAAAACATCTTATAATCTCAATACTCAATCATTATCAACATAAATTTTAATAACTATATTTTATCAAAATCATACGTTAAAAATTAAACTTTAAACTTCGTAAGTAAAAGAGTTTCATATTCTCTTATTTTTATTTTAGTTTTTACATTTTTTAATAAAATATCGTATTATACTTAGAAATGCTCTAACTTTAAATTATTAATAATTTTAATTATTAACCAATCTATATTTATTAACTTTAAATTTTTTAAGAAAGCTAAGATCTTTTAATCGCTGTTTGCGCTGAAAGATCTCTCAATAAATATAATAGAACGATCTGCTGGTCATTTTTTTTGTAAGCAGGGATCTCTATGTATAATAAATATATACTAAAATCATATTCTTAGAGTTCTTCAAAGGTTGAATAATTGCTCATGTTTATTCCCTTCAAGATCTAGAATCTAACTTGGAATCTTTCAAAGTATAGAAAAATAATAAGACAGTTAAAAATTAATTCTCATTGCTAGTTTGATTTTAATTATCTAATTTATTTATTATATTCTTTATTTTTTAATTGATAACTGGGTATAATAATGTTCTTAATCTATTTCTTTGATTCATCAAAAGGTAAACACTTAAAAGTTCATACTAAAAGATTCTCATCTATTTCCTTTTCTTTACATTATTTTTATTGCAGAAAGTATTTGAAAGATTTCTTAGGTAATCGTTTTGTATTTATGGCGATAATATTTTAGATGGTTAATTTATTTTTCTATTTATAGGTTTGCTTTAATTTTATAAAAAGCTATAATTCTATAATTCTATAATCCGTCGAACGTATTATTTTTGTACAAAGTATTCATTTTTATTTGATATAGAAGACGTTTCATTATCGTTAAAAAATGTAAATATTGTATATAAATGTTATATCTTAAGCAGATTACATTTTTTACGGCGTTAGTTGTTTTAATATTGTTTTCTATGTTATATTTATATATTTGCTTGATATTTTTATTTAATAATTTTGATAACAAATTTACATAGTAATAATTTCTCATATTTCAGCCAGAAACAGCTCAAAACCTCCAATTAATTAATTACTTATTTAATGAGTTAAAATTGATGTTAAAAGCTATTGAAAAACTATCTATTAATAAGTCTCAAAAAATTATAGTTTTTTATTTTGCTAGTTGGAGCATTTATCCATCAACTATGAGACCAATAAAGAATAATATTATTTATACATTTTCCTATAGTAAATTTTTATTTCCAGCTGTATGGATTCTTTATTATTAGATTCAAGAGAAAATAATATTATGAAACAAAAAGAGGAATCCAAAATTTATTTAGGATCTATTACACACCAAACGGAGGAATATATTAAAAAAAATAAACTTACGTAGAAGCTCCAAAGATTACACGTGCACTGAGACAATTTGAGAGATGATAATTAGGATTTGATTTCCAAGCAGTAGCAAGAGGACAAAATAGACAATTTATAAAAATTTACAATCCGGAAAAACCAGATGAATATGCCTCAGAAGTTTTCTGATAAGAAAAAACTTTCAAAAACTCTGATTTTATGATTAACCAAAAAAAGGTGAAATCACTTTAATAAATTATGTTATTATTTATTAAATTTTTCTAAAAGGCTTTTCAAAAACTCTAAAATTAAAAAAATGTATCTTCTGTAATTTTATTTGAAAATTAGTTTATATTTATAAAGAATATAATTAAATAATTCATCGAAGGGATGGAACATGAAGTCAAACACCAAGTCATTATTTTGGCACTTTGAACCGTTTCGCGAGGTGACATGCCTATTTAATTATTCGAAAAGATGAGGTTAAGATAAGGACATTTGGAACTTAATCCTTCGCAATGTCTGCATTCGATTATAGATTTATTAGGACTTGACATTATCATAGGACAAGATAAAGAAAATCAATCCTCAAACATATTTTCTCATGAAGAAACTATATTCTATCTTTAGAGGCTTCTGAAGTTCAAAATCTTAACTCTTAAATAGATTAAAATTTTTATCTTACACTTAGTTTTTAAAGAATAACAAAGAGTAAAGTTGATTACATTTTTTAGCGTATTTGGAGAACTATAGACCGTAATCAACTTTGAAGGATTAAAGGCAATAAAATTTTCCATGTACATTCTCATATTTTTGAATAAAAAGCTTTCTTTAACTCAAAAGAAAAATAAGCTACCACATTTTAAATGTATTTTTTCTTATTTATCTATGATAAAAAACTTGCTAGAAATTTTCCAGAATTAGAAGCCAAGAAAAATCTAGATGAGTTAAAGAGAAAAGTTTTTAAAATGATTACTTACTTGAAAAGATAAAATTTCATGGAAATTAATCTATTTAGTATTTGACATTTAATTTACATAAATATGGTATTATTATTCATATATAAAAGAACTATGATATTCAAAATTTTATTAATGAAGAAAAGGGTTACTAACAGTTAGGTTTCATAAAATAGTAATCATTTATTAATTCTTTCTAATCAAAAACTATTTTTTACATATTTCAATCTAAAAAATTAAAATGACTGATTGTCTCAAATTTCATATAACTAATTTTGCTTCATATTTTTAAAGCCTTTAAATAAAAATTTTACTATAAAGTAGAAATAATTTCTTAATATACTAAATAAAATTTTCAATTTGATTATTATTAGTGATAATAATAATCTCTACTATTTTATCAATTTTTACTTATGTTAGATTGTATATTTTAGCTTAATTTATTATTGTGATTCTCTTTTAATATTTTAGATTTTAAATTACTTATTTTTCTACTTTTTTCAATTTTACAGTTTATAAATTTTTAAACTAATAAATTTTAGTCTCTATCCTCGTTTTACTGATGTAAATATTGATAATGATTTATATAATAAAATTAAGAAATTAGTTTTATTCTTATATTTTAATTAAATTAATTTATTATTATAAATCCAATTTTTATACAAAATTAATAGGAATTTTTATTCAGGATTTAATGCAATTAAGAAGGTTTGCTTTAAAGAAAAAAAACTCAAGATAAATAATGAAGCTTCTTGTATATAATAAGCAACTAATTAATTCAATAGAAAAGGATTTAGATTGTACCTATAGGAATAAATCTAGAAAAGTAATCTTAAATTAATAAGATTCATAGAAGGGAAGATTTAAGCTAGTTTGAGATGACTACTTTTTTTAAACAATAAACTAATATGTGATAAACAAAATAAAGAAGACACCACAATATTAAATTATATTATTTTATAGTGTTTTTTTTATTTTAAAAGCAAAAATTTTTTGCTAATATATCTAGCTATATAGCATAATTTTAATTACTTTAGAATAAAACTTGCTATGATTCATATCTTTAAAACTATTTTTATGATCTCTCTTTGTTAAAATATTATCTTATTTTTATAGTTTTTGACAGTTACATTTTATTTTGATTTTTTACTCCTTTTACATTTCGTTTTTCAGTTAAGTATCATTATTTAATCTCAAACATTTACTAAAGATACTTTTAAATTTTCATATTAAGCTTTTAAATTCATATATACTGGAAATTAGTTTAAAATTTCAAATTAATTAGTGATTTTTTATAATATTCTCCTTATTTTTTAAGTATAGCATTATTAAAAAATTGCTAATATATTCTTATTTTTCTTATAATATTTTTTAAATAAATATTTACCATTTATAAGGAGATAGCTTTTTATTAAAAAGGCTATCAATAATAAAGATTAATGAGCGTGTAGCACCTCAATGGTACGCAGCTCTTTAATAAAGATTTTTAAAGTCAAAAAAATTATTTTCTGAAATCTTCTACAATGCTAGAGTTCCTTTATTAGTTTTTTCTTCTAAAAAGCCGTTATTGGAATGCTTCCTAAAAAACATTAGTATCAAGCATTTTTCATCAATAACGCTACTTGATGTCTCTTCAGTCTTTGTCTTCTCTCTTGGCTTCTACAAAGATTCCTGTTCTGTTCTTCACCAATGAGTACTACCTAGTACCAGATCTTAAGTAAATCTCAGTTGGAGGATAATTCCTCTCTATTTATTTAATAATAATAAGGTGTTTTTTTAATTAGTATTTTAACACCTTTTCGAAAACTCAAAAAACAAAAAATTACTTACTTTACCTCTTTTCAAAACACCTTCACACATAATTTTTACTTATTCACTACTTTTTCTTAGCCAAATTTATCAATTTCTTGAAAAAACTCCATTTTCTCTTCTATTTTAACACCTTTTCGCAAACTCAAAAAGAAAAACAGTTACTTAGTATACCTCTTTTCGATACAATTTATATAGAATAATGTCAGAAAATGTAACCTAAAATACGTAAGTTATATTTGGCTTTAAAAAGGTAAATGACTTGATCACACTAACTATCTATACTTACAAATAATAAATAATTTAATAAATTGAATAGAGCTAAAAAGAATATATTTTAAAGTATATTTTTAATATACTTTATATTAAATCAATTTTTATAATTTACTATAATATACATAATTAAATATTAAACAAAAGGATTTATTCATTTAATAGAGCTAATCAAAATATATATTAGCTATTATTTAAATATATAAACAATTCAAAATATTAAGCAGTTGCAGTATACTGTGCATTAATATTGAAAGTAACTTATAGTAAATAAAGAAATTAGTTATGAATAAGAAGTTGGTGATATTTAAAAAATTCTATAATAAGTAATCCTAGTATTAGCAAGATTGAAATATGATGAGTATAATGAAGAAAATTATAATTATGATAATATTTATACTTCATAGTAAAATTAAGTTAGTATGTTTGGAATAAATTTATCTTTTTTATTAAAAACAATTGAAAAAACCTTAAGAAGCTTCTTTTCCAATATCTAATCAGAAAACTCAGAAGGATTGAAAAGATGAAAAATACTCAATAATTTTATAGAATCTAATGCTTTAGGAGAGATGTATTAATATAGAAATCTTTATATATCATAAAATAATGTCTATTGCAAACAAATTCAGATTTGAAAATTATGTACAATAGTTTATAAAATTAGACTAGTAAATGTAAATTATTTTCCTTCTATTTATATAAATTATAGGTTTAATATTATACTTATCAAGGAAAGCCGAATGAATATAAAAATACAATATTGACATGATATAAATTAGACTCTAATAAATTGATTTATTAACTTTATTAAGTATCTTAACGT
The DNA here is from genome assembly GCA_946699065.1 of Loxodes magnus. Taxonomy (NCBI): domain Eukaryota; phylum Ciliophora; class Karyorelictea; order Loxodida; family Loxodidae; genus Loxodes; species Loxodes magnus. The sequence continues at coordinate 134,535 of CAMPDV010000688.1, forward strand.
TACTGATAGGATAAATTTTTATATATTATAATGAATGCTAAGACATAAAAATGGTTATATGCTTTCATTTTAGCTATGAATGCTACTGTCTATCATCTTTAAATTTCTTATATACCAATTATTTTATCCAAACAAATATATAGATTAACTTAAATTTAATCTATAATGGTTAAATATAAAAAAAATAATACCAATATTCAATAATGTAAAGACACTTTATAAAAACTATATAATAATTTATCAGACTCTGAGTAATATCCCTTTAATATTACACTTTTATCTATTCATAAGCACTTTATTGATAATTGTAAGATTAAAACTATAATTTTATATCAATAGAAGAATAATTATTTATGCTTACAAATATATCTAAAATTGACTTTAGTATATGAATCTCATAAACTGGGTATATTTGCAATATACATTTATTTTACGATATATTAAGATCATTTTTGCTTTATCTTCCTACAACATAAAGCACTGCAACATAGTTAAAGAATAATATATCATTTCTTATCTACTATTTATTCTGATTAGATATTGGAAAAGTTTCTTATTAAACTTTTTTGATAAATTTATATCAATTTTTTTCAAATATTTTATCTTTTATACTTTGAAGCATACTCATAATTATAATTTTCCTTCATTTTTCTCTTTTATATTTCAATCTTATTATTATTATGAAAGCCAAATGTCAAATTTTTTAATATCTATTATAATAAGGAATATTCCGATTCGAAATAGGGTAATGATAAAAATTTTTCATTTATAAAGATAGAAAAGACCATTATTGTATTAACTATTAGCACTATATAAATTACTATTTTATTATTTACTTAAAGAGTCATTACGCTTATTTAAAAGTCAGATAATTTACTTTTATTAATAATTAAACTTTCAATAAATATTTTTTTAACTTAAAATCAGCTTATAAGTACTTTGTCGCAAGAAAGGCAATTTTATATTAATTTATATTTTCTTATTTTATACAAGTTAGAAAAATAAGAAAAAATATAGAAATCTAGATTTAAATAAATATCATAATAATTACAGATAGATTTTAGAATAAAATGCTTCCATAAAAATAGTACTTTGATGAAGAAAATCAATTATCTAACAAAATAATGAATTTTTATAAGGAATATGAACTAAGAAAACTTTGAAAACTACAATGATGAAGAGGAAGATAAAAAAGATATGGAGCAAGATAATTGATCAGGAATTATACAAACTGTACTTATTACTTATATGAAAATATAGTAAAAAAATATTAATTTTTATTACTGTATCATAATAATAAATAAAGCTATAAAATAGTATCTAAAATAAGTAAAAAAATAGAGTAAAATTATAAAAATTATAAAAAAATATAAGAAAGTTAAAGGATTTACCTACATTTTTTAATATTTTTAAAAGCAGAAAAAAAGTTATAAGATTTTTCAATTTAATCCGCGGATTTTAAGAGTAGTATATAATATCTAAAACATAGAAATTTAGATTAAACTTAAAAATTTTAAAATAATCTTGCATTATAAAGGTTCATTAATGATATGTTTTGAAAGTAAACATTCCAGATAACTCAAATAAGTAAGAATTCTTCCAATTTGAAAAAAGGATTTGAGAGTGATTGGAAGAATTTAATACCATTTGCGCTCATAAATGTAATTTAAAAAGATAAATGATTAGAAGTTAACTTAAAGACTCTATGGAAATATTGATTAATGTAAAATTTTATACCTCTCAGAATAAGGATTTTGTATCTATACTATTAGTTTTATTTAGTTATAGACTCTTTAAATTTTTTTTTATAAATTCCAAAAGTTGAATAAACTTTGAGCTGATTCGAAAAAAAATTAAAGTAATTGAACAAGCTTTATTTAATCTTTATTAAAAATGTGTATTTTTTGGTACTATAATAAATATTTTTTAGTTTAAATATAACATTAAATATAGAAACTTTAACTAATTTTTATCTAAACCATTTAATTTATACGTTATGTAAATAAAATAAAATTCTATTGGTTTATAATTTTGTTTATAATTTGAGCAATAAAACCAAACTTAAAATCATGCTTACTTAAAATGCTTATCTGTCACCCTATCTAAATAATATTTGATAATATATTTTTAGTTTGAATTTTTAGCATTTAGTCTATATTTTTACTTAAATTTTATAATTATTCTAGCAAATATTAAATTTTATAATCTATATCGTTAAATTAAGATCATTACAAATCTTCTTATACAAATATTTTTATATTTCTAATCAGTAAATAATTTCTCTATAGTAAAGAGTCTAAATAATCATAAAATATCTTAACTTTAAAACGAAGTCATTAATTAATTGTAGGTTTATAGAATTTTCAATCAAAATTTTAGGAGATATTGCAATGTGAAAATTCTATTTTTATATCTTATTGTAATTCATTTAAGAAGGAGTATTTATACTAGTTAAATAGAAATAATTACTTTTTAATTTTTTATATTAATCCACATAATCTATTTTCTTACTCATCATTAAAAGTAACTAGGCTTATTTAACAATATAATTTGTTTTTCAATCCTTAAAAATTTATTTTATTTCTAATGTAATTTATATAGCTTCAGCTATATTTTAACTATTATCTAAAATAATATGATTAAACATTTTTCTTTATATCTAAGCTTATTACTTTTATGTTTCATTCCAATTAATTATTGAAAAGGCAATTCCAATTTTCTTCTGAAACTTATTAAGCATTTTCTAAAATGTTTGATTTATTTAATCGCTTATATTTAAAAATTAGATAAAATTTATCCATAAATGAATTAAATTAGCGTGAATTATCCGTTAATTGTTATTAATATATAAAGTTAAAACTAATTTTAGTGTTCTTTTGATTAACTTTTATTTCTTGCATAAAGCTTGAAAAATCTTATTTCACCAAACGGGAATTCTTGTATCTTTAATCTGTTTCAAATGAATCAATTATTAAATTAGATACTACTGAATAGAAATTAATTAATCTACTCAGGGCCATTCATCTTTCTTTCGATTTGTTGCCTTGTTTGAAGACCTTTAAGCAAGAGAAATGAACCGAAATTAGGAGCCTTAAACTACGAACTATCCGTCAGTCGAACCTCTTCGCTGGTGAGAGCCCTCGAATAAGTTAGGCTTCCTCTATAGAACTATTCACTTTTAAGCGAGGTGGCATTCAATTCGAAGACCATATTAACATGTACTATCTTCCATATTTTAAAATTTTATATATATCTTGTTAATTTAAATCCATTCTGTTTAGAATTTTCTAAGATTTTCGTTTTAAATTTACTAAAAAAGTCAGGTTTTCTTAATAGGTATTAGAAATTCTTATAGATCCATTTTATTTGTTCAGGTTTTTTAAACATTAAATTAAGTATTTTTGTATTTATTATATTTCTTGTGTTAATAATAGCTTTCTTGCAATTTCTTACTTTTGCTAAATTTTTATAAGATTATATTTATTTATTGTATTTTCCTTTATTTTAATTTATTTTTGCTTTTTTTATATTTTTTACTCAACAAGCTTTTTTCATACTTTGTAGTTATGTCCTTTTTTAAGTTAAGACATATTTTATTAGAGAATTTTTATTCTTTAGTTTAAGTATTAGATAGTATTTTGTAATCTATTAATGTCACTTTTGTTTAATTAAATATAAGTTATTATTTAAAATACTTTGAATCCTATTAAATTTTGTTCTTCAGCAGCTCTTTTGATTTTTATTTCATTAATTTGGGGATTTAGTACTTATATTAAAGCCATTAGAGCATCCTAAAAACGGACTGGTGTTAAGGGTTAAATTCGTAATTTATAGTTATTAGTATTAAGCTCTTTTTAGAATAGTTTCTCTTTAATAGTAATTTTAATGTTCTTAAGTTGGTTAAATTTATTTAGTATGACCTTGTAGAGGTTTCTTTATTTGAGTATAGTCTAAAATATAGACAATAAAATCTCTTTAAAAAATTTAGTTTAATCTCACAGATGAAACTGTCTATTCTTTACGAATCCCTAGGTTGGAAATACTTATTATAAAGTTATTTATTGTGTCATTTAAGAAGTTCCAAGGATTAGAAACTTAGTTAAAGATAGGATTAAACTAGTCTCCAGTGTATATTATAGCTTAATGTTCTATATTTTATTGTTAATGGTAGATTAGATTCTTAATGAGTTAAATCTTATACACACCATTAATCAATGCCTATTACTCGGTCATATTTTAAAAATATATAATACCATTTAAAAAATTTCTTTCAGCAAATCCTATTTTAAAATGCCTTTTTTAAGTTTTTTTTAAATTTATTTATAATTTTCTATATTTTATTTACTTTTTTGGAAAATATTGCTTTTTAAGGTAAATGATAGATGTTTCTTAACTAATATTAAAGCTTTTACTGAAACGATTTTGGAAAAATTTCAAGCTTAATTTGCTAAATTATAAAAATACAGCAAAAAAGAAATTTCTACTTCTTAATGAAGATGCTAAGGAATTTTTCCAAGACTAGGAAAATTAAAAAAAGAAATAAAATTAAGAAATAAAAAATAATCCCTCAAGAAATAAATAAACAGGTAATTTCTTAAATATTTAAAAAAGGAAGTAAAGATGATTGGAAAAACTGACGTTCTATTTCTCTTTATAATATTATTCTAAAACCATATTATAAAACTTAAAAAATATATAATCTGATCTGTTAGAGAAATTTAATTCACCATTTTTAATTGATATTCATGAAAAATTGATAAACTATTTAATAGATTTGGACGAAATAATTGATAATTGATAACTTTAGAAAAGTGTTAAAGTCAAGACTGATTTGATTGTAGAACTGATATGAGATGAAAAAATGTTTGATTCAATAGAAAGAAGATTTTTTTAATCAACTTAAGAGAGTCAAATTGCCACTTGAACTTATAAAAACATTAGAGTCATTTTTAAGCATTCCAATTTCTTTATTTATTATATTAAAAAATCTTTGCAAGTTATTAATCGAGGAATGAAGAAATGATAGCTTCATCAGTAGTTGGGGAAATTAAGTACCCATAATATACTACTTGTCTTCCTCTATTTTGGTTGATTCTGGACCTGAAACAAAATTACCTTCAGTTTTAGCGTTTTTTTGTCTTTGAATCTTACTTGAAGTGATATGTGAAGACTTCTTGGAAATTCTAAAAGCTAACCTTGCACAACTCAAATTTTCAAGATGTATCCTATTTATCGAATTGAGCAATCAAAATAGTGGCTAACCTAATAATGGTAGAGTAATTTTAATCAATTATTATTATATTATTATTATAAATTAAATTAAAACTAGAACATTATAATGCAACAATGGAAGATAATTAATCTAAAACCAAATCAAAATCATAGCATATGTTTAGCTTTATGCTTTTCTTTTTATTTATATCCTTACTTCAAAAACTTCTTGGATTTTAAAGCTTAATTTTTTAATAATTGAACTTAAAAAGGTAAAAAAGGGTTATAAATGTAATAATATATAATAATTAAATAATTTCTAAAAGAATAGTAAATTTAGAAACTTATCATATAACTATGTTTATATGTTTTAAACTAGTATTCAAATATTATAAAATAATTAAAGCAATTTATTTAAATTAAAGTTATTATTATTTTTTATTTTCTTATATTGTAACTAAATTGAGAAATTAATCATTAAAACTATTTTATTTAAAACTCTATTAAATTAACATGCAAAGTACATTAAATAAACATATCCTATAAGCATTTATAAGCATATCAAATTTAATTTACCTTCATATTAATAAATTAACTAAAATTATTAATTTAAAAGTATAGAAGTAGTAGAAACTATAGATAATAAGTAATTAAAAATATGATCAGTTTGTAAAATATAAGAATAGTTAACAAATTAAAGTAAATTACTTAGCACTCACAGAAAATAGTTTTCTATTTGTATTGTATTAATCACTTAGTCAAAAATTCTTAGGTTTTTATATTTAAGATGAACTTATAAGATAAAAACTATGAAGAAATTTAGCGAAAAGTTCATTATTAGAATATAATGATATGAAAAATCTTGAATTATACTATGAATCTATTGATATCTGATCTGAAAAAAGTATTAAAACAAATCAACTGAGTAAGATGAATTAAAAACGGAGATTAAGAAAGTTTTTTAATATTATTGACTTTTTATATCGTTATTTAAATTCTATAAATAAATAATTCAGATATTCAATAATTTAAAAATAAAGAAATTGTTAAATTATTTTTACTAATTAAAAAGTTTTTTAGTAATATAAGCAAAATATATTGTTTGCTTATTTTTATTTTCTATTAACATTTGTTCAAAAGTAAATAATAAAAAGATATGCTTAATAATTATATTTCGTGATAATTCTCGATCTTTCTACCTTAATTTTCAGAATATCACACAATTCTCTACTAAATAATATTTCAAACCTCAGTGATTTTTTTTCTTTCGATGAGTTTTTAAGTATTTAATAAACATTTCGCTTTTTAATTCGTTTGATCGATTTCTTAGATTCATTTTATTGCTGTTTTCCAGATCTTTCGATATCTATTTTAATTTTGTTGTAATTATTCTTTTAGCTTTATCTAATGAAACTAAGCCACTTCATTTATTAATATATTTTGTTTTAGTATTCTAATAAATTAAACCTCAATTTTGAAGATCTTTTTTAACTAGCCATTATTTTTTCTAGATTTTAATAGATCTCCTTTAGCTTTTAAATATTTTTATTTATAAAATGTTTCTTTAATTTCATATACAAGAGAGTTAATTCCCCAATGCTAATCTGTTCTTCATTCTTCTAAATATCTTAATTTTTTTAAAGTAAAACCTTCTCTATATTTTACAATCTAGGTAGTTAATTTTTCTTTTTCTATCTTTACACCTTCTTCTAAAAAACTTTACTAAATAAAAGTTTAATTATATCTTCTAGTATAAATTAGCAATTAAAATATAATATTCTATTTTAATATAATTTAAATACAATAATTCCTATTAAAATTAAATAGAAACTTATTATTTTTTAATTATATAGAAAATTGCTTTTTTATGTAAGTGCTTCTATGAATAACTTACATTTTGCAACTTAAGTTTGTTTTATAGCTAAGATAATAATTTTGCTCTATAAATGTTTATGGTATATATATAAGTTAGATATTATGGATATCTATTTTGTATCTTAGAAAGCTATAATAAAATATCTATATATTTGAGTTATAGATCTACTTAACTCAATCGCTTTTTATAGCTATTTAACTAAAACATATAAGTTTTAAAATATTATTGTTTTAGAATGGAAATTAATTGAATAAGAGGAATGTAAAAGACATAAACTTTTAATTATCGAAACTGCTTATTAAATTTAAATATTTCTTAACCGAAATTAAAAGCTTTAATACTGCTAAATTTCAATGCAGTGGTTAATAGTTTAATGCAATCAGAAATTTATATACTCTAAAGGAAAGTTAAAATAAGGTTTACCAGTTACTGCTAATAAAAGAATCAAAATTATGATTTAAATGTGTAAAATATTAGCAATTAACTGTATTTAATCATTAAATTTTACAGCAAAGTTCAAAGATAAATATTAAAAACTAAAGAAAGCAATAATCATATGATAATTAAAATAATAATATACTTATTAAATTAGGGAGCTTTATATCTTAATTAAGACTTTAAAAAAGTTATAATTTAAAAATTGCTAATAAATACTATTGTATTAAAATTTAAGTTTCATGTTCTAAAGGAAAACATAAAAAATAGTATAGTTTATTGATGTTTGATATAATAAAAAATAGCTAATTAGTTTTTATAAAGTTTCATTTAAAATATTTATGTTACTAAAAAATAAGCATTAAAAGATAAAAATTTATAAACTATTAGCATTTTTTATCTAATGAGAAGTTTGTAAAGCAAAATATATCATAAATATGGAAGTTAAAATCATTTTATCTATTCAAATAAAGAATTAAACCAATCCCCTTAAAATTATAATATTTAAACTTAAATTATAATATCTTAAGCTAATAAAAGCTAAAGCATAATTGTATATAATTTAAAATAAATACTTAATTGTTAAGATATGCATACATTTTATTAGAGTACTAAATAATTATTTATAAATCTCGTCTGTTTGAATAGTAAATCAAGCTAATTTTATTATAAAAAGTTTAAATCACAAATTATTATATAAATTTAGAAATATTACATTATAATAAGTAACGAAAATTAATAAAGCTATAAAAAGTTAAATATTACTAAACTATTATTAAATAAATGCTGAATATTACTCTATAGAAATATCATAATAATTATTCATAAAGTCTTTTATTAAAAAATTGATAGTAGTGAAGAGATAAAACAAAATAAAGTTCTATGATGATAACTACATTTTCTTAATAAATATGTTTAGTCTTTATAAAACAGTAAAGGATCTTAAAAAAGTATTAATTTTTCTTTTTTTCAAAATTTAATTAAACTTCACATAGAAAATTAATTTAATACAATAAACTATCCTTAAAAAGAGTAACAGTATGATAAAAAACTATATATAGTTCGAGTTTTAGAATAATCTGAAAAAATCTTTACTTTTATTCATTTTGAGAAGTAAAAAAAAGATAATATATTATTTACATTTAGTAAAATGTTTCAATAGGCAATAATAAATATATAATGAATATAATGAATCTAATAGAATTAAAACTCTTTATTAAGGGCTAAAAAATGCATCTTCTATTAATAATTTATTAGAAAGGCAGAAAGATAACTTTTTAAAGGATGTTAGTTACTCAATTTCAGGGTGTTTGTCTTTAAAAATGAATTGAAAAAAGAGACAAATTTAACTTTTATTTTCCAGATATTAAATACTGATGTTCTTCGCAAGTTTAATATCTTTTTAACTAAAGAGAGCTCAAAACAATAAAGGTATTAATTAAATTTAAATGTTAAATAAACATGATGAAAAATATAGGATGCTAATACTTCCAATATTTATCAATATACCATTAAACAGAGAATATTAATTAATAACCTTTATTTATATGTTTTGACACTTTAATTCTTTAAACTTTTTTATTAAGTTAGCTTTTGATTCAAAATAATTCAAAATAGAGATTTATCTATATTATTTTAAATAGGTTTAAATTATTCTATCTAATGTAAATTTGTATTATTTTGTAGCTTTCAATAGTAAATTAGTTAGATATTGTGTTTTATATAATAATTATATATTTAATATCCTAACTATTTAATTGGTTAACTAATTAGATAGGTATATTGTAGAATATTTATTAAATATAGCATAATATTCTATTTATTTTTACTATTTCTTATAGGAAATTTTTATAATTTTAAGTGAATAACCAAATCTAATAAAATATCTTTTATTTAACTAAAATAGATTATCCTTATAAAGGAATTAAACTTATTAAAAAAAATAGTATGAAGATAACATCATTTTTACTGATAATTGGGAGTAAGGAAAGGCAGATTTAATTAAATGCTTTAGTAATTTAATAATTACAAAAGAAAGAATAAATGTCAGTATTATTTAATAATTATAACTAGCTAAAGCAATAAATCTTGTAATCTATATAAATTTAAAAATAATTGAAAGACAATATACTTAATTCAAAAGATAATTATTCATAAAAAACAATTAAAAATTTTTAATTCTAATAGAAATAAAAAAATTAATAGCATTTATCATAGACAAGTTAACTTCTTATTTTAAATAATTTATTAATGCTTTATTATTCTTTCATTATGGTTAAAAAGCATTTTCTTTAATGAGTTTTGAATTTAAATAATTTTTACATAATATCTATATCAAATTAATTGATAGTTTATTTTTTATTTATTTTATACTTCGTTGATATCTTTTTAATTTAATATAACAAGTTAATTTGTAGATTTAATTAATTGATTAATCACTTTAGGCGAAGTAACAACATATTTATAATTGTGTTTTAATTTGTATAGTATTTTATATATTTATGTATTATATCTATATTATATTTATTACTTTTTGATTTCTTTAGTTTTTTTAATTTTCTTCTTATTGTTAATTTTCATATCTCTTATTAAATCCATTTTTTTGAACTTGTGACGTAATTTTGGAAATAAACTCTTTAGATACTCTTATGTCTGATTTTTTTACTTATTATTTAATTTTTTAATCCAAAAACTACTTTATTACATTTATGTTGCTATTATTCTGAAATAAAATTAGTTGGCTATAATACTATATTTCTATCCCTTACTTTTGAGTTTTGCTTTTTCATATTAAACTAAACAAATTGAATGCTTAGTCTTTTTTTTAGTTTACATTAGTAAAATTTATTTTAGAATATAAGGTTAATACTTATGACTTACTTTTTTAATACATTTTTAATCTTTCTATTTAATTTTCCTATAGTAACAAATTTAATCAATTTTCAGATAAGAAATACTTATTATGCTACTTTGTTTTTAGCTTTTTCCAATATATTTTTTTCAAAAATATATAAGCTAAAAAGACACGATTACTATCTTTCTTTTATTAAAAGCCAGTCTAATTTTAGAATGATTTAGTATCTTAGTGTCATTATAACTCTAATAGATTTCTAATTCTAATTGATTTTTAATAAGTCTTTACTATTCTAGTCCTTATAATACTATAATTGATGATAATTAATCTAAAACTAAAAAAAGCAGAATAAATCTATGATTTTCATATCGATTTTCTTATTTATACTCTTACTTAAAATACTTACTTTAAATTTTAAGCTTCAACTTTTAGTAATTTAAATTACTATAAAGGGGTTAAATTATTTAATTAAATTAAAGCTAATTTTTTGTTCTGTTTTCTTATATTGTAATCGAATCGTGAAATTAATAATTAAAACTAGTTATAAGTCTATTAAGATGCAAAGTACATAAATAAAGATATCCTTTAATAATTTTATTAGCGTGTTAGGTTTTATTTACCTTCATATTGGTAAATTAGACTGAGATAGGAAAAATGTTAATTGGAAACCTTATTTTAAGTGGTAGATGAGAAATTGGCTACTTAATAATTTTGAATAAACAAATTATGATTTACTTGCTTTCATATGTTTTTCCTCTTTCTATCTAAAGTTTAATTTTTTTTAATTTTTTGCTTTTTAGCTATTTTCAATGCTTTTTCTAAAGTATTAATATATGTTAAGACTTATCTGATTAAATTTCATCCTTATCATTTCACTCAATTGCTAGCATTCTTTATTTTCGTCGTATAATTATTTTGGATTTAGTTAGTATCTGAAATTTCTAATACTCTAGTAGATATCTAACTTTGGTATAATTTACTTGTCTTTCATCTTCTATTTTAGTGCTTATAATAGTTCTATATTTCTTTTACAGCAATTCTTCATTACTATTTTCCGATTTGGAGATAGATTACAGTGGAAAGGATTCTTTTTAATTTCGTTCTAATTCGCTAATTTTTTTCTTGGTCATCACCACAAAGTAATTTTGCTTTTTCAATCCTTAAGTACTTGTTATTAATTCTTTAGGAACTCTTGGTACTTCAGCTGCATTTTAACCATTATCAAAAATAAAGTGCCTAATAAGTTCTCCTTTTATACAGTTCTAAGTTTAGTCAACTATTATGATATCCTAATAGTCCTTAAGTTAATTATGCTTTACTTTTTAAATAGGAATTAGTCTTTTTAAGCTTAGGAAATTGAAAGAAAGCAATTGAAATTGTAACTTAAGCCAAATTTATAGACCTGAAGTAAGATAGAAAATCCAGTTTTTATACATAAGGTCGATCATATTAGCTTATGAAAACCTTAAACTCACCTTATCTAGACTTAGTCGTTAGTAACGATTAATTTCGCTTCCTTTTTCGTTTTTATTGAAAAATGGATTTTCTTTGTTCTTGTTTGCTTCTACTAGAGTACCTTTTCATCATTCCCGAGCAATTTCTTGACAAGATTTAAGTTTCATCTCCTTCTTTCGCATTTCAGTTTCTTAGTCCTAACGTATTATTACAATGCCTATAGTTATCTTCCTCTTCTATAATCCTTCAAGCTAGCTAATATAGTCTGTTGGATACTTAAATAGGAAAAGTACAAATGAGTCGTGGTTTAGGACTGAGTTTGATATAATTAAGCATCTCGAATCAGCTTCTAATAGCAAATACTAGCCTAACTGTTTCAGTTCTTATGAAGTAATTCCACTGAAAAAAGGTGAAGCATATATCAAAGGATTTGATCTTAGCACGGAGCGCCAAAAAGACTGTAGAAGAGCTATCAAACAAAAAAAATAAACGAATTGATTATCAAATTTAGAGCTCCATTCCTTAAAGTTCGCCCTTAAAGCTATTCTTTTAGTGACTTTCTTGTGAAATCTGTCTTAAAGTAGCTCTAATTATCATTATTGATAGATATTATAAGATCTAATTTGAAGCTCTTAAGACAAGGGCTTAGCTGCTTAAACATCCTAAGCTTGCAATCTGAAAGCAAAGTTTCTAAACTAGCTTCCCCTATTGCTAGCAGTCAGATTATTCTAGCACTCAGGTTTAATTGCATAAAAGCCCTTCTCCTTGCTTGGAATTAAAACCCTCATCTCTTAGCTCTCACCTTAGAAGCCAGATACTCCTACCATTGCGCCATAAGGCCTAAATCTCTTACTATTCAAATAGGACTAAAAAAACTAAATTCATCTATAAATAAATTAAGTTCTATTAGCTATCAAAGCTCTTTGCTTGACTTCTAATTTGACTATTTCTATTATTACATCTCATCTAATTTCAAGATACTTAGATTAATGCCAGCAAGTAAATTTAAAGGCTTATTAATAAGCAAAAATTGATATTTTCCATTTCTAGAACGTTGCTACTCTTATTGTATCTCCCTTTCTTTTTTAGTCTTTTTAGTTTCTTCATGTTAGCTTATTTAAATAGATCAAATAATGCTTAATAAAAAAGACTCGTTATATTAAAGTTATTATTATATAAGTCAAATTTCATTTGAACCTTCTTCACTTACTTTGAATATTACTTCTTTATGATAATGCTTGAATTGAAAATCCCTTTAATAGCTTAGCTATATAATAAGCAGCCATTATGGCATTTTAATAATAATTAGCTTCTTTTCTCTTCCTTTTGTTATCGCTAATTTTCTAGCTACTTAACTCTAAATCCTTCTTATAGTATCTAACCTTATTCTTGTTACTTTTCAGTTGCTTTTAAGAAAGACAATTTGCTTTTTTTACTGAATCTTACTTTCCTCTTTATCGCCATTCGCCAGTTTTAACTTAATTAATCTATCTTTTTTAAAGCTACAAATATCAAGTCTATCATTTTTGTTCCTAGCTAAGCTTATTATCATAGTTGAGCTTATCCTGGCTCTTATTTAATTTCATTTCAGAATTAAGTGATTCTTTGTGAATGCAAGCTGCCTTCTTAAGTTAGACTTATGTAGTTAGATCTTGAAAAGTTAGTCACTCCTTAATATTTTATGACCTTACAAGCTGAGAATCAGATATCACTCTTTTTGCTTTCTTCGTTACTTAAAATTTTATGGACCATTCATTGAAGTGTCTCTCTTAATTTTTAGTTGCCTATATACTTGAATCAAGTAGTACCCGGAATCAGCTATTTTAGGGAAATCTGAAGCATCTAGTAGAATATTAGCAGATTGCATAACCCTATGAGTTAGTTATTATATTTAGTTGCCTACAAGTCTTCAAAATCTATCTCAGCAAATTGAGTTTCCTAGCAAAGCTTTTAGGAGAACCTTTTTTGACAGCTATAAATAACACTTAATGTAAGCATCCCGTTGATATTTAATCAGTTACAAATCAAGAGTAATTGCTTCTTTTAATTGAAGTATATTAGGATAAAGCTTAATAAGGACATTAAGATGTTCAATAGCTCCAACCGTGGCCTTTTTTTACCTTGTGTTCAGTTAAAAGACCAGTCTAACCACTAAACCACTTTATTATACTTATTAAGATCTGTAAAGCACTTATCATTCTGAGATTCTATAACTATACTAAACTCTCTCTATCTTCAAGTTACTCTCCTTAATAGTAAAATATTCCCTCGTCACTTTACTTTTACTTCTATACCTGCAAAATACTTAATTTTAGTCTAGTTTATCTAGCAATTATTTTATCCTTATTACTCTTATTTCACCTTACACGTTATTTAACCATATTACTTAGTTTGTTTTCTTCTTAATTACTACTTGCTTGTACTTAATATCCTATATTTTTTACTTTGCTTAAGTGCTTTCTTATATACTAGATTACATTTAACTCTTGATGGTATATTAAACCTCACTTTTCCATTACTTTTTTAGATGGATTTTAAGATACTTCTTGCCGATTTCTTTCTTGAGGTGTATTTTTATCATAATTCTAGCATCTTCAAAACCTTTTTTTAAGCATTTAGAATGCTCAATTTTTAGCCTCTCTCTTACAGGTAATCAATAGCTTCTTTTTTAATCCTTTAGTATTGAGTTACCTTATGTTTCATCTACTTCCTGTACTAATACCTTTTCACAACTATAGTAGAACATTCTTTCCACTCTCTGTTCCTACCCACTTTATCAGATAGGTATAAGGACTACTGACTACCTTTCTTAAATTTCTACCAGATAGTTAAGTAAAAGTGTGAATGCCACAGCTTAAGCTTATTGAGTAGATAAAGATAAGAGTGGTTTTATATTAATGGTTATGCTTAAAGAGAGCTAAATAAGCTTGATTCATTTATAGTCCTTTAGTAATAGCTTGCTAAGCTAACTGCTTATCGATCTTCCTTATCTCCTCATGGTGCTTATCAGTATCCTATGCTTCTTTTTCCATCTCTTTTGCTATTTCCAACGCCTTCTTCAGTATAGCACCTTAGTTTTGATCTTACCTCTTTAGATCTAATTATTTAACTCCTTAGCTCAGTCTAATTGCTGTAGGGATAAAGGGGTTTAATGAGTATTTAGTTTTACCTTAATAATACTTAAACTGGAAAGTGTTATTAGCGTTAAAAAGTCAAGAAATACAGCTTTCAAAAACTAAAAAGATTAGGAAGGAAATACCAAACTTTAAGCTACATCTTGCACTATAAAAGCAGCTCAAAAAAAGAGCTAGCAGTTTAGCTACAAAATTAATCGTTAAAAAAGTGAGTTACTACTGTGAAAAAATACTTTAGCGTGTCTTTCTGAGATCTTAGTAGAATGACTAGAAAAGTATATGAAAGACTTTATTGAAAAAGTAGAGGTTAGGGAATATAAAGTTGCTTAGGTTTGTTACCTAGGATTTAATTAGACCATGCTCTAAGTACATCTAGAAGAGATATTTCAGATTTGCTAATTTAGATATCGAAGTGTCGAAGGCTTTAATTAAAAGACTTCTAAAAGCGATACGAAGTTTTATAGAAATTTTGGTATAGCCGTACCTAAAAATTTAATAACTTAGTCCATTCTTGATCATGACTATTAACATTAAGCACTCTTGGTCTGTTAGTCTTGAAGAATTTGAGAATAATTTATACTTAAAAGTATAAAAATTAGGTATTAAGTACGAAGCTAAAGCTTCAGAAGCATTAACGAGTTTATTAAGATAGATCAGACTTTCTTTCATTCTGGTAAATCCAAAGAGATGACATGCTTTACTCTATTCTTTTGGTCGAAATCTCTATCATCAGCTCTTCATTTGTATATCAATAGTAGATCTTCTTTGTAATAGGTTTTTAGAAACGAGCTCATCAAGACAAATAAATCATTTTATTCATATTATTTTATATAAATCTTAAGCGTAGTAAAGACTAGTAAGTCAAACCTATTTTTTTATCATAACTATAACTTCCTATTTATACTTTCACACATGCTCTTCTATTTCTATCCCTCTTTAGTTTCTAATAATAACTAAATTAGTTGTTTTTTAATGGTTAGTAAGCTGATTTTAAAAGATAATACTAAAGTATAAGTTTATTGCCCTTATTTTCTCTCTACCTTTGTAATTAAAAAAATTAGATCGTTCCTCAGTAGTTTTTTACCCTCATTAGCCAAAAGATTTACTTAATTACTTGAGTTTTCAATTTATTAGTCGCCTCCACTAAAATCTACATTCAACTACTCAAGCCTACTTTCCTACTTTTGCTTCTTGAAAAAGTGACTCTATACCCTCATCTGAGTTTTCCTGCTTTACTACTTCTTTTTCTCCTTGTATCAGAATTTTTCGTTTGACTTTTGCTTAAAGACTATCATCCCACTTGGATTTCGTTCAAGATGCTTCCTGCATCAAAATCTTTCATCAGGCAACTGAAATGGAAAATATACAGACAGTTAATAAATTTAGCCTTCTAAATTCCTTCATAGCATATGCTGCGCTCATCCCCACATTTTATAAATCTGCTAATCTACCTACTTAACTTCTGAAAGCTTATAATCGAGCAAAGTCTTTTGAAATAGCGAGACCTACATTCGGATATTGGACTACATTTGAAAGATAATTAAGTTGATGTCTTCGATAGAGTTCACCACACGCTTCTTCACCTTATTTTTTGACTAATTAGACTTTCATACTGTTCTTGCTGTGATAGATCTGTCTTTGCTTCTTCTCAAAGAAGAAAATCAGATACTCATTGACAAATGGTTTAAGCAGACCTGACTCTCTTATATTCCAATTGGCGTATCCAATTAATACCGGCAGAACTGGTAGAAGACATTGGTATCTTCGAAGATTTGAATTGGTTAAAGTCAGAAATTTCTAAACGAGCCATTCAGGAAGTATAGGATTCTGCTATTTTTAGAGTAATCTTGTGAGCTAAAATTAGCGGCTGAATAGTAACACTAGACAAAGTTAAGCGAAATAATATGAATTAGAACTATATCAGCTAAACGAGGCTTCAAAACCTGTGCTAGGTCTAACTGGATAATTTCTACTTCTCAGCTTTTCTTAGCTTGCTGATAAAGACTTCAAATTGATTCAGTCAAAATGAGTTCAAGGCAGATTTAAAAGTTCAGTAGGAAGATTAAATGGATTTAGCTGGATGTCTTAAAAGTAGCCGAGAGGTATAATTCGCCTAAGTCTACATATGGGGAGTGGAAAGCACATATATAAGAGTAATGGAGAAATAGAAATTTCAGGTATATTAATTTTCTCCTTAGACACTATAAAATATTATTATGGAGAATTTCTAGAAAGAGAAAGGTGATATTATAGTTATAATGGCAAGTGGAGCATTTTATTGTAATTAAAAAGAGAAAGAGTAAGATAAAGGATAAGGATAAAATGGTAGAGAAAGGAAGGCGCCCATTATGCTTTATGGTAGATTATTGAGTCTTAAAATTTTAAAGGGAAATATAGAGAGTTAGTCTGTTTTAAATTAAGTGTCTATACAGTTAATAATCATAGTTAGATTTATTAATACTTAGTTGATTATTATACTTAAGGTGCTACTGAAAAGAAGACTAATACATTGTATACTAATCTAGATTAAAAAAATTAAGGTAATGAGATAATAAAAAAAAGTAATGCTCTTCTTTATATTAATCCCTTTCTCTTAACTCTTTTTCATATTACAGCAATTACTTTTTTTTCTAGCTAGACTATCAACTTTCTATAGCATTTTAAATTTCTTCTTTGTATTATTAAGCTACAGCTAGGAAGATATCTTCTTGTTTGCAAAGCGATATTATTAAACCTTTCTCATTCAATAGTACATTACTTTAACCAATATATAGCTTATAGCTGTCTATACTTCAATTAATATCGATAATAAGATTTCAAGATAAAAAATGACGTTCAAAACTAGCTGCCTTTATCTTCACTACTATCTTCTGACTCGCTCTTCAAGCACTCCACTTTATTCTTCTTTCTCTATTTTCCCACGTTAATTCCTTCAATCCAATTTCTTTTAATTTTACCTCAAAAAGCTAAACCAGCACTCCATCAAACCTACCTTATTATCATTCCTCTCACTCTCACATACTCCAGTTTCATACTACCTTATCACCACTAGAAATCTTAACACCAAATATCCACCAAAATTACAACTTTTAGCTTACATTTTTATTGCCGGATGGTGCTGCCTTAGTATTATTACAGTATGACTCAATCTAGAAAGAAGAAAAGGGAATTCAAATAAAGGGCTTAAAACCCAAAAATCTGACCTTATGTTGAATTTATGGCTTGAATTGCTAATCCTGAGTTTACATGGAAGATAGGCTCTGATATTTTTGAAGTACCAGTTGAATACTTAGAATGCTAGACTCCTATGTAGCTAACACCTCTCTAACTAACTAGATAGAAGTAAGAAATTTCCTTAGTGTAGAGCAATTTTCAGTCCAGTTGATAAAACCCATAGAATAATTAGGAGCTTAATTAATATCCTAAAACTTAAGTGTCAATAAAGATGGGAGTAGATAGTGAAACTGGAGAAACTGTAGGAGTATGAAAAACTACATTGACTGAATAGTAAAGGAGTTTTAGGTAAAATGGAATAGAAATGTTTGCTTTGGAAGAATGTGATATTGAAGAAATAAATAAGAACTTGAAGAAAGAAAATGATATAATAAGAGCAAAAAATTAGAAGTTGTAGGCAATTAATTTTTAGTCAGAAAATGGTTTTGCTTTTCTAGAAACTGTCAATAAGCTTAAAAGCTAAATCTGATATAAGAAATAGGAAATTTAGAATTAGCTTGCACAGAATTAAATATTCTAGGACGGAATTTCAATGGATCCAAAAAAAATCGAAGAGTAGTTCAGGAATATTGAAGTAGATAAATGAATTAATTAACTTGTAAGAGATTAAAGATAAAAAACCATGGATTTGGCACTAAAAAGATATAGGACTTTTGAGTACGAAGAGTTCATAAGCAACACTTACTTGGGTAGATGGGATTAGATAAGTTATGATAACAGCTTTCTTAAAAAAAGGATGCGGAGATAAACGATAAAAAGGGGTAATTTTCGAATAAAAAAACGAGAATATCAAAGAAAATTTTGCAAGGAAAGGAAGCTTTAAGGATAAGTTAGGATAGATAGACAATTGGCAGTTTTTAATACAAATGAGAAGAGGAAGATCTTTAAAAGTTAGCAATTTAATAAAGGAGCCCTACCAAAAAATTCCACAAAGTTCAATTACGTAGAATTTGCAAACTTAGGAGATAATTCATAAGAGATAAACAAAAAACGAATTTAGCTTTTATATGCAAAATATCTGTACTAAATAAGCACTGATGATATAGATTTGAAGAGAGATATAGTGAAAATAGAAGATTTCTACGAGAGAATTTAGGTTACCTTAATGATTAGTAGAAAGCTTATTTAACTCCATTCTATTAATTTACTGATAAAGATAAAGACATTTTTGTAAATTCTTATTTAAATTATGTAAGTAGGAAGTAAAGGAGTAGTTAGCTATTAAGCTTATATGCTATCTATTCTTCACAATATGTTATCGTAGCTTGATATAGTTTATCTAATCTTTACTTAGATCATAAAAGTATGATTTATATAATTAACTCTAATTAGGTTAGCAATTATGGTATAGTTAGTATCTTCTTAGTAAAGTTATTATCTTATCTCAATTTAGTTCTCCTAATCCTCGATAAGAAGGTTTAAAATTTTTTTATTAGTTGGTAATGTTTTTTTTAAGCCCGAAAGTCCTTTTAAAATTCCCTCTTATAGACTACTAGTTAATTGCGTACTTTTTTATGATAAAGACAACTAATCAACCATCTTGAATACCTCCTTTTCGCTTTGTGGACGTTATATAAGAACATTTTTTCTTCATCTTCTCAATTGACTCTCAAAGCTTTACATTCATCATATTCACTAATTCAAAGAATCAAAAAGCTACTGCTTAGATTGCACTTTTCATGCAAATTTTTTATTTTTTATTGATGGTTAAACTGTTTTACTGCTAAACTAAGTAAATCTTTCTTCATGTGATAGCAGAAAAATGTTTTGGCAATTATCCAAAAAATGAAAATCTTCTTATCTCCTAGTTTTCATTCCTAATTTTTTTACCTCTAAAGTTAGTTTTACATTCTTACTTCCAAACTTTTTAAGTCTTAAGCTCTCTTTAATCCTTCCTCCATCTTACTGTCTTAGAAATCATTTTTTCTTACTTGTAGCGAGTTAAATTAGAAGCAATTACTTGGATGTTTTCAATTATTTGGTTTAAGAACTTCTTTTAAAGATTTGGAGCTTCAGTAGAGAATGCTAAGATTATATCTCCAGAGTTTTTGTTCTATAGTCTTCCAATATTTACCTTACGCCATATCGATCAGATACTTAATAACTAACCACCTCTTTTCCTTAGCCATCCACTTATAAACTCTCTAAGTCAGTCTTCTATTGAACCTTCTCTATCGATATCTAAACTACTTATCAATAAGCTTTGCTAATAGAGCTCCAATCATGCAAACCTCATATCCTTATTTGATAATGATTGAGCTCCACTTGACTCTATAAAAAGAAGCTATTCTTTAACCTGTAAGAGATACTAAAAATAGAGCATTCTAAAGGCTTTTAAAAAGAAGCTTTGAAGATACTAGACTATGATAAAAATCCCCTCTACAAAGAAATTGGCAAGAAGTAGCTTAAAATTAATCTTAAGAGAGTAATGGGAAAGAGAGACTTAATATACCCTCAATTAAGCTAAAATGAGTTAAATGTAATATAGTATATAAGAAAGCATTTAAGCAAACTAAAAAGTATATGGCATTAAAATACAAGCTAGTAGTAATTAAGAAGAAGACAAGCTAAGTAATATGCTTGAATAATGTGTAAGGTGAAGTAAGAGTAATAAGGATAAAATTATTGCTAGATAAACTAGACTAAAAGTTAAGTATTTTGTAGATTATAGAAGTAAAAGTAAAGGGAAGAGGGAATTATTTCTACCTTAAAGATATTTTAGATATAATGCTAAAATTAAGCTTTAGGATATAAGTAATAAAGCAGTAAAGGTGATTAAGTTTGCTACTAAGAAAAGCCTTAAAATCTTAATCAGTATAATTAAGCGGCAAAGTGTTAAGGACTGATCTTTTAACTGAACATAACTACAATAATGTATACTAGAATAAAAAAAGGACTAGGTTGAAGCTATTGAGCATCTTAATGTCTTTAATAAGCTTAATGCTAGCATAGCAGTAGTTCACTAATGTAAAGAACTGCTAATAACTTTTTAGAATACTATGAAGAAGTATTCAAATGCTAAAAGCTTTTAAGGTAGATAGTAATCTTTTTCCTGCCTTTGTAAAAGAGTTTATTCTATCAAGGCTGGTAAGTTAAAAGAACCAACTGAGTGTTTGAACAAAGCCATTAACTAAATCCTAATCAAGTTGTATTAATAAACTTAATCAAAATTGAAACGAAGCTGTCTAGGGAACTGCTTAAAGAAATCTAGATAAGCTTGATAAGGATTGCTTAGACATGCTCCTAATAATGGTCCTTATCTATTTAGACCTACATTAGCAATTAAGATACTCTAAAGATGCAGAGCGCCAAAGTTCACTAATAGCTCTTATAGATAAAAGGAAAAAAGGAAGAAGCAAGATAGAAATAGGGATAGAGATACAAATTAGTACATTCAGGCGAAATTTTAAAATAAGAGCAGTTAGCACAAGAAACTTTAATTCTAAAACCTTCCATATAAGTCTTAAAGCTAAAATGTAGTATACAATTCATAACTTAGTATAGAGAAGCTAACTTAACTACTAAGGATAGCAATGTAAAACTATTGAGAGCTTGACTAAAGCTGTAAAAATGGGATTTAATCTTCATACAGTAATTTAAACTTAGAAGTTAAGAGATCTGGGAGTATAAATAAGGTAATGAGATGTGTCTAAGCAATTAGACAGGAACTTAGAGATAGTATTTTAGTCAATAGTGTATTAAAATTAAACTTTGACTAATAACTAAAATATTTTGGTACTAAAGAAAGGTAAAGGTTTATGATAGTTTCATTATAACTGTAACAAAGAATCAATAATAAGCATAAAAGGACTAATCTAAGTCAAAGAAATAAGCTAAAGATAAAAAGAAAGAATAAGTAGTTAAAAATATAGAAATGATCAGACTTTTCCGATAGTAGTTAAGATGCAAAATACCCAAAAAGGCTTCATATATCATTACTTTAACTTAGAGCCATGAAACAGAATATTAAGTATAGAGTTAGAAAAAATAGACAGTGTAAGGTAGAAAGCTAGTTAAGAGTATATAAAATAAAGCGAAAGCAACTTCCTTAATTTATAGTACTATCAATAATTACCTCTCTAGAAGTTAGTCTACCATTACATAAGCATCATATTCAAACAATATTCAAAGTAATCTTAATTAGGCACCCTATACTAATAACCTTAGAAGGAAGAGTTAGTTAGGAAAATAATCTGAAGATCCATAATAATGATTGAGCGATAGTCAGCTATAAGAAAAGGGTATAATTCATATAATTACTGCTAGAAGTATGAGATCCTTTAAAAGCAATAAGAAGGATAAATAAGCTAAGAGCGAAAATACCTTGAATCAATGAGTAGCTTAACTAAGCTTTCACTAAGATCCTTAATGCGATACTTTATAATAATAAAAGATTAGAAAAGGGTAACTTAGGGAATCACAAGGAAGATATAGAAAACAATGATGCTGCTCTTGATCCTAATAATGCTACTTTCCATTCTAATTAAGATTACTAATCATTAACAAAGAAAATACAACGAAGTTATAAAGAGCTTTGAGATCACTTTTAGTCTAGATCCAATAATGTAAAAGTATCTCTGGAAAATACTAAGAAGCAAGATCGATCGACTTATGAGGAAGTTTTAAACATGGTCCAGTAATTCAACTGTCATTTATGAAAAGAGATTTAACAGTATAAGTTAGAAAAATACGAAGAGATTATGATAAGCTATGGTAAAACTCTTAGAAAGGATTCTAAAAAAGCAATAGTTCATAATAATAAAGGACTTGAATCAAATAAGTTAGGCTAGTAAAAAACGAAGAAAGTATATTAGTACTACAATGAAGTTAATAAGGAAGCTACTTACTATGATATTGACTTAAGAGGTGGAGGAACTAACAATAGTTTTATCCTTTTTAGTATCTATATAAGTAATAGAGAGAATACTAAAAGCTTTATATGACTGTAACTAAGGCATTCATCAGAGTGTCTACTGCCTAAATTAATACTTAATAGATTTGAAATCTATAATAGTCTCCAGTAATAGCATAGGTAAAGCTTAATAAGTAATATAGATAAGAAGATACTAATTTCTAGAAAATCAGGCTCAAGCTTATGACTTTCAGAAGTTGTTGTAAGATTTCATTACCTAGTTGAAAAACCATATTGCTAGTATGGAGAATACGATGCATTCAGTCATGTAATAATAAAGCTTTAAATGATGAGTTTTAAAAGGATAAGAATATAATAATAAAAATGAATGAACGTACTATAATTATTTAAGAGACTAACTTCAGTAAGTAAAAGTTTGAAAACCTAGATACAAGGAGAATGATCTTTTATGACTTGATGGGTTTCTTTATTTTCTGGAAAGCAGGTAGAAAATTTGAACGCTCAAACCAAGATATTCCATAGGCTCTACACTTTTTAGAATTAAGTTACTTGATCTAGAGAAAGATGTAAAGAGAGATTATATGAAGAAGGCAGGCAAGGAGAAGAGAGTATTATGCTTTTTTATAGGGGATGTGATATAACTTTATGAATAGACTCTAGAAATGTTGCTTTCTATCATAGTAATGAACTCACACTTGATAGTATAGGCTTACACATTGAAGCTAAGAGAGTTCTAATTAGCTATCAAGTTCAATCTTTATAGCCCAACTTACAATAATAGCAAAGGATTTGTGCTAAATTAATTGGGAAATAAAAAGAAGCTACTGTGATTTTAAGTCCTTCAGGTTTAAAATCAGCATATTTTTGAGCACTTTAGTGTTTACATACAGAACATAAACCTGATCCTAGACTAGAAATTTCTTAAAACACTTTGATCAATAAGGTGAATAAGAGTTAAACCATATTGCATTAGAAGATGTTTGGCTACTATTATTTAAGACTGTGGAAGTCAAGATATCAACTCTTAAGTAAGAATATGAAACTATAAAGATCCTATTCCTGATACTCATAGCTTTCTGACTCTTCTATTTCATTTTTATACTTTAAAACAGTTTAAAATAATCGACTTTAAATCTAAAAAATTTTACCAAAAATTACTTAGAAGAAGGTTTGAAAATCTCAAGCGAAACGGTTAAATTTTTAAGAGCTGCTATAATGTTTGAATGATAAGGATGAAAATTAAGACTAAAATAATTCTGACTATAAGTTAAGATCTTTAAAATTCCTAAATAAGATCTTGAAGAACTTCGCATGATTAAATATAATCAAAGCTATCAAACTCTCCACAGATTCAAATCTCAGAATGCTTAATTTAGTCGTGCCTTTATTATAAGGTTTATTAGAGATTATAGCAAAAGGTTCTAAATTTGTATAAAGAAACTATTTCGCATGTCTTAATTTTTTTTATTTTGAGGAGTAGAAATTGGAAATTATCCTGCTTGGTTGTCAATATCTTCAAAATAAAAGCGTGCCGTTATAATTGATCTCAACCCATCTATAGTCTTTTAAAAGAACTCTTCTTTTAATCTATCTTAAGCCTTATTCATGATATATACATCTATTTCCAAATGCTAATTCAGTTCTCCAACTCACTAAAAATATCTCAGGCTACCACTCCTTGCTTTTTTAAATAGAAAAACAATCTCAGAGTCCAAGTTTGTTTAAGTTTCTTAAGCAAAACTTTAAATATTTCATTGTGGATGAAGCATTCAAAAGTGAGCCAATTCAAGTCTATGATTTTTAATAAATCTTCTTTCCTAATTTTTCAAATTTAATCCAATTAGTTTTATTAAATTGATTCGCTTATTGACTCTAATTGCTTATTATACCCATTTTTAATACCTTAGTTTACTTGATCGCTTATTGTTATATTTTCATCAGTCATGTAGTTTAACTAGGCATATTCGAGATCTGATATTTACTTTTTTTCCGTTATTTTAACCAAAAAAGCTTTTTCTTATATCTAATAGATATTTTTTTTAATCTTATGGTCATTATATCCTTAAGAACTTGGTGTACAAATTGTATCTTTTCCCAAGTGTGTAATCAAGCTCAGTTTAAATTAACTTAATGACTATTAGTCTGTAATTCAACCACCTAAGTAATTGAACAAAAAGTTATTAGTCTTAGGTTCAATTAAACTTTAATTTTATCCCTCTTACCCTTCTAACCTGTGAATCAAATCCCACTTATTTTTTACCATTAATGCTCCAAAACCCTATGATGCAATTATAATTATATCTATAACCTTTAATCTTAGAATAAGTTCTTTAATTCAATATTTGCTTTGAAATCATTTTTAGTCTTCTATTAGTTTCTTGTATTACAGTATTAATCATTTTTTGTTTGCTATTTTACTCTGTTTGCCTTTTTATTTTTTGGTACTTTAAAATTAACTTCAATTAGCATATATCATTTCCATTCCTTTTCTTTAATTACTCTATTTTTACATCTCAGCGATTTTATATTTCTAGCTTATGGCCAAAAATTCTGAATTTTAGTAGTAACTCTTTAGATTTTTTCCTTTACTCTCTTATTGAAATTCAGCTGATTGATTTAAAGTTTTTATTTTAAAACCAAACTATCTTAATTATATACAATTGCTATTAGAACTAGGACAGCTATTAGAATATTTTAAAATGATAATATCTATAGGGTTAGATTTTAATGCTCATTTGAAATAATAATAAGATATGAAATACGAAGATTAACTTATTTAATACTTTTAGATCTTCAGCATACTTAGCATTCTCGTATGAAACTTTAACCATTTTTCTAGTTTTTACTTAACTAATTTCCTTTAAATATCTTCCTCCAATTTTACTAGACTTTTGTCGATTTGCCATATTTTTATAATGGTTATTTAAATTGTGATTTATTTTGCTTCTTATCAGTTTCAATTTTGTTACATCTTCATAATTTTATATTCAATAAGTCACATGTCTCAAGATAAGATAAGACAAAATTAAATGTTTGGTATTCTTTGAGGATGTCCAACCTCTAGAATGCTCTAGAGTCTAAATTTAAAAGTTTGAATGTCTCTACAACTCTTTTTCTTGCTATGTGTATGTTCCTTGAGGTATCCTTTCGCCTAGATAATTCTTTATATCTTTTTTCTTTTATGTTTTTTCCAAATTATTTGCATTATAATATTTCTCTTTTTAGTAATAGCTGATGTTTTTCTTCTTTTTGTTCTTCTACTTCTTCTTGTAGCTTCAGTATTCTTATTCGAAATTTTGAAATTTTGAAATTTATAGCATCTTTTCATTTCTCGTTTAGATTTATTTCTTGAGTCTCTTCTCTTTCTATTATCATTGGATCTTTTTTTTAGTCCCATTTAACATTTCAATTTTTAATTATTTTCTTTTATTTTACTGATCAGTTCTTTAAGCTTTTATTGCTGGTTTTATGATAATTGTTCTGATTTTGTGAAATATTTCAAAAACTGTTAAAGTTTCTTTCTTAGACTGAGATTCTTGATTCTATTTCCTCCATAATTTCAAGTTTTTAATTAGTTACTTTTTATCTTTCTTCGATTTTTTACTCTTTTTTGGAATCCATTACCATTTTAGTCAGATAATAATAGCTTATTTACTGTTTAGTTATGAAATTAAAGACTTCTGAGTGTTTTATATTAGTAGCCTACTTCCTAGACTGTTCTTCGGAAATGGTAGATTCGATTTGGTGAAAGATCTTTTTGTTGTTTTTTCCTGGTTCTAATTTCTCTAGAATGCTGCTAACTCTTTTTTATAAAGTCTTGAAAAATCTTATTTTAAGCCTGACATCTTAACCACACAACTCAAAGCAAAATTTATTAATTTCATTATTTAAAATTCCTAATTTTTGTTTTTATTTTTTTAAGTTCCAAACAAATTTTTATAACTAAAGATCCACAATTCTCTTATACCATTTTATAGAAATAATTTTATTTCAGCTTTAAAGTAGACTATCAATGTACTTTACATCTCTAAATTTCAAATTGTTATCTTTTACTTTTTTCCAATTTTATTTTTTGTTTCCCTTCATTATTTTCAACGCTCCTTTTCTATATTTTTCTAAATTTCATTTCCATCTCCATTTCCATTTCATTTTCCTATTTATTTATCCAAAAATTATACTACTTGTCTATTCTCATTTTTCCTCTATTTTTTAAAAGTTAAATAATAATTAATTTTTATATCTAGCTCTTAATATCTAAAATCAAGTGCTTCTTTTTTATTTTCTTAAGTTTGAAATTTTCTTCATTAACCAATAAAAAAATTTAATTATTTTACTTTCCTTTTTTGAAAAAAAAGAGTAATTTGAAAGAAATTAGTTTTGCTCTCTCTTTTTTATATATTTCATAATGTAATGTGGTTTGTCTTTTCTTAGTATAATACATTATACACCCAATCTGAATTTCTCCCATTCATCCTAAAATACTTTTTTTTTATTTTTCTCTATTTTTGAACTTATTTTTTTGAATATTTGTACAGTTAAAAAATAAATGGAAGATGTCTTTAAGAAAGGCTTTTTGATTGCATACTAAAAATAAAGGAGAAAGTTAGAAAAGTTAATTTTTTAGTCCAAGTCTTCTTTAATAGCATAATCTTCTTCTTGAAGTACTGGAAAATAAACATAAATGACTACTCTGAAACAAACTATGAAGCATTCACATGTGATAGTCTTTACTGTGGAATTAACAAAGAGATAGAAAGTCAGCGAATTCAAGATTTATTAAAAGACATTTAGTCCCTATACGAAGCTAGAGGACTTAAACAAGAAGCAAATCTTTGGAACGAGTAAGAAAGAAATGGCTAAGGTGATTTTAGAACTTATCATTAAGATTTAAGATCTGGACAAGTAAGTCTATAATCTTGCTCATGACCATGAGATAATAAATACAATAAAGCAGGGTCTCATACGAAGAGAGATTACAATGAAATCCACACAATGGATAGAAAGGCGAAAGCAGGATCGTTTTATAACGAGACAAATTTCTGTTGATTTAATGACACTCGAAGAACAGCAATAAAAGGATTTTACTAAATTTGAAATATGAAAGACTTTTAGAAAAATATAAAAAATCTAATAAAAAAGCATGACAAGGTGCATACTAAATGATATCATATCAATAGAATTTGAATAAGCAATAATCAAAACCTAATTTAATTAAATACCAAAAAAACTAAGATATATAGGTTTGCATCAAGATTGGATACTATTTGAAAAAATGTTGGGAGAAGAAATTAAAAGACAAGATTTGAAGGGAGATAATCTCTTTTCCAGCATCGAGAGCAATCCTTATACTAAGAAATAAAATTTTCTGAGCTGAGCTATTTAAGAACTCTTGAAATGAGATACAAAGGGACTAGTGGTAAGCTAGATCTGAAGATAAGATATTATTTTGAACTATAAAAATAGCGAACTTATATAATTCTACATAAAAACTCTTCTTAATCCTAAATATTTTAATTCAAATAATTTTTTGATTTTAAGTAAACTTATTTTTTTAAACTTTAAAATTAAAATTTTAGCATTTATTTTAATTTTTCTATTTCAATTTAGTTTAAAAATTTTCGACAATTCTAATAGCTTTTTATCTTCAATTTTTTTATTTTTATTTCTTTTAAAATTTTGGAAATTTAATACCTTAAATATAAAATTTAAAAAAATTTCCTCTTCGTTTTCACTCATTCATTTCCTAAATATCTCTACTTATCCTCCTCACTCATCTAAATACCAGTAGTATCACAGTTCTTAAATTTTAAACCATACTCAGCATATATTTCATTTCAGTCGAACTTCTTTAATTATTAGAGGAATATTTAAAATAATACTTACTTATTGAATTTAATCCTTCGATTATATCAACCTTTAGATGTTCCATTTTCATATTATTTTTTCCTCTCCTCCTGAAAGTATTCAAGTATTGTCTTTACTTAATGCTAAATCCTAAATTCATCCCTAGTGATTTTAAAAAGTGAATAAACATTAACCAGTCTAGAAATTCCATATTCTGATTGTATTATCGTTAGAACTTGAAATTATTCAATTATTGTCTGATGTTATCTTTGCAGAATTCACTTATTTTTAATGTCTATTGAGAGTTCGAATACATTGAAAAGTTAAAAAATCCCATATTTTTAATGTTTTATCGTAACTTCCCGACACGATTCATTTCATGTTGTTTGCTATGGCTACCGATAAAACTGTACTTTTATGTTCCGTCAAAGTATTCTTACAGGCCCAACTTAGAAAATCCCATATCCTTATTGTCTTATCTGCGCTTCCCGATACAATTCATTTCTGATCATTTGTTACAGCTACAGAAGAAACTGTACTCGTATGTCCAATCAAAGTACTCTTACAAGTTCCACTCAGAAAATCCCATATCTTTATTATCGAATCGAAACTTCCTGATATGATTCATTTATTGTCACTTGTTACAGTTACCGAATTAACTGATTACCCATGTCCATTCAAAGTACTTTTGCAAGTATTGTTTTAGAAATCTCAGATCTTAATAGTCTTATCGGAACTTCCTGATATGACTCATTTATTGTCACTTGTTGCAGCTAACGATACAACTGTACTTGTATGTCCCTACAAATTACTCTTGCAAATATTAGTCTAGAAATCTCAGATCTTAATAGTCTTATCATAACTTCCCGATATGATTTATTTCTGGTCACTTGTTATAGTTACAGAGTAAATGGAAGAGGAGTGGCCTTTTAAAATAGGTCACTCAGTTGTGATGGAAGTGAGATTGACATTATTCAAGTTGCAGTTGATGAATTTCGTATTTCTTAAATTGCATTATTATAAGCTTTAGCTGGATAAATCGCAATTAGTTAATGTAGTGTCTGATAAGTCAGCATTTTTCAAATTGATTCACTATAAGTTTTACATATCTAATCTAACATTCATATAGTTCATTATGGTTATTACATTAGATGCTGCTTATTAAATTTCTTAGCATGTTTTTGCCAACTATAGTATTTAGCTTAATTTTTAATTTAGTTCTTAGTCATTTTAGAAGATAGTTGTAATAAGATAGATGTTTATTCTATCAATCCTGGTTTGTTCAGAGGATTCTATCTCATGCTTTGAATAGTTATATTCTCCTCTTTAACTTAGTTAAGGAATTCTCTTAGTTTATCAAAAGTGATTTGATTGAAATCTTATAATACATACTTAATCTACTTTTGCTGTATCTTAATTAGCTCCTTAGGCTATTAGTTATGCATTGGAGTTATTTCTGTTTATTCTTCTTAACCTTACCCTTTGCTTTTCTATAGCTATTAAAGATTATTGAATTTATCTAAAAGTTGATTTTATTATAAATATTGACCTAGTAATTAAAATGCCTTATCCTCAGTCAATAATTAACCATTTGCTTACTATTTAAAAAAATTAAAAATACTGAAAGTTTAATCCTGAACCAATTGCTTGAAGTTATTCAGTTCTATTTCCTAAACTTATTTCTCTTTGAACTCCTTTATTTCCTCAAGTACCATTTAGAGTTAATTTTACAGCTCTATTATCTTCTATTTTTTTCATCCTGCTTGTTATCAACCTAAACTAGATTTACACTACATCTGATATAGACTATCAGTGAAGTAGCTCATTTTATTTAAGTATTAACCTATTTAAAGAATGTTGCTTCTTAAAGTTCCTTTCATTATTTTGAGGACTTACTAATGAATTTAGCTGCATATTTGTTTGAATAACTTTTAACTGTCGTTCATAAAATTTACTAAGCTCTTGTACTAAACTTGGTTCTTATTATATGTGTCCTATAACCATTTCACTTACTCACTAGTTTAGATTTGATAGGACAAATTCTACTCCTTTTCCTTCGTCTTTACTTGAACCGTATAGTTTTATAATTCTTCTGGTCTGATATTAAAAGCTTAATTATGCTTCTTGCATTTTATGTGCTAATAAAATTAATAAAACGTTTTAATACATTAGAAGCATGAAGCACAACCACATGGAAGTTACTTAGCTAACTGACTGTCATTGTTATAAGGAGCTAAGCAATTTGGACACTGGTTAGTATCCATATTTAAAAAGTAATTTAAGGAACTAATTATAACAATAATTGGTAAAATCAAATACCAAATTTAAAAAATTAAATAAGCATTTATATCAAAAAGATAAATATTATCGCTAATCAAAAAGAAAATGTCAAGATTCAAATACAAATTTTAAGGGCTCAAAAAATAAGGATTAATTACTTTCTAGTCAAATTAGGAGGAGAAAAAAAACCTAAAGTTCGCTCAACAAATCGAATCTTCCACTTTTAAAAAAACAGTCTAGGAAGTAGGCTAATAATATAAAACACTAAGAAGTCTTTAATTTCACTACTAAACAGTAAATAAGCTATTATTATCTGATTAAAATGGTAATGGATTCCCAAAAAGAGTTCAAAAATTGAAGAAAGATAAAAAGTAACTAATTAAAAACTTGAAATTGTGGAGGAAATAGAATCGTAAATCTCAGTCTAAGAAAAAAACTTTAACGCTTTTTGAAATATTTCACAAAATCAGAACAATTATCATAAAAACAGTAATAAAAGCTTAAAGAACTGATCAGTAAAATAAAAGAAAATCATTAAAAATTGAAATGTTAAATGGACTAAAAAAATGATCCAATGATAATAGAAAGAGAAGAGACTCAAGATATAAATCTAAACGAGAAATG
Source organism: Loxodes magnus (assembly GCA_946699065.1). NCBI lineage: Eukaryota > Ciliophora > Karyorelictea > Loxodida > Loxodidae > Loxodes > Loxodes magnus. Next base: position 166,355 of record CAMPDV010000688.1, read on the forward strand.
AAAAGATGTTATTACGAAACTCCCGAAAACATCTTAAAAGATGCTATAAATTTCAAATAAGAATACTGAAACTACAAAAAGAAGTAGGAGAGCAAAAAGAAGAAAAAACATCAGCTATTATTAAAAAGTGAAATATTATAATGCAAATAATTCGGAAAAAACATACAAGAAAAAAGATATAAAGAATTATCTAGGCGAAAGGATACCTCAAGGAACATACACATAGTAAGAAAAAGAGTTGTAGAGACATTCATACTTTTATATTTAGTCTCTATTCTAAATCATAATGTTTTTGACAATTTGAACACTAGCTATTAATAATTTATATAAAATAAAGAAGCTTTACTTATAAACCTACATTTAATAATAACTGATAAATCAAAAGCACAATTAAAAAATCAAGACTAAAACTAGAAAAGCAAAATAATACCTTAAAAGAAAATAAACTAAATCAAATGCCATTTCTAATTTAAGTTATCATAACGAAAAACTTATAAACTTTATAACACACATACAATAAAAAAAATATTATTTAATTATTAAAATCAAACTAAAAATAAAAAGGAACTAAAAAAAAGCTGAAATAATAAAAAAAACACAATGAAAAATAAAAAATATATAAATTAATTTTTTTTTTCGAAAATTAGCAACTAAAAAATTAAAATTGAAATATAATGTTTAGCATATAAAATTATAAGAAAATCTATTAAAAAAAGAAATAAAATTACTAGAATAAAATTAAAATTTAATTTTTTAAACTACTGATTATTTAAAATTATAAGATCTTTTATTTTTATTTTTTAGTTAACTGGAAAAAAATAAAATTAGTCGAAAAGTACAGTAGACTTATAAATTTTATTAAATATGAACGTAAATTATAGAATAAATCAACAATCATGGTATGTCATAAAAAAATTAGTTATTGTAATACATTTAAGCAATACTTTAGATACACATTGTGCTAGATCCAAGAAGTAGTAGTCTATCTAATATAGCATTAAATAATTATTTTAATTTTAAATCTTAAAGTTTTATCCCCTTTTCTCTAGTTAAATCAAAACTAACCAAGTAAATCGCTACTGTTTAACTTGGGATAATTTTAACTTCTTTTGTAAATTTTTTTCAAATCAAAAAATTGAGGCGCTAAATCTTAAAGATTTGCATAAATGAGAAATATTAATCTTATGAAATGTAAATAGCTGAATTTATCTTCCTTGTCGTATAAACTGTTCTAAAGTATGCCATTCATTTTTATTTAGTCATATACTTATATAATAATTCATCCAAATCCTTTTTTATTGCTTCCTCCTCAAACACAAAAATATTTTCTTCACATACGTCGCATTCAATTAAATTTGCAGAATATCGATTAAGACTTATATTTCTAAATGTTTTAGTTCTCATTCTAAAGACCTCATATTCTTTTATGTCCTTTAAACCATCTTTCTGTCAAAATTAGTCATATGAAATGAAAACTTCTTTCTTATTATAATAATAATATTAATTTTAAGTTTTCCGTTTTAGGGATTTCCAACCCCATCAGGAATACAGCAGTTCATGTTCCCTTCTGTTAAATATAAAAGTTCGGGTCGCCCAATTTTAGCGAGATTGGGAACTCGGATTTTTCCAGGTTTTCCCTCCTTTAACTTGCCTTGGTTCCATCTTAAACTTGTATATTGAACCATCCGGGTTGCAATGTATTCTTTTCATTCTTGCTTCTTCTTTTTTCATTTTTGTTGTTCTTTTATACAATAGTTTCTTTATTCCATTAGAATTTCTAACACTTCCGATAAAAATATCATACGCTTCCACAGCAGAAACATTTCTTTTTTATTTTGAATTATTTTCCTTGATTTGTTTGCTCTTTCTAGGCTTCGATTTCCATTTTTATAGCTCCAGTTTCGCTTTACTCTTTCTTAAAAGTTTACAATTTCTCTTCTACTTTTCCGAGTCTGTTATCCAGTTCAGTCTATTTCCAAAGCTAATTTTAGGATTCGTTAATCTGACTTTGTGAGATATTCCAAAAGGGGTTAAGATCTCTTTCCTAGGACATAAGTCTTGACTCAAATCCTTCTGCTAAGTCTAGCTTTGCCATCAGCATATCATTGTCCTTCTTCAATCTCTTGAACTCTCCCTGGAGGTTCAGTACCACTTTGATGAGCTACTCCATGCTCATCTGGCCAGAAGGGTTGAACTCTTATACCTCCTGGTGGAGAACAGGCTTCATCTGTTTCCTCGGTTTCTCGCTTGAGGTTGGAGTTTCCGTGTGTATATTCTTCAAGCTCGTCTTTCGTTCGTTTTGTTAGATTCCAAGTTGTTAGTTCAGTGTTGGTTAAGGTTGCGATAGAGAAGATTGTTAAGATTATTAAGACTTGGTTTCTTGCTTCCTCCCTTCCTTTTTGGCAAAGGAAAAGGTGGTATAAAAGCCTGACTTGAAACCTTCAACCATTTTTTTATCCTTCTTTCTTATTATTGAATTTAATTTTATGATAGCATCTTTATAATTTCATTTCATAACTATCTACTTTATTTTAGTCATTAATTTGGAATCCTTTTTAGTTAACTGGTTACGCTCCTGATATCACCAAAGTATTTTAATATATTTGTTCTATTTAGCGTAGTCATCGTTAGTATTTTCAATACTTATATAACTTTCTTTATATTCTACCTTTTAATTAATTAATTTCAACTAAAAAAGTTTTTGGATCGGAAACTCCTTTCCGATTGCACGATCCGACACTCTTTTTATGGAATAACGGGGATATCCTGTTGTGCTCCAGGTACAGCTGCTAGGGAGCTCCATCGCTATGAGCAGCCAGGCTTCAAGCCCTTACCAAGAGCGGATAATCTCAAAGACAGTGTTCTCTTCAGAAAATGACTCTGACCAGGGACTTTCTCAGCGACAGGAAAGGAACTTGTTCCTAGCCATAAAACCAGAAAGTGTTGTCACGAAGGTCATTCTCAGCTTCCACCATGTTTTCAATTATATTTTTTACCTTTTAACGTTGTCGGTTTTTTAGTCTTTGAATTTTAATATACGATCGATATGTTTTTTATATAAGGTCAGAAATATCTAAAATTGGAGCATATTTCATATTTTACTACTCCCATTCCAAATTTAGAAAAATACTATTAATCCTCTGATGCTATTTTAGAATTTTTTCGGAGATAAAGGATTTTATAACATCTATTTTACTACTTTCTTACCCTTTTTTGTAGATGCAAACATTTTTTTAACCTAAAAAATCTATGTAATTAAGTGTCTTTTAGGAAACTATATTTCAAGATTTTAACTTATTTAAACTTTATTTTATTTATTAAACTAAAATTGTTTGATTTATTCTGATAGGAAGCTCAGTACCTTGCTCAACCATAACTCCTGGTATACGGTCTTTAATTACTAACGATTACCGGTGGCATGTGAGGGGATAGGCAATTGATATTTTGAATCTGCAATAGGGAGCTTCATCGCTATGGACTGTCTGATGTCAAGTCTCTACCAATGATAAGCCGAATAATTCAATTCTACTTTGAATCAGGATGATATATTCATGCTAGTGAACTGTATCAAAGTGTAGATAAGCACTTCTCTTGAAGCCGCCAAATTTTAAATTATTTAAACTTTAAGTTCAAATAAAAAATGCTGCAGGAATATGCTTGCCGAGAACGGGACTAATTTGTAAAAAATTTTGAAATCAGCTATAATAAAATACTTTTACATGATATGCTATAATAAAATGGAATTTAAATCCTTAAGTATAGAATAAAGTTTTTAAACAATAAAAATAAAAATAATTTGTTTAATTAAGTTTTTCAAACTTCGAGAAAATAAAAATTCTTAAATATAATTAAAAAAAATTTTTGAGCTTTTTTTTATTTTTTTAAACACTTTTTTTGAAAAAAGAAAATATGAAAATTAAAAAAACAATTGCAAAGAAGAAAAAAGTAAAAGTTTTAGAAAAAGTAAAAAAGGGGTAAATAAAGACCAAAATGATATACTTAAAATAAGAAAAAAATTTTATTTAAAAAAGTAATTAAAAACGAAGAAAAATAAAATTCAAAATTATAAAGATAAATAAATAAATAAATGAGATTATATAGCTCGTAGCACCTCAATGGTGCGCAGCTCTTTAATAAAGATTTTTAAAGTTAAAAAATTCCTTGTTGAAGTTTTCCACAGTGCTAGCATTCCCTTGTGAGTTCTGTCATTTATAGGGCAGCGATCGGAATGTTACCCTAAGAGATCTTAATATCTGGCCTCTTTCGTCATTAATGCTACTTGATGCCTTTTCGATCTTGTCTTCTCTTCTCTAGTCTTGCTCTTCATCTATAGATATTCCCTGGTACCAGAGTTTAAGTCAGTTTAGTTGGAGGATTGCTCCTCCCTATTTATTTATAAAAGATAATATTTTGTATCTTTTTAATCAAGAAAGTTAAAATATGATTATTTAAAAAATAAAATTTGAGATAAAAAAATGGAATTTCTAATATAAATAGCAAGTTTGTTTGATTTCTTAGTAAATACCAATTTAAATAAATTAATATCCTCTTTAATTCAATTTCTATTAATTTGCCTAATAGTTTGGTAAGCTATTAAAATCGAAAATGCTCATTTGTTAGAATATCTTTCATTGGTAGGGAAAATTTATATTTTAGTAAGTTGACTTAAAACTTTCGCTTAAATAAGATTGAAAAACTACATGATGAAGATCATTCAGAATAAGGTCAATTTTGTTTGACTACCTTTACTTAGCTCAAGTCTACTATACGATTAATATTTTAATTACGACTTACTCACTTTGAAAGTACTCTATTCAGTTAAATTACAAAGAAACCATAAATTCTTATATATAATCCTATGGATTATGGAATCAGTGAGACTTATCTTGTCTTAATACTTTTTCTTCGCTTCTGCAATCTACAATCATACTCAAAAGTTAAGTTCCATTTTTAAAAAAGTTGGAAAAATCTCTAAAAGGCTATTCAAACGATAAGTATGCAACTTTGTGACACTCACTTAAGTTTAAGCTTTAAAACTAGTTCCTTTGAGATTAACTAGATCTAATACCTTTTTTCTTATTATGCTTAAGCAAAAATAAAAGATAGTTAACTATTTACTGAAGATAGCTAATCTTTGTAAGATCAACCTATGCAAATATAAGAGCAAGAAATAAAAATTTCCAGTTGCATCATAAAAGGAAATAACTCTTTAGCTAGTTAACTTTGCAATTGTACATGAAATTAGTTGATAATGAAGATTTAAACTTGAAATCAAAAGAGAAACCACTTAAAGATACAAAATCAAATGTTTTATCAAGTATAGACGTCAAACTGGCAGATGAGATAATTTCTTGTTTGAGAAGATAATTAATACAGGATGAGAGTATTGAAACTCTAGATTCTTATAAATGATAAAGTTTAGTGAACGATTTTAAATGGTTAAAGTTAATCAATATGTGATAGGATTGGAATGGAGGAATACACTGATTTAGGTAAGAAATATAATAAATATACTCATCAGTAAATTTTAATTTTACTAATGAAGATATTAAGATTAAGAAATTTGGTTTGCTTAAGAGCTCAGGATTTTGAACTTCCAGTAGTTATTAAGTACATTACATAAGGTTCTTACAATAAGCCTGATTAAGCATCAATCTTATTGGCCTATTCTGTAGGTTTTGTCAAACTACAATCGATTCTATAATACAACATAGACATGCGAAAGGTTAATTCCAATCTTCCATATAAAAATCTCATTTCCCAAAAAAATAGAATAATCTCCCCACCTCGCTAAACAATCCAAAGGACACAATTAACCATAATAATAACTGGAATTTAGAGACTCTTGCACCATTTAATTTGGGTGCCATATTTAATTGATTACTAAAGAAGAAATAAAAATGATAAATAAATCTATTTTGGAATAAGCTAAGTAACTAAACACTACAAAGACGAAATAAGATTGATACAAATACTGATTTATATGATCGTTAATGGGATTTTTGTTTTGCCTTCTAATATAAAAATTTAGAATAAAGCTATTTTGGTTCCTTTGATATCAAGTTTTAAAATTATAGATTAATTGCAGCATCAAAATCAAAACTTGAAAAAGTAAAAAAAATCCAGAATAAGGAACGCTAAAAATAATTTTAAAGAGTCCGTATAATGAGTCTGATCCTCAAAATTAGCAGAGTATTTAAATATTGCTACTTTAAATTAAACTAGAATGGAAACTAAAATTTTAAAAGGTTCTAAATGATAAATGGCTAATGTTTTAAATGCCTCTCATTTATTTGTTTCATAAGTATCAGTAGTAAATAATAAATAATCTAATCTCACTGAATAAGAACATCAATAAGCTTAAGAAATATAATTTAAGGAAGCATTTGCATAATCGGTGCAATAACGAATAGCTTACATATAATACGAGTTAAAATATAAAGATAAAGGATAGAAAACCTAGAAAACATACTAGAAAATATGATCCAATAACTAGACCTATAATTTCCATCCATAGAAGAAACTTTTAATAAAATTTAATCATAAATAGTAATATAAAAAGCATTAAATAAATTATCAAGTATTACAATGGAAATCGATTCTGAATATTAAAAATTAGATATAATTAGATAAATTCTTATCATACAAGAATCGGATGCTACATATTTTAGAAGTATCACTATTGAAAAAGATATTGAAGAAAATAGAAATTGAAAGAAATAAATAATAAAAGAGCTTTTCTGTTTTTCACCAATAAGGACAGACAAGTATACAGAAAGAAATTCTATATCTCAAGAATCAACGAATAGAATAAAAATTGGAGAAGAAACTAGAAGGAAAAATGAATTTTGGGGTGATAAGGATAGTGGACTAATGAAATCCTACGACATCCTTTTAGGAGAGAACAGGAACAAATAGAAGTTAACTGTTAAGCTCTTCTCTAAGATTATAAACTTAATTTTTATTCTTTTTTAAAGTAATTAAATTTTATAATTATTATTATCAACTTGAAGTTTAAGAAATATTCACTTTCCATGAATTTTCAACCAATTTCAATTTTCCATTTTTTTATGTGCATGGTTACCACTTCTAACCCATCTGACTGAACTCAGATCTCTTCTCTCCAATATTTTTTGTAGGCTCTATTGTTATTTGTTAAAAATTTATTAGATCTTTTCAGGCTTCTTTAGTACTCTTGTCTTTTAAGACTTTTGTAGTCAAAGCAGTATTTTATTGGATATTAGGTAGCCTTGGAATAAAACATATCTTTATCTTATATTTCTATTTTTATTTTGGAAAATAAAGTTCTCATGTTTGTCCAATCTTCTTTGTCTAAGTTCTTTAAGCTTCTATTTAATAATTTAATTAAATTGATCAGTCACGATATTAATCTTAGTTCCTTTAGACATCTCTTGAATTACTTCTATTTATTTGGTTTAGTATTAACACCACAATTTTTATAATTAAAAAGATGGTGGTAGCTAAAATTGACCTTCTGGATTAAACTTTCTGGTTTTATGGCTAGGAACAAGATTCATTCCTGTCGCTAAGGGAGTCCTTGGTCAGAGTCATTTTCTGAAGGAAATGCTGTCTTCGAGATTATCCGCTTATGGTAGGGCTTGAAGTCTGGCTGCTCATAGCGATGGAACTCCCTGGCAGCTGTGTTTAGAATACAACAGGATATCTCCGTTATTCCTAAAAAAGAGAGCATCTGGCTATCTAACTGGAAAGATCTCTGGTACCCAAAACTCTTTAAGTTAAAATTAATTAATAAGTACCACAATTTTTCCTTTGTTCTAATTTTGATTTTAACATGTTACTTTCATAAGTATGTAGCTTCTAAGGACAGTTGTTCAATAAGTGTCATAAATTCACTTATTCTATCTGAAAGAATATAAATTACCTCATATTCTTGCTTAGAATTTTCTTATTTTCTCAAATTATTCATATACAAATTAATTTTCTTGTTCTATTATTGAAGAGCTTTCCTAATTCCATATATTAATTTGCCATGAGAAATTTTCTTTGACTTTTGCTTTTTCTGGTTATCTCGTAGCCTTTCCTTATCATATTTTTTAGGCTTTTTCATTTTCTATTCCCCATGTTTTTTTCAATCTTAATTTAAATCATTTTTTATAGATTAAAATAAAAAAAGGTAGTGTAAAAACTTAGAGAATAAGATACTTTAAATATCATAATTTAATTCCGATTATTATCTGAATTTAAACTCATATAATAATCATAATTTCACAATACTAGAAAATTCAAAAATATTGATAATTCTATATTTTTTATTTCTTTAATAATTTTAATTTTAGTTTTTTCATTAAATTTTTTCTTTTTTTTTCTTTTTAAATCTTTTTTATATTCTTTTATTAAAGGTATTTTCTTTATTTCTACGTTGATTTTCTTCTATTTTTTAATTAAGTTGACATAAAGTTTTTTTGCTAGATTAATAAAATTTTTCTTATATAAATCTCTTTTTTATTCCTTCTTTATTAAACTCATAAATAATCTTTAATTTTCACTTAATTTTATTTAATTTCTTAATAGCTATTTTTAAGTTTTATATCATTAAGATGTAAACTTTTTTCCTTTTTTTTAACTTTTTATATATTAAAAATGCTAAAATCCTTTTTATTCTTTAAAAAAGTATTCTAGATAAATAACAGTTTTTTTATTTCTATGATTTTGATTTTATTTTTAAAGAAATTATTTCTTAATCACCATAATTTTATTTATTATACCTTGTAAAAATATCTTATTTGATGTTATAATATTTTCTTTCCTTTTTCTTATTTTTGCTTTTCTTGTAAATAAATTTTTTATTTTTGCAATGATACATTTTATTGTATTTTTTTGGTAATTTAAATAAAAAGTTTTAGTTTTATATTCTATTGTTCTTTTATATTCAGTTAGTATTTTAATTTATTTTCGTATTTTGATGATTAAATATTGGTTTAGAATGTTTTGAGACAGCTAATCCCCAGCCATACTATTTACTCTCAACTTTTTTTTAATTGACTTAACATAAAAATTTCTCAATCAGTATTTGTAAACGGGGTATCTTATAAATCTCCACGATCACTTTATGTATTGTTAGCTTGTTTTTAATCAAATTATATTAGATAATTTAGGAATTTTAAGATTTAATAAATTATGATTTTCTAAAGATCTTACATATATCAAAGCTCTTAATTTTCATACTTAAAAAAGTGAAAAAAGCAACTTTAAAATTAAAAAATTTCAACTAAACTAAAAAGAAAAAGAATTGAAACTCTCGAAGTGAAATGATGAGATTTTTAAGAGCTGTAAGAATGATAGAATGGAGTGGATAAAATTGAAGTAGAAAAAGAAAAATAAGAGCAACAAGCGAAAAAGAAAGGACTAATGGATGTACAATAAGTAAAGTAAACTATCAATGTGAAAATATAGTAACAGACATATTAATTGATACCCACTAAATAATTAATTTAGTTAAACTGATATTTTTTATTTATTTCAATGTAATCAAGTTCGTAAGGAAAACCAATAATAAATGGATCTTAGTATCTGCTAAAACTGCTAGCAGGCTTTCGATTAAAATTAGAGAGTTCCAAAAGTTCTTAATTGTGGTTGTGTAAAGTGTTTAGTTTGTATAAACTAGATCTAAGAAAGAACTAACACTATAAATTGTAATAAGCATAGCTAATTAGTCAGTATTGATACCTAAAGTCTTAAAGATTTAAACTGAAATGATTATTTAAAATAGGAAGTAAGTAGATTGGAGTAACATAGACATCTAGGTGATCTGATATAACTCCTTATGCTGTATAATAACAATTAGAAGATATAACTTTAAGATATAATAAAAACTGTAACTGAGTACTAGAAATTGTACATAGGAATAATTTAAAAGGTTAGCTATTATTTATACTCAAGTGAAATAAGAGCATTGCAAGTTAAGGTTAAATAAATAGAAGAACTATTAAAACAACTAAACAAGGTAAATAACAGTTTATAGCAAGTTAAAGACTAAAGAGTGAATAATATCCTAGAATGTAATCAAAATTTAAACTAATTAAATGAGATTGCATAAAGATTTGCTACATTACAGATCGAAATTGAACAAGTTTAGTCGTTTCAAGAAACTTTAATCGATATTAACGACTTCTAAAACAATTTGCAAACGCATATTATCAATGTAGTTTAAGAGATTGCAAATAGTTTTAAAGGAAAGAGATTGGAAATACATTAAATATAAAATCTGATTTAGTAGTATTTCACCAAACAAAGTATCAGCAATAAGAAAGAATCAAATTAAATCTAAGACTAGTAAGGAAAAGTTATTAGCCAAGAGTTTAAGTAACTTTGCTAATAAGTTTAAAGTCAGTAGGATTAGAAACAAGTTTAGGTTCATTAAGAAAATTGGTACGAATAGTATGACAATTTTAAGAGTGCAAAGTAGTTATAAAATTTCTTAATCGAATTATAAAACCATGAAGTAGAGTAAAAATAGCTAGAGCAATGATAATTTAACAAAGTAAACATAAGTTAAAATACGGAAAGCATAACAGAATTAATATCACTTAAAGATAGGAAAATCTAGTAAAAATTATGATAAATCATTAATTTATAAAGCAATAGTTAATAGCTACAGTAAGCGGTTTCAAATGCTTTAACATGTTTAAACTATATGAATTACAATTTCACTAAATCAAATTTATAGGGAATTGAAGTATCTAACGCTGATTTGTCTGACATTACTTTCAATGAATGTAATTTTACAAATGCACAGATCTAAAACTGCAATCTTCGTAATACAAAGTTCATCGATTGTAATCTAAATAATGCTAATCTCTCCAATTCTATTACCGAACACCCTCATATCATCTAAGGTCATTCTAGTTATGTTACTTCTGTAGCAATATCAAGTGATTCAAAGTGAATTGTATCAGGTAGTTTTGATAATACGATCAAGGTTTGAGATTTGATAACGGGTTAGTGTAAATGTACATTGCAAGGGCATACAAGTTATGTATTAGCAGTAGCAATATCAAGTGATTCAAAGTGAATTATATCAGGAAGTTGAGATAAAACGATAAAGATATGAGAGTTATTGACTGGCTAATGTAATTTCACTTTGTAAGGACATACGAGTTATGTAAGAGCTTTAGCATTGTCAAGTGATTCGAAATGATTAGTATCAGGTAGTGAAGATACAACAATAAAGATATGAGATTTAGTGACAGGTCAATTAAAAAAAACTTTGACATGACATACAAGAAATGTTTATGCTGTAGCAATATCAAGTGACTCCAAGTGACTAGTATCGGGAAGTTATGACAAGACAATCAAGATATGAGAATTGATGACAGGATAATGTAAGAACACTTTGCAAGGACATATGGATTATATAATATCTATAGCAATATCAAATGACTCATAGTGACTGATATCAGGAAGTAGAGATAAAACGATAAAGATATGAGATTTTTAAACTGGTAAATGTATTTAGACTCTTTTAGGTCATACAAATTATGTAGGGTGTGTGAAGATCACTTCAAACAATAGATATATAATCTCTGGAAGTTCGGATAAAACAATTAGGATATGGGAATTCAAGAATGGAAGATGCATTTGTACTTTACTAGGTCATAATGAGGTAGTTGAAACTATAGATATATCAAAAGATGATAAATGGTTGGTATCAGGTAGAGGTAGTGTATCCTTATGAGGATAGGATAAAGATTTTACACTGAGAAGATGAAATGTATAAAGAATAAATAGTAGTTAAGACTCAAGTGAATAAGACTAAGTAAGATATAATATAGTCAATTTAATAGAGAGATTGAAGCAAAGTGTATGAAAATTATGGATTATAATTTATTAACTGTAGTGCAAAAAATATAAAAGTGGACGAGAGTATCAAGTAGAAAATAAAAGATAAGAGTGAGGAATGTGGCATATTTTGAATTTTTAAGCCTTTATTGAAAATAAATATACTTAAAATTATAAAAGCAAAATAAAGTATTACCCATAGAAAATTTCTTAAAAAGCAACAGAAATAAAAATTTTAATTTAATAACTGCCATTTAAAATTAATTGAGTAGTTAATAATTTTAATAAATAAAATTTTCAAAGTATTTAAAGCAAAAATAAAAAAGGATCTTATCTTAAAAAATAAAGCATTAAAAATTTTAAATTGAATTTAGGAATTTACATATCATAAAAAATAAAAATGTAGATATCGAAATTTAAAATATGTAAGGTGAGTTTCTTAAGAACTGTAAAATAATAAAATACTAATTATGTATAAAAAGGAGTGAGAATATTTTGCTTATTGTTTTTAATGTTGGAAACTTTGTAGTGGTAAAAATACCAAACGAAGTTTATTTAAAATAAAAGTATTAAAAAGGAAGATATCTTAGAAAGAAATTAACTAATTAAATAAATAAGATTAGAGAATGCATAGCACCTCAATGGAGATTAGCTCTTTAATAAAGATTTTTAAAGCTAAATTATTTACTGAAGTCTTCCACAGTGAAGCATTCCCTTGTAAGTCTTGTCTTCTATAGGTGTTGTCGGAATGCCCTTAAAAGACCTTAGCATCTGACATCTTTCATCATTAACGTTACTTGATACCTCTTCGGTCTTAGTCTTCTCTCTTGGCTCCTACCAAGATTCTTGCTCAGTTCTTCGACCATGGATACTTCCTGGTACCAGATCTTAAATCAGCCTCAGTTGGAGGATTGCTCCTCTCCTCCCTATTAATTATTTAATAAAATGAGATCCTAAGATTAAAAAAATTGAATTCTTTCTGGATAAAACTTCAAAGTGATTAAATCCTATTTTATGCTTTTAAAACAAAAATTAGAATTTGTAATATCTATTTAAATTTTTAGGTTTAAACATCAAGTTTATTTACTAATTTTGCTATTTAAACTTCATATCTATTATTTTATTGGATTTAAGAATTTAAAAATTAGATATCAAAATTTAATATTCTTAATTTTATTATATTGCTTGTGTGAAGAATGTGAAATATTTGATCATTTATTGAAAAATATAAAAGCTATATCATATCATAGTTTATTAATGTGGAATCATCTTTATTTTGTTTTTCCATGATTATCTTATTTAAAGTTTGTCTTCATTCTTGATATGTGATAGGAACACCACGATAAAAAAATGGACCGTCATTCTTTTCTCCGTTTTTGAAATAAGAAATTTAATTACCTCCTTTCTCTCAATACTGAAATTCTTTCTGAAAGCTGGAGCTAAAAGGAAATAGAAGAAGTTCCAATCCCTGTTATAAATACCAAATCTGAATAAAATAAAATGCAGGAAAACTCAGAGGTTTTGACTTCAGCTTCCAAATATTGATACCGAGTCATTAGACAATCTTTCTAACCGCTAGAGAGAACTCTCAAATAAATTTGGCTTATATCTCAAGAGCTTTTCCACTCTTATCTGTGGTGATATCTTTCATGAGATTACTCGTAAGAAAACGTGCTAACCAGATTGCCCACAAGGCTGTCCAACGACTCATCGTTTGTTTTTATATATATTATAAAATGTCACAAAAGTGGGAATTGAATGCTTTTAATATTTTAATAATTTTTAGAAAGAAAAGAAAATGAAATAAAGACTATCTGTATATGTTTTTATAAAATTTGCTTAAACTTAATCTAAAAGTAAGTAAACTTAAATTAAATTAAATTAAATTAAATAATGTTCGCCTTTCAGCTTAATAAAATAATTTTTATGATATCACTCTCATTCTGAAACTCTTAGGTCTTCATTATTGTTTTGATTTGATTTTTTTTAGTTTAGTTTCTCTTCTTCTTGTATCTTTGTTCATTCTAAAATAATTATTTTAAGTCTTCTTTATTCAAATATTACTAATGGATTTATTTTTCCCTCAATCATTCTTAAAATCAAGTTATTTGTTAATGTTTTTGTTTTATGCTAGAACATGTTTTTTTAATCTTAAGATCAATATCTTCTAGGATTTTTTTTTTGTTTCTTAATTTATTAATATTTGATTATATTCTAGCATAAAAGTAAGTAAACTTAATAAATTTTGTTACTTCTTATCTCTTTTTAATTTCAGAATGATTGCATATATTTCAAAGTAAAAAGGGATATGTTTCATAAAATTTTATAAGCGATAATTGGATGCGTAATTAAAAAATATTTTTTAAATATGCTTCTTCTTTTTTGTTGTGCTAATGATATGTCTCTTAAAATTTCATTCTCTCTATATATTTTCTTTTTATACGATGACCAATTAGGAGTGCAATATAAATTACCTAGCAATTGCCTTTATTTTAAGTTTTCTTATTATTATTTTCGTTTAAAATATTATCATTATCTTACCGTATGGCCAATTCTCCTTCAATATCAGCATTACCTTATTCTCATATAAAAATAAATTTTTTCGGTTAATCTTTAAGTTTTGCATCCATAGAATTTTTCCAAACATATTTTAAAGAATTAAACTTTCTACTAGCTCTGCAAATTAATTGAACTTTGTTTCTATTTACTCGATTCTCAATTTGTTGAATATCAATTGTCAATTTTTTATTCTTAATATTAGAAAATCATTTTGCAATTTTTCCTTTAATAATTTGATTTTTCAGCTTATTCTTTATTAACCTTCTAAACAATACATTATTATTTTGTTTTATTTAAAAACCTTTTACAAAAGTAAGTTTTTTAAAAAGATTATATAGTTACTTATACACTTTTATAATAGCCCTTATTAAATTTATTATTACTTAAATATTATCATACTATTAAGCTTTATTTTTTCGTTTGCTTAATTCTCTAATTTGATTTTTGTTTTTTTCTTAATTTAACTTTGTCTCTATTTGAGATTTTTGTGATAACTAAGCTTGCTTAATTTGATATTCAACTATTATTTCTATTTAATTCATTTCTTTTTTGAAATACTATTTTATTATTTATTTTAATAGTCGGAATATCAGCTAAACTACGTTATTATCATTGAAACTTTCTTAAGCAAATTGTACTGGGATTAAGAGTATACTGTTCTACTGATACGATTTTATTAGCAAAAAGAAACTTAACTAAATCTTCTGCTTCTAAATTCGTTTATTCGTTTTGAGTCATAAGTTTCTTTTAAAAGTGCGGGAATTTATTTAACCCTTAAATTATTCATAAGCAGTTTAACAGTACATTTCGATGAAAAACTAATTAATGCTCTAGAATTTGTTTTACTTAAAATGACTAAGATTCTGCGACTTCTTTTTTTTCTTTTTTCATTATAATTTCTGCATTTTTGATTATCTCAGTGTAATTATAAAAAAATCTCAAATTCGATAACAAAATTTTCGTTGTCAAAATGTTCGATACCCATTTAAAAGCATTGATCGCTTTAGATTTGTATTTGTTACTATTTTTTAAGCATTTAAATATTTCTTCCATGTTCTATTACTTTCATTACCAATATAGTTATGATATTTTAATTCTTATTCACAACTCTAAGTCTCATGTTTAGGCGGATTTAACTAAAAATTGCTAATTTTATGTGCATTTGCCAAAATTTAAATTAGTTCCAGTATTTCTGATCTTGGTAATTTTTTTCTGAATAGTCTTTTATATTTTAGACCAAACGAGAGATATATTTCAGAAAATTTGTTTGCAGTAGCATTTGATGAAATATCAAAGATAAAACTTCAAAGGGTTTCTATTCTAAAATTCCTGCAAACTGACTCTATTTATTTTCTTCTATCTTTTTCATTAAATAAAGAAAAAGTGATTTAAGGAGAATATATAAACTCAATTTCAAGGCTTAAATTGAGTATTTAGAATTGTAAATCAAAATATTTCACAAGAAGCTAATGACAAGAAAACTTGGAATTCTAGAAATGGAAAAACCAAAAAAAGGAAGAAGTTAAAGAGGAGTAGAAAATAAGAATAATTGAAGAAAAATAATGAGATCAGGACTAGATTAAAAAGCTATTTAAAAACATTTACTAACGTCTATAATTGAAGGAAGCAATTCTTGCATTAAAAACATCAAAAAAACTCTTTTAGTTTAAATTAAATTTTATTAAAGTATAAATTTTAAAGAAATTGAAAGAAAATTGCAAATAAAAGAAAAGATTAAAAGCTTTAAGTTTTTATTTATACTAAAATTATGGTCCCTTAAAATTCTTGGACTATTCAAAATTTATATAATAAATATTATTATAGAGCGCGTAGCACCTCGTTGGCACCAGCTCTTTCAACACTAACATTTAATATTAAAAAAAGTGTTATCATACTTCTTGTTATCATTCTAGCTGTCCAGTGAGTCACGTCAGCTTCCCCAAATGAGAAATCTACTTATTAAAAGATTATTTTAAAATCTTGAGCCAGATGTTCCAGACTTCTTAAAATAAATCCAAATAAGAATTTGTAATTAAGTTATTAGAAGGCCCGTCAGTTAAGCATTCAAACTGCTAACGAGAACTCTCGGGCAAGTTAGACTTATCTCTTTCTTGCTTTTTTACCTTTCCATTAGGAGCATCTAGTGCAAGATTACTCGCAAAGCATTATACACTGCACCAGATTACCTTCTAGTTCTCTGACAGCAGTTGACATCAGTTTTATTATATATAATAATCTTTAAAGTAAATTCTATTTTGTATAAATTAGGAAACGAAAAAAATAAAGTTAACTAGTTTAAACTAAAAAGTTACTTATAAAACTAAAAAATTGCATTAATGACTTAAAATCCAAAAAAAGTAAATAACTAAAAAATTTGCTAAAAATAAGCAAAATAATAATGTTAATCTATCTATAAAAAACAGCAAAAGTAAAAAAATAAATTTTTCTCAAAAAAGCAAAAAAATCTAAAATCTAAAAGATTTAAAATTTACAAGCTTGAAAGTATAAGTTAAAAAAAGTCTTATTTAGGAAAATTTCTGAATTATCTAAATTTAAAATATATTTAAAAATTTTAATTTTTCACATCTAAATTAAAAATATTTATTAATAAATAAAATTTTAACTTCATTAATAATAGATTTATTTTCTATAAATAGAATAAGTTGAAATGATATTTATTATATGTTTAATAAAATAAATACCATTTAGTTTTATTTTTAAACTTTTGAAAGCATCTTTGATTCTTTTTTATACAAATAAATAATTTATTTTTAGTATAGAAAATTTTAATATTTAAAGAGCTTGAAAAATGGATGATGGACTCTAATCAGCCGAGTAGGAATTCTAGTACAGTGGAGATTGCATTATGAGTACTTTCGTATCAGATGCAACCAAGAATAAGATGCATGTGCTTTTTGTGTGATAAGCCTTACTTATTAAAGGGTTCTTTCTAGCGGTACAAGATTTCTCTTCTAGTTCTATATAAACTGTAGTTCCTTTTAATATTTTCCTCATTATTATATTGTTTGCTTTCGTTATTGATTAATTTAATTCCATTCCTTGATAGCATTTTCTTTTATAAATTTAACCATCCATCGTGAATATATTTGGCTCAGTTTTCTTCAAAGTTTTTGCTTTCTATTCTTTACTTGATTTTAATCCGTTAATATTACCTTATTAAATGTCCTTTCCTCTTACAAAATTAACATCTTATTATATTTCTCTGCTTATAGACGTAATCGAGTTTCTAGTCTTTCTTGATATTCATAGAATATCCATTTTTCAGTTTTCTATAATATATATTGTTAAGGTTAGGTAAATTAATTGAGCTTTTCTTCTAGTTTAAATTAAATTAAATTAAATTTTATCTATTGTATTTCCATTCTACTATTAATTTTTTTAAATTAGTTATTTTCTTATTATACCTACACTGCAATTTATTTAATTCAATTATTTAATTTTTAATCTCTATCTCTTTTAGAACAAATTTTTTAAATCTCCATTTAATATATCATGTTTAAGGTTATTTATTTCTTCCTTTAGAATAAGATTAATCCATTTTTTTTCATTCCTCATAATTTGGTTTAACAGACATCATTTTAACTTTTTTTCTTTTTTCTATCTTTTTTGATATTTAAACTTACATCCATCTTTGATTTTAAATGTCTTCCTTTTTTAAATCTATTAAATTTTTTCTTTTCCTTATTTTTTTATTATCAATACGATTTTAACAACTTTCACAAAAAATAATTTTTCAGTCAAACTTTTTCCAAAAATTTTAATTTTTTTTTGGTAAAATTTTACCTAAAAAAAGTAATTTAAATAGTTAAAAATACTATTTTAAGTGACCATTTTATTGCTTCTATTAAGCTTAAATTTAATAATTATATATTAGTCTATTAAATATTTATTTCAGTATATCTAATTTTTATTATTATGATTGTATACATTTTTTATAATTAAGGATACAATTTGTATTGATACCGTCATAAGAACTTTAACTATGACTATCGACTTGCAAATCGGTTACCTTGTAGATGTTTCTCATGTTATAATGTTTTATACAGTATTTTAGATTTTTAATGGTAGTATGTAGAAATCATTAAAAATGCTTAGTATAAGACTGGAAAACTAGAAAATTGGAATTCTGACAAACGTTTAGGAAATCAGATAAATATGCTTGAATGTATTCAAAGTAATGAGTAAGTGAAGCTGTTATAGAGTGAATGGTTTTAGAAATAAAGTTAATAAATCAAATAAAATCACTCACTGATACTTAATAATTAATCAGACATAAATAAGTTCAGTTCGTTTAGCAAGTACTCAAAGCATTGAAAGAAACTTCAAAGAATAGTATCTAATAACTAGGCTAGTATTTAGAACGATTAAACTACATCACTCGTAGTTTATAACTAATTCTGTGGTAATCAAATGAAAGTTCATAGAAAGCAAATCGAAAATAATTTAATTAATCGCAATTAGCCTTAAAGATAATCAAGGAGTTAGGAAGAAATAGGGTTAGGAAAAAGAGCAAACAAATTCAAGTAAATGATTCAAAATTAAATTTTCCATGCTTTTATCTTTTTAAAGGAGTAAATTAAAAGTTAATTTTTGTTAGGGTAAAAACATTTTAATTGCTAAATAAAATGTAAATCTAAACTAAATCAATTAAGAGGAAGACTCCGATATATTTTTTATTGTCAAACTGTTTTTTACAAGATTTAACATTTCGGAGTCATTAAAATAAAAGCATCTAAATTTATCAATTTGATGCTTATAAAACTCGTGCTTTTAAAAGAGTTTAATAAGCATTTTACATCTAAGATTGAAAATAAATCCTTCTAATAAATGTCTTCTAAGTATCTCTTTTAAAAAATAAATTGATCGAGTATAAGATAATTAAAAGTGCTTCTTTAAATATCAAACACTAAATTGAATAAGTACCTTATTCTGGACTATACTTCCTTTTAAAAACTGGGAGCTTACTCTTAATATTTCTAATTTGAGCAACGTTAATACCATAATGGTACCTAATCAAGTACGTTTTGTATATATGACTAAGATTTAGACGCATCCGTACACATTTTTAATTTCCTTTACTTCGTAGACTTTATTTAGGCTTTTCTAATAGCTAGTTACTTTTTGGGAAAAGACTAGAAGGAGTTAATTTTATTTGATTGACTTATATAAACTAGAATCTTTCTAAAACCTAACTTTCTAAGTGGTTAAATTAATTAGGGTCTTTCATAAGGAATAGTGAAGAGAGGATTAGAAATGTTCAAGTTGAAACAGGAAAAATCAATAACTTCCTCAGATGGAAAAGTGAGAATTTTTTAATTTAGCTTTATAAGAAGAATTAGAGCAAGTAGTTTGAATGAGCACTTGAAGTAAATAGAAGCCTCTTTTAAACATAATTTGCATCTTATATTCAACGTAAGTATGCAATTATGTTCCAATATCCAAAATATTGAAACTTTCATAGCTATCATTATTACTAAATCAATACTCTTAAAAGGACTAGTAATAAGATAAACCACTAAATTATACAAAGTATAGATAACTTAAGTTAAGAAGGAAGAAAAGAAGTTTCAATGAATAGATTTTGGCTTAATGGGATAATTTAACTTAGCAAAATTTAATAAAATGAGTAGTCTAAGATTTTACGAGCTTCACTTTGAAAAGTTTAGATATCTCAGGAAAAAAAATAAAGCCTTTGATCAAAACTGGCTTGATAGAACATTATCCATTTTATTACAGCAATCTGATATAAGCAACTAATAACTTCAATTTCACTGCCACCCTTATTTTTTAAAGCCACATATCCTAAGTCAATTTTGTAGCTATTGCACTTGATAAAAATTTAATAATATAAGGATCTACTGATAAATCAAGTAAAGGTATAAAACTTGACTAGTGGTTAGTTAACTTCGTAGGGACATAATAATTCTGTAAGATCTGTAATTAAATCAAGTGACCAGAAATGAATAATTTTAGGAAAAGTTGAAGAAACGATAAAGTTAGGAAATTTTCAACTAGATAATGTATTTTTATCTTAAAGGTCACGCAAATAAGTAGCTACAGTTAAATTCTCAATAGATAGCAATTGGATAATATCAAATATGGATAAAATAAATTAAGAAATGAGATAACCTAAGAAAAAATAAGAATGTGAAGAAACACTAAAACCTCCACATTGTAAGGAATTGTAAGTTCAAGAGAAAAAAGAGTAGGGTTATACTTTATGTTTGCAAATAATTTTAATAATATAAATAATAATTTTAAAGTGAATGAGTACTGGAAAAAATTAAAAGGTACATAAAGTAAAATAATGATACTGGAAAATTCAACTAAAAGTACTCTTAGCTATTAACTATTTGAAGAAGCAAATCCTATTTTCACATAATATGATATGCATATTCTTTAGAAGTTAGCCAAAAATTAGAAACTCAGAAGCCGCTTTTAACTTTCTCATTATTTTTGGAATCAGAAAACTAGAAGAAATAGCAAAAATTATAGTAACTTATTAGAAATATCTAGGTAATAAAAACTAAGTAAAAGCCTATTAAATGTTCCACTCATCTTAAATTCTCTGTCATAAATTAATAGTCTTTACATAAAACTTTCAAGCTCAGTTGTGTTAGCTCTTGCTGATTTTCTTATCTGTACCTGAAATGTTCTCAAAAGTTATAGCACCAACTACTTTTGTTCCATATTCCCTTTCTATACGTAAAAAGTGTACCCAAATACACTTGTACTTAAGTTTCATGGCTTAATTCATAAGCAAGAAGGAAATGTATTTCTAGTCTTATTAATGAATCTCCCGAGCTTGTCCATCCTTTCCCGTAGTGGCATCTAGCGCGAGATAACTCAGTATACACACTGCACCAGAATACCTACTATCTCTCCTGACCACAACTAACATCTATATTTTATTTATCATTAATAAATAAATTAATCCTTCATATAGAATCATCATTAAATAAAATATAATTTAATCTTTGTGCTTTAGATAAAATAAAATGGAAGGCTTCAAATCAGATTTCTACACCACCTCCAAGAAAGAGGGGAAACTAGAGACTACTCTCAGCCAGTCTTTTTTACTTAACCCTAACTTTTTTTCTTAATAATCCGGAACATAGACCCAAGAAGAACAGAAGTAATCAAAGAAAGCCATCCATGCAATAACTCCAACCTCATAAGAGAAGCCAAGGAAGCAGATGAAGTCTGCTCTTCACTAGGAGATCTCGGAGTTCAATCCTTCTAGCTATATGAGTATGGAATAGCTCATCAAAGTGGTGTTAAACCTCCAGGAAGAAGTCAGGAAGCTGAAAAAAGACAAGGACAAGCTATTGGAGAATCCGAAAAGCAAGAGGAAATCAAGAATCATGTCCTAGGAAAGAGATTTAAATGCTTTCTGAAGCATTTCATAAGATCAAAACAATCAATCTTAAAGCTAGCAATAGAAACAGACAAAACTTGGAAATAGAATAGAGAAAATAGAAGAAAACTAGCAAAAATTAAAACTTAAAATTGAGATAAGAGAGCATAAAAGTGACCCAATGCTGATTGAAGAAGAAATTATCAGAAAGCCTTAAAGAAAATAGAGGTAAATAAAGATTAGAAAAAAATGCTTTTGTTGTGGAAGCTTGTGATATTTATATCGGAAATGTAAGAAATTCTAGCAGAAAAAACGGAATTATTAGATTCAAGAAAAAAGAAGAAAGAATCAAGAAGAAGCAGATTAAACTGAATGTATTGCAGTCCGAGTGGAGAAATCAAAAAAATCAAGAAAGATGCGATAAGACAATAAGAGGAAAGGAGAGGAAGGTAAACCTGAAAAATCTCGAGTTCCCAATCTCGCTAAAATTGGTAATGTCAAACATTTTTATTTAACAGCAGGGAGCATAAACTGCTGTCTTCTGGACGAGGTTGAAATACCTCAAAATGCAAAACTTAATTTATATATTATTATTATATTTATGCTTTATAAAGTAGTTTAAGAAAAAAGAATTATTTGGTTCATTACTTTTTATGAAACAACTTTGAGAAATTAAATTTATATCTTATCATATTAAAAAAAGTAAAATTAATAATGAAAAGAATAATAAAAAATAAATTTTCTATTGAATAAAAATAAAAAAACTACAAAATCAATAAAATTTATTAGTCCAATCTTTATCATTCAGAAAGAGATAAATATTGAAATGTAAAATAAATATAGTGGAAGAACCTGATAAAGAACATTAATGAATTAAAGGAAAAAGATAATCCAGTCAAATTCACTAATTAAAAAATTATAAACATCAAATATTTATTTGAAAAGTAAAAACATGAAAATATCTAGCATAACATAATTATAAAAGGTACGTAGCCTTTAGTTGGCTTTTCATGTATTAATTTATCAAATGTCTTGAGAATCATTGCAAAAATCATTGAAATCGTCCATATCTTCTCCTGGTTTGCATTCTAAATAACATATCTATTGCTATTAATCTATCTTTTCTATACTGTGGGTATTTTATACCAATCTCAATCGTTTTAAACATTTACTTGGTTCTTTTTTTAGCATATAATATTTACTAGAGTATCTTATTCACCAATCATTTTTATTTATAAAGGTTGTTTCCAGATTATCAATAAATTTTGATCGAGTTTTTTCATAATTTTTTATTTTCGCCTTTTTAAATTTTGGTATCTTCAACAATTCTTTTTATGATTTATCCTTTAGCTAAATCAACACATAATTGACCTTCCCTTTATTACTTATTTAATTTGATAACATTCTTTTGCTTAATTATTATTTAAGTTTGATTGTTTTATCTCCATTGTATCGTAATTAACTACGATCATAACTTGTTCGTTTTTGATTTAATTAAGACATCAAATTTCTTATATTTTACCTTCTACTCTTTTAATTTCTTAGTTTAATAGATATTTAGAAACTATTAAACTTAGATCTATACTCAGGATTTTATTATCACTCTAGAGCTAGTAAATTTTTAAGTCAAAGCTTTTTACTTGCTGAATTAGTTTCTTCACCGAATCTATTTTTCTTCAATTCATAACGAATAAATCTGAATCTAGATATCTTATTGCTAGTTAGGAGATTAGTCTTAGATGAATTACTTCCTAGGTGCCATTTTATTATCCTTAATAAAATTTATTAATAATTTATAAAAAAATGGTACCTCAAAAAGAAAAAAAATAAAGCTAATTAAATATGAACTAGAATGAAAAAAATAAAACTTCAAAGCAAATAACAATAAAAAAGAAAACTTAAAATCAACTTAAAAGAATCAAAAATTATTATCCTTTTAAAAAAGAAAAATTGAAGTTAATTTATAAAAAAGAATAAAAAATATTTCTAATATAAAAAAATTAAAATTTATCAATTAGGAAATTAAATAAAAATTAAAAAACAGAAATAAACTAAAACTTTTAATAAAGGATTTTTCAAAAAGCTTGAATATATAAAGTAAAAACATTTTCTACTGATCAAAATGAGGCTTCAAAAAACTTTGGATTTTAAGCTGCAAATAAAATGGATTAATAATAAAAAAACGAAATGAGATTTTATCAAATAGCGTGACTAACGTTTGAAAAAAAATGTAGTCTAAAGA
Source organism: Loxodes magnus (assembly GCA_946699065.1). Taxonomy (NCBI): domain Eukaryota; phylum Ciliophora; class Karyorelictea; order Loxodida; family Loxodidae; genus Loxodes; species Loxodes magnus. The sequence continues at coordinate 190,354 of CAMPDV010000688.1, forward strand.
TTATAAAATGAAAGCGATGAATCTAATTTTTCAAATTCGAAAGAGAAAGTTCTATGCTAATACGAGAAAAGGTCGGATGTTTGGTGATTAATAAAGTTAGATGCTTTTTAGCAATTGATAACTTAAATTAGAAAAAATCTAATTTTTCAATCCTTAAGAGAGATCTTTATTTCGATACGATTAAAGGTAGGAATTTTTAAGTACAAGTGAAAGTTACAGTTTTAAGATTTTTGCTGATTTAAAATGAAAAAGTTAAATATTTATTTATATTTAAAGCTGTTGATATTCTTAGAAAATGTTTTTAGTTTGCAATCAATAGTGATTACAGCTTAAAAATTGATAACTTTTAAGGATATATCAATTTGTTAAGATATATTGAATATTTTTAAATTTCGCAACAAAAATTAACTAAAATTTTGAAATCTAAAAAATATAACAGTTTTAAATTTTCGTATTTAAAGAGGCTCGTTTAGTTTATTTAGAAATTTAACATGATATTTGTTATGATACTAAGCCATAAATATTAAGTTTGATTTCTTATGTATGTTGTAGCTTTTAAATCTATAACTTTAAAAGAATTAAGTCAAAATCTTTAAATAATTTAGAGAGATTAAGATTTCTTTGCAAGGCTTAGTACTAGTTTTGAGACAAAAACAGCTTTTATTGCATGAGTTAAGTTTGTATTATTAGTTCAGTTCACAATCTTAAAGAGTATTTTAAAAACTTTCTCTTAGGTCAAGTTTAAGGAAAAACTTAATCTCCTTTTTTAAAAGAGAACTTATTAATTCAGTCAAGATCTAGGAAATAAGAATTTGACACTTTTACTCATTTTAAATATTTATATAATAGCTAGAATTAAAAATCTTTAGATAAATATATCAATTTTTCAGATTGTAACTGAATCAAAGTTTGCATATAAACACCCAACTTAACAAATTTGAATCTTTTTGAACTGAAGAGGATGGTGTATAAGTTTAAAATCTTTAAAATATGTAATGAGTGCTTGTGTTCCTTTAATTTTAACTTTTTAATTACAGAAAAAGTATTAATAGCTAAGGTAAATTCTTTTTAACCAGTATGGTCTATTAAGAAAATTTAATATCTTTGAGCAAAATAGTGGTTCAAATTTTACAGGTTGTAAAGTCGGAAATTTTATGCTTTCAAAAGTTCCAACAGTAAATTCTTTCGAAATGACGAGGTTTTTTAAGAAAATTAAAAACTTTAAATTAAAGATATGACTTTAATCTGACATTAAAAAGAAAATATTTTAAATCTGAGAAAAATTTAAAGATACAAATGTAAAACCTTATGAACTCTGACTTTCTAAATTTTTTTCTTGCATAAAGAAATTTTAAAACATTTTCGTTATCAAGTTTGAAATACATGTTTTCAACTAAGTTTTTTTTAATAATTTGTTCAAATCTTTTTTCCCTTGTTTCGCCTTTTTAGAGATTTGCAAGCACTGTAAGTTGTTTTTCTTAAAGATTTTATGCATTGATAAAACTAGCATGTAAATTTTAATCTATCTTAACTTAAATATAAAGCATGTTTTTATTTTCTGAATTTTAAAAGTATTCGATTAACTATTTCATTTTTTAATTTTTAGATTTTTTAAGTTGATTTTTCTTTTTAGTTCTACCTTTTCTTAAATTGATACATTTATTTGAGTTTCAGAGTTCTTTAAATTAAAGATTTAAATTTCGCATTATAATTCAATTACAATTTCTTTCTTCATAAGAATTTATTTTTTCATACTTGATTTTTCTTCCGTTATACTTTCTTAATTTGGTAAACAGAAAAAAAATTATTTTCTTTTTTTCTAAATATCTTAATTTTTTCAAAATAAGTAATTCTATCATCTTATTAAGTTCTTTTTATTTTTTAGTGACTTTTTTGTATTTTTTTATTTTTTATTTTAAATAAATTTATTTTTCATTTATTCTTTGCAAGTGTGCTTTTTCTATTCTTCTCTGGTTACAAATATCAATAAATTTCCAAATAATTTTTTATACATGAATTTTTTGTTAAATGAATTTTTAATTTTTTTCCTTATTTTTTTATTATTTTAGTCAATTTATTTCTTTTAAGGTAATTATCATCTAAGATTAATTTCACTTTATAAATTTAGTTTTGTATTTAAATATTCCTTTCTCTTTTAGTGGATTTTAAAGAATTTTTTTCATAATGAATCTAGCAAGTAAATATATATATCAAATTTGAAAGCAATACATTGTACATTTCTTTGATTCTTGTAACTTTTTTCTCCTTTATTCTTAAGATCTATGAATTTAATTTTTCATTTGCCATTTAATTTAATTTTTAGTTTTTAATGTTTTTCTTACATAATTTTTGCCTAGTAGATTCAATATCTTTTGCTTTATAGTCTAGTTTAACTTTTATAGATTATTTGACTTTTTAATTATGTTTTCTAAGCTTTTTATTTATTTAAAAAATGAATAGTTAAGCTTTTTACTTATAAATTTTTTGATAATTATAGAAATTTTATTTTTTCCTCATATTTATAAAAAAGATTAGTTCTTTTATGCTATTAAATAAATTTATTAATTTTAAGTTTTTATTTTATTTCTTTTTTAGAGATTTATCTTTTTATTTTAATTTGTTGTATGATTAAATAAGTTTTTGCATTTTTAATATAAAGTCTTATTTCTTATTTCTCTCTATTTGGAATTTTTTAATTTCTAGTATTTTTAAGATATAATTATTTTTCTTTTATCTTTATTGAGTTACTATGATTAAAATATTTTAATTATTTTTTATTTTTTTATTTTTTGGTTAATTTTACTTTTCATATTAAAGCATTTTTTTAAATTGACTCTAGCTTTTTTCATAGATAATGAAATAGTTAGTTTGTTTTATAATAGATATAAATAAATAGCTATATTTATAATTTTTAATATCAAGATAGTTATACCAAACAGTTTTAAAGTTTCTAATATAAAAGTTTATAATAACTGTGCTTATATGAATTTTTATCTAATTTAAATATTTACTAGAAGACTGAATGAATGAAGTTAATTCAAATAGAAAATAAATTGAAGAAACACTTTTTTATATTTTTATAAGTAGTAACTTTTAATTTAATTCTAGAGTTATTGCTTTTAGGACTTTGCACTCAACATTCCGATAAGTGAGTCCAATTTTATTTCAAGAGAGTCCATCTTTTTATCGATAGAACTAGTTTGAACTTTAAGAAGTTCAATTTCTCTTATTTTCTCTTCAATAGAATTTATCTTGCCATCAATAGAATTTGCTTAAGTCTTAAGAATCTCTAATTCTTTCATTTTTTCTTCGATAGAATTTAACTTTCCATCAATAGAATTTGACTTTCCTTCAAGTAAATCTATTTTCTTTGTATTTTAATCAATTTTTTCGATTATTTTACCATCAGACAATTTTATGGATTTTCTTACATCTAGAGTTTTTCCTTCCCATCCAACGCTATCTTCTTAATAATAATTATCACATATATGAAGATACTACTCCTTATTTTATGGATTTCATAGTGAGAGGACCTTTTCTATCTCAAGAATAGCTTTAGTCTTTTCACTATAATCATAATATATTTGGTGATTTTGAAACTCACCAAAAGAGTCTCCTAAAATATAGAGAATCATATTAAGCATAAGAACTATACTTCAAATAATTGCTAAAAGTAGTGTAACACACAGTATATATAAATTTGCCTTATCAGTAACTCCAGATTCCCTTGTTAGTAAACCAAAATAGGAAATTCATATGTTTTTAAGTGAAAATTCCTCATCCTTTGCTGTAACATAAAGGAGGCCAAATACTAGTATAGTATAAACCATTATGTAAAGAAAGTATCTTATTTTGCAAAGGGAATCTTTAATCATTTTTATGTAATATCTTGTTGCTGAAAAGGCTCTAAAAGCCTTAATTCCACACAATATGCTCAATAGTAGAACAATCCAGTTAAATTTTTCTATTCTGATATCACTAATAAAAAAGAAAATCCATGAAGCCAAACAAATAAATCTAGTGAAGTTAATAAGATTCCAAGTATCCTTAAAATATTAGAATCCTGCTATTTTAATATAAAGCAATTCCCAAATAAACAAGAAAAGATTAACTAACACTAATAAAATCAAGTCAAAGTAAAAAGATCAGAAGGGTTTAACTATCAAAAAAACAAAAAGGAATAAATTAAGTTATATCAAACATGAAGTGAAAAGGATTAAATATCATAACTAATTTCATTTAAAATCAATAAAGCTTCTTATTATTTTATGCTTGTATAGATCTTTATCTTATGAGACTATAAAAGAGAATACCAAATCTATGCTTGTAGTAGAGCCAGGCACAGAAGCTAATTTGAACAAAGATGTAGATATTTTAAGGTGTTTAAGTAAATCCGACTATTAGGACTAGCTATCAACTAATTTTTCACTTTACTAGATTATTTTTTATTAAGTGGTTAAAGGCAAATATCTACTAAAAAGAGAGAAGCTTTAGATAAACCGTTCATCAAATTTGATACGTTAATCTTACTAAATGAAAAGAAAATCACGAAGGTTTTTATTAGAGTAAAGTAAAGTGTTAAGAAAAGGACTCAAAAATGTTGAAGAATTTCTAATAATATCTGGAAAATCAAGTTAAAGCGATAAAAATGAAGCTCTATATTAAAAAAAGTCGTCAGATTTAAGTTAAGATAAATGATCTAAAAGGAAATCAGTAGTACTTTAATGTTAGTTTGTAATAGAGTAATATAAAGGAGAGTGGCCAAAAAGATCCGAACTTAATTAAATATCAGGAAATTGTTTAAAAGCATTTTTAATAGCATCAACCTTTCCAAAAAAGCATGCAAAATGAAGAGGAGTGAAACAAAATGAAGTTAATTAGCAGTTTCAAAGAAGAATTTTTTCAAACTATCCAGAAACAACACATTGTCAAACATTACAATAATCAAAAACTGAAATATTTTTCAAAGGAATTTTAAAAAAATCGAGAAAAGAGCTATAAAAGGTTTATATTAATGAAAATTTTTCTTATCTAGAATTATCAGTCTCAATGTAGCTTTTAAGGTTTCAAAGTTTGATAGTATTATCATATGAAGAACTAGCGAGTATGGATCCATCGGGACTGAAAGCAACACATGTAATGTATCTTTAATGTCCTTAGAGAGTGGCGATTTCAGTGTTGTTGTTGAGATTTCAAAGTTTTATTGTTGTATCAGAGGAACAGCTAGCTAGTGTAGATCCATCGGGACTGAAAGTAACAAACATAACGTAGCTTTAATGTCCTTAGAGGGTGACAATTTCAGTGTTGTTGTTAATATTTCAAAGCTTTATTGTTGCATCAAAAGAACAGCTAGCTAGTGTAGATCCATCAGGACTGAAAGTAACACAATAAACATTGCTTTAATGTCCATAGAGAGTGACGATTTCAGTGTTACTGTTAAGATTCCAAAGTTTGATAGTTTTGTCTTCTGAACAGCTCACAAGTGTAGATCCATCGGAACTAAATTAAACACGTATAACGTAACTTTAATGTCCTTAGAGGGTGACGATTTAAGTGTTGCTGTTAAGATTTCAAAGTTTTATCGTTTTATCTTTTGAACTGCTAGCGAGTGTAGATCCATCGGGACTGAAACTAACACAGAAAACTGATTTTTAATGTCCTAAGAGAGTAACAATTTCTTTATTGTTATTAAGATTCCAAAGTTTGATAGTTTTGTCATCTGAACAGCTGGCGAGCGTAGTTCCATCTGGACTAAAAGTAATATAGTTAATGGAGTCTTAATGTCCTTATAGAATAACAGGTTCTGTACTTTTGTTAAGATTTCAAATTTTGATAGTTTTATCTGTTGAACAGCTGGCAAGTGTAGATCCATTTGGACTAAACGTTATACTGTTAACGGAATTTTAATGCCATTATAGAGTGATATTTTTAATACTATTGTTCATATTTCAAAGTTTGATAGTTTTGTCTTCTGAACAGCTAGCGAGAGTAGATCCATCCGGACTGAATTTAGCAAACATAACGTAACCTTTGTGTCCTTTTAAAGTGACGATTTCAATGTAGTTTTAAAGGTTTCAAAGTTTGATTGTTTTATCTACTGAACAGCTAGCTAGAGTAGATCCATCTGGACTGAAAGCAACACTTTTAACTGCGTTTTAATGTCCTTTAATAGTTATGATTTCAGTGTAGCTATTAAGATTTCAAAGCTTGATAGTTTTATCTACTGAACAGCTAGCTAGTGTAAATCCATCGGGACTGAAAGTAGTAAACATAACGCTGTTTTAATGTCCTTAAAGAGTAATAATTTCAGAGTTGTTGTTCAGATTTCAAAGTTTTATAGTATTATCTTATGAACAACTAGCAAGAATACTTCCGTTAGGATTGAAAGAAGCACAGTTTACACAATTTGAATGTCCTTTTAGAGTGACAATTTCACTGTAATTTTAAAGATTTCAAAGTTTTATTGCTGTATCAGAGGAACAGCTAGCAAGTTTAGATCCATCAGGACTGAAAGTAACAAACATAACGTAACCTTAATGTCCTTAGAGAGTGACGATTTCAGTGTTGCTGTTAAGATTTCAAAGTTTTATTGTTGTATCTAAAGAACAGCTAGCTAGAGTAGATCCATCGGGACTGAAATTAGTACATGTAACGTAACTTTAATGTCCTTAGAGAGTGACAATTTCAGTGTTGTTATTAAGATTCCAAAGTTTGATAGTTTTGTCTTCTGAACAGCTAGCGAGTGTTGATCCATCTGGACTAAATGTAACATAGTAAACGGAGTTTATATGTCCTTATAGAGTGAAAATTTCAATGTTGTTTCAAAGGTTTCAAAATTTGATACTTTTGTCATATGAGCAGCTCGCAAGTGTTGATCCATCGGGACTGAAGTTAACACATGTAACGTAGTCTTAATGTCCTTTAAGAATGGCGCATTTATTGTTTTCTTAAAGGTTTCAAAGTTTAATAGTTCAGTCGTCTGAACAGCTAGCGAGTATAGATCCATCTGGACTAAACGTAATATAGTTAACAGTGCTTGAGTGTCCTTATATAGTTGCTATTTCAGTGTAGCTTTTAAGATTTCAAAGTTTGATAGTTCTATCATACGAACAACTAGCGAGTGTAGATCCATCAGGACTGAAAGCAACATTATAAACAACATCTTAATGTCCTTAAATAGTTACGATTTCAGTGTTGCTTTTAAGATTTCAAATTTTGATAGTATTATCATATGAACAGCTAGCGAGTGTAGATCCGTCTGGACTGAAAGCAACATATATAACAGCATCTTAATGTCCTAAGATCGTTACGATTTCAGTGTTGCTGTTAAGATTTCAAAGTTTGATTGTTTTATCATGCGAACAACTAGCAAGTGAAGATCCATCGGGACTGAATTAAACACAATTAACGCAGCTTTAATGTCCTTAGAGAGTGACGATTTCAGTGTTACTATTAAGGTTTCAAAGTTTTATAGTATTATCATTCGAACAGCTAGCGAGTATGTTTCCATCCGGACTGAAAGTAACACAATAAACATTGCTTTAATGTCCTTAGAGAGTGATATCAGTATTTTTGTTTAGATTTCAAAGTTTTATATTATTATCTAATGAACAGCTAGCGAGTATGCTTCCATCTGGACTGAAAGTTACTCTAGTAACCTTTTACTAGGTTAATTTTCTTTATTTTATGATTTCAATTTAACTATTATCCATAAAAACATAATCCATTTATTTTATTTTTTCGCTTAAAGTTCCTTTTCTATCTTTAAGTTGTTTTATCTCATTTTACAAAATATTCTTTTGAATTTTCTATTTCTTAAGTAAACTTTCTTTAAGTTCAGATGACATTTCAAGTTAACGAAAAAAAAATTAAAAAAAAAGGAATTATACTAAAAATAAAATAAAAATTTTTATTATTTGCACAATATATTTAAGTTTGCATCATAATTCAACATTTTTCTTATTTTTTTAATAAAATTTAACTTAAAAAAAGTTTTTATTGGATTTTTAATTTTTTATCTTTACTTTAATCAATTAATTAATGAAATTTAACCTCTCATTTTATGCTAAAAAGCTGAGAGGGATCTGTCTAAATTATTGTTAAAAGCAAAGTTCCTCTTGGAGTTGCCAGTTTCTTGAATATCTTTTCCCTGTAGAATTATCCATTCGAGTATATATCTTGGTTAGTCTCTAACATAATTCTCTTGATTTTTTTGCTTTGAAATTTTTTAACTCTAAACTTTGTCTTATTAGGTGATTCGTCTACTAAAGTAGTAACATCTTTTGAGCACTCGTTTTTGTCTTGGCCGTTGTTCTTTAGTTTTTTTTCAAAGCAAGGATAGAAGAGTATTGCGATAGGTTCCACGTCTATATTTTCCAGCTAAATCTAAGGTTGAAGTTGGAGTTGAGGTTGGAAATTAACTGTCACTTTAGGAAACTCTACTTAGGATCCTTTCAGCTTGATGATCTCTTCCTTGAGGTAATAGATAGCACCTTATATTCTTGGAACTCTATAGGTTCTTGCGAGACTTGTTCAAGTCTCTCCCACATTTGTGCATTCTCAAACCTGAGAGTTCCCACTAGCTTACTTAGTTCTTTGACGTCATAAGGGACGTCCCATTCTTCGTAGTCAACTTGGTAATAATCTTCCTCTTGTGCCATGAAAGATCTGATTTCTTAAGGTGATTAGGTTTGGTTAAGTTTCTATTTCTTCAGGATTTAAGTTTAGGTTAGTCCTGTTTCATGGTCATGTTTCTAAGGCTTGTGCGGAGGAGTTACTTAAAAAGTCCCACAGACTCTCTTAGTTTCTTTAACTCCTTGGCATCTAGAAAGCTTTTTCTTATTCCTGCCATTTTATTTTATATTATATTTACTTTAAATTTTAAAATAAAAATTTTGAATTTAAAAGTGTTTTTTAATCTTTTTATGACTTTAGTTTTATTTAATTGAAACTAAAGTTACTAAAACTATTTTTTTGCTTCGATAAAGATTAAAAATTTTAATTTAATTAATTTGCTTTTTTTATTTATTACAAAATTTTAAGAAACTATAAAATGGTGAATATAAGAAATGCCTTGGGATTTCTATCTAAGACCAGAAAAATTAAAAAAAAGTAGATATAAGAAATTTTTTAAAGCAATGAACATCTCAGAATTAGATAATGGAAAAAAAGGAAAATTTCTTGCAATAAGTCTCTTCATAGAAGGATTCATCTTAGTCAAAATATGATTAATAAAGGGTACTTTAAGAACTTCAAGTTATGCAATTAGAAAATTTTAAACTCCTAAGAACAATATAAGAACTAGAAAGAAAAATAGAATATCTGATGATTAACTCACAAGTGAAAAAAATTGAAAATAAACAGTCAGGAAATATCAGAATAGAAAAATTTAACCAAATCGCAGAGTTAACTGAAAGCATATTCCTCCAAAAAATTTTGATGAATGATCCAATGGATATCGAACCGCAAGCTCCAACAGTTTATATTCCATATTGGAAAATAAAGAGATCCTGGTACTGCGAGCGGCCAGGGCACAAAGTAAGAAGCTGCTCCCAATTTTAATAAAAATAAAAGAAAATAATAAAAAACTAATGGGAAAATATTTTCAGAATTTATTGTAATTAAGAAGGTAAACGTATAGAAAAAAATACTAAAACTAAAGAATGAAGCTCCTTATATCTAATAGGCGGTTAACGAATTCAATAAAAAGTGACTGGGATTTGACATATCGGAAAAGATTAGAAATAGCAACCTAAAAATCACCAAGAATTATGATAGACAAAATCTAAACAGATTTGAAGTTGATACTTATACCCAACTTTAAAATTAAAAATGGCAGATCCACTATAATCAATTATTTATTTATAGAGAAATTAAAATTAAAAATCTTGATTTAGCAATTCTTTTTATTTTATCTTATAAGATCTAAATTATAAATTTAAGTAACAATAAGGCTAGATTTCAGTTTAAGTAAATGAGTAACACTAAATATTATGGTAACAATTATATCTACAAACTTTGAAAGAAAAAATAGAAAATGGATTAATGTTTATTAGTTTTAATTCATAAGCGAATACTCAAAAATTACTATAAGCCACAGTTTAAGTTTCCTCTTGAGTAAAGCTTACTATAAACTTTTAAAAATGCGAATTAATTAATTTCGAAAAATAAAAGTGAAAGTAGAAATAAATAAACTTAAACATTAATGATAGCCAATTAACTAAAAAGAAGAAATTACTTGACTAGGATATTAATTAGGGGAAAAGAAAATTATATACTCACTGATTTCAGAATAGCATTTTCTTAAACTATTACAATATAATCTAATTACTGAGTTATTTCTCTTCATAATTTTAGAACACTTTGTAGAACTTTTATTTTACCTAAAGCAGAGTATAGTGGCGATAATGCACCTTGGACTATCTTACCAGATTTAGAGAAATGATTAATAAAATAACTAAATCTAAAAGACTTATATCAAGAATGGCCTTTAAATCTTCTTAATCTACTTTTATCTATTTTTGCTTTATATATTTATACAAATTTCCTTTTGCCATTTAAAAGCAATTTAGTTCATGAGTTTTTACTTTAAGTTAAACGAAAGCAGTTAAGAGAATCCAGATTCTGATATTGCCTTTTTTATTGTCAAATGTTCTTAATACAATTACCATATCAGAATATTTAAGTAAAAGCATCTAAATATATCAACTTGATGTTTCAAAAGATTGTGCTTTTCAAGAATTTAATAAACATCTTACTTATAAAACCTAAAAACTCAATACGAAGAATTTGCAAACATAGGAGATAATTCATCAGTGATAACAAGCAAAAGCGAACTGAGCTCTTATGTGCAAAAGAACGGTAATAAATAAGCACTGATGATTATGAGAGATATAGTGAAGAAAAGAGAATTAATAGAAAGCTTATTTAACTCCGTTTTATTCATTTAATGATAAAGATAAAAGCATTTTTGTAAACGCTTATTTAAATTATTTAAGTAGGAAGTAAAGGAGTAGTTAGCTATTAAGTCTATATGCTATCTATTCTTCACAATATGTTATCTTAGCTTGATATAGTTTATCTAATTCTTACTTAGATAATAAAAGTATGATTTAAATAATTAACTCTAAAAAAAATGGATTAATCTCTTCGACTCTCAAAAAATTAACTTAGAAACCTAAAGAGAAAAGTGCCAAAAGAAATGTAGAAAAAATAATAACAATAGGAGGAGTCAAGCTCTTCTTCAGAAGGTAAAGTTAGGGTAGGATAAATAGAGATAAGTTAACTTAAAAACGAAACTAATCAAAAACTTTAAATTTAATTAGACCAAATGTAAAAAGTAATCTCAAATTATGAAGAAACAACTTACAACTTAGGCGAAAAAATACGGGAACTAATGAGTAACATAGAAGATTAGAACAACGAATTACTAATACTTAGAAGATAACTTATTTGTAGCAAATTAATAACGGAAGAATAACTCTGAACTTAATCATAATAAAACTTTAAATACGACACAAAAATGGAAATAGAAAAAATACCAATAGAATTAAAAACAGAATTGTATCCAGAAAAAGAAATGATTGCTACAAGTTTCATTAAAAGATTAGAAAATATAGAAAATAAATTATCATAAAAAAGAACGAAATAAAGACAATAATACAAACTTTGTTGATGTTGCAAATCAAATTAACATATTTAAAAAAACTGTTGATAATGAAAGAAAATAAACGAATAAGAGCAGAAAAGAACATGGAGACAACTCAATAAACTATGAATAACTCCAACAGGGATCTACAAATAAAAGCTTTTTGCAAGACCACTTGAACGGTTACAGTGGTAACCTTCCACTTAATAAAAAGGTCGTGGATCACACCCACGTTAAAAAAACTGTCCGCAGGAACTGGTTGCAATTCCAGAGAATGCAAAACTCTACTAACTTTAAGTATATTATTATAATTATAATTATAATTAACTCTAATTAGGTTAGCAATTATGGTATAGTTAGTATCTTCTTAGGAAAGTTATTATCTTATCTCAATTAAGTTCTCCTAATTCTCTATAAGAAGGTTTAAAAATTTGTTATTAATTGGTAATGTTTTTTTTAAGCCCGAAAATCCTTTTACAATTCCCTCTTATAGACTACTATTTAGTTGCTTATTTTATTATATATTATTATTAAATCGCCATAGATTTTCGAAGGTGAACAGCAAGGGACGGCTTCATCAGAGGTTAGGGAAGCTAAGTACCCATAATCGACTTTATGTCTTCCTCTGCTTTGGCTTGGCCTCGAGACATTTGCTAGTTTGACTTTCGGTACTGGCTTATTTTAGTTTTTAATTCTGGAAATAAAAGGAAATTATTTTTGCGAGCTTCATCAGAAGTGGCGAATTTAAGTACCCATAATTGACATATGTCGTCCTCTGCTTTGGTGATGCAATGAGACGCAACCCTGCCATGTCCTTGAACCTCCAACAAGTATTAAAGATTACGAGTATTCTGAAATTATATCAGTATTGAACATTTATATCAGTATCTGATAATTTTATCAGTAGCAAACATTCTTGTTAATATGAAACATTTTTTAAAGAGCTGTGCACCAACGAGAGTGCTACACGCTCTATAATCAAATTTATTTGTAATAAAAAGTGGAAAATTTCTTGCAAAATGTCTCTTCTTAAAAGGCTGCATCTCAATCAAGTTATTATAGGTAAAAAATACTTTAAGAACTCCAAGCTATGTAATTAGAAAATTTTATACTCCTAAGAACAGTATAAGAACTAGAAAGGAAAATCAAATACCTGATGATTAATTAATAAGAGCAAAAAATTGAAAATAAATAGGCAGGAAATATCAGAATGGAAGAGCTAGAAACAAAATTCAACCAATTCGCAGAGTTAACTGAAAGCATATTCCTCTAAAAAATTACGATGAATGATCCAATAGATATCGAACCCCAAGTTCCAACAGTTTATATTCCCTATCGGAAAATTATGACATGCTGGTATTGCAAGAGACCTTAACATAAAGTATGGAATTGTTTCCAATTTAGACTAAAAAAAGAATTATAGAAAGGTGATGGGAAAATATTGTTAGAATCTATTGTACTCAAAAAGGAAAAATTTATAGGAAAAAAATATTTCAACTAAACAAAAAAACTCTACATATTTAGCGAGCAGTCAATGAGTTCAATAAGAAATGAATGGGAATTGACCTATAAGAAACCATTAGTTAAAATAAGTTAAAAATCTTGAAGATTTATGATAGACTTGATCCAGACAAATTTGAAGTTTCTATTACTTAACAATAAACTATTAATCCGTGGAAAACCAAATGAAGGTGACTCCAAGTTAATCAATTATTATTATAACAAAAATTGGTAAAATCAAATACCAAAAATAAATAGCCATATAAATAAAAAAGAACAATAGGATCGTAAAAAGCAAAAGATGTCAGAGGATTTAAATCAGAGTTTTTCAAGACTTTGTAAAAAAAGAATTAACATTATTCTAGAGTAACTAGGACCAGAAAATAAGCTCCAAAATGATAGCTTAGCAAATAGAGAGTGTCATCTCTGAAGTGAAGATAAGCTAAAAAATAGGTTAAAAATAAAAAAAACTCAGAATTATTTGATTTCATCACAAAACAGTAAATAAGCTATTATTAGCTGATTAAACTGGTGATGGATTTTCAATAAGAGGTAAAAAAATAAAGAAATATAATAAGTTACTAATGAAAAACTTGAAATTGTGGAGGTAATAGAATCGAGATTCCCAGTTCAAGAAAGAAATTTTAACGCTTTTTGAAATATTTCACAAAATCAGAACAATTATCATAAAAATAGCAATAAAAGCTTAAAGAGCTAATCAATAAAATAAAAGAAAATCATAAAAAATTGAAATATTAAATGAAACTTAGAAAATTAAGAATTACCCAATGATAATAGAAAGAGAAAAAACTCAAGATATAAATCTAAACGAGAAATTAAAAGATGCTATTACGAAAACTCCCGAAATCATCTTAAAAGATGCTATAAATTTCAAAATTTCAAATAAGAATACTGAAACTACAAAAAGAAGTAGGAGAGCAAAAAGAAGAAAAAACATCAGCTATTATTAAAAAGTGAAATATTATAAATCAACTAATTCGGAAAAATAAACAAGAAAAAAGATATAAAGAATTATCTAGGCGAAAGGATACCTCAAGGAACATACTCATAGCAAGAAAAAGAGTTGTAGAAGCATTCAAATTTTTATATTAAGCCTCTAATTTAAATCATAATGCTTTTGACAATTTGAAAACTAGTTACTAATAGTTTATACAAAATAAAGAAGCTTTTTTTATAATCCTACATTTAATAATAACTGATAAATCAAAAACACAGTTAAAAAATCAAGACTAAAACTAGAAAACCAAATAATACCTTAAAAGAAAATAAACTAAATCAAATGACATTTTTAATTTAAGTTATCATAACGAAAAGCTTATAAACTTTAATAACACACATACAATAAAAAAATTATTATTTAATTATTAAAATCAAACTAAAAATAAAAAGGAACTAAAAAAAGCTGAAATAATAAAAAAATACAATGAAAAATAAAAAATATAAATACTAATGTTTTTGTCGAAAATTAGCAACTAAAAAATTAAAATTGAAATATAATGTTTAGCATATAAAATTATAAGAAAATCTATTAAAAAAAGAAATAAAATTACTAGAATAAAATTAAAATTTAATTTTTTAAACTACTGATTATTTAAAATTATAAGATCTTTTATTTTTATTTTTTAGTTAACTGGAAAAAATTAAAAATTAAAATCAGTCGAAAATACAGTAGATTTATAAATTTTATTAAATATAAATATAAAGTTATAGAATAAATCAACAATCATGGTATGTCATAAAAAAATTAGTTATTGATAATACATTTAAGCAATACCCAAGATACACATTGCGCTAGATCCAAGAAGTAGTAGTCTATCTAATATAACATTAAATAATTATTTTAATTTTAAATCTTAAAATTTTATCCCCTTTTCTCTAGTTAAATCAAAACTAACCAAGTAAAATCTCTACTGTTTAACTTGGGATAATTTTAACCTCTTTTGTAAATTTGTTTCAAATCAAAGAATTGAGGCGCTAAATCTTATAGATTCTCGTAAATAAGAAAATGTTAATCTTAAGGAATGTAAATAGCTGGATTTATCTTCCTTGTCGTATAAACTGTTCTAAAGTATGCCATTCATTTTTATTTAGTCATGTACTTATATAAAAATCCATCCAAATCCTTTTTTATTTCTTTCTCCCCAAACACAAAAATATTTTCTTTACATGCGTCGCATCAAATTTGCGGAATATCAAGTAAGACTTATATTTCTAAATGTTTTAGTTCTCATTCTAAAGACCTCGTGTTCTTCTATATTCTTTAAATCATCTTTCTGCCAAAATTAGTCATATGAAATGAAAACTTCTTTCTTATTATTGAATTTAGTTTAATGACAGTATCTTTACAATTTCATTTCATAACTATCAGCTCTATTTTAGTCATTAATTACTGATCTTTTTTAGTTAACTGGTTACGCTCCTGAGATAATCAAAATATTTTAATATATTTGTTCTATTTAGCGGAGTCATCGTTAGTATTTTCAATACTTATATCACGTTTTTTATATTTTACCTTTAACATTGACGGTTTTTTTAGTCTTTGAATTTTAATATACGATCGATATGTTTTTTATATAAGGTCAGAAATATCTAACATTGGAGCATATTTCATATTTTACTACTCCTATTCCAAATTTAGAAAATTTACTATTAATCCTCTGATGATATTTTAGAATTTTTTTGGAGATAAAGGATTTTATAACATCTATTTTACTACTTTCTTAGCATTTTTTGTAGATGCAAACATTTTTTTATCCTAAAAAATCTATGTAATTAAGTGTCTTTTAGGAAACTATATTTAAAGATTTTAATTTATTTAAACTTTATTTTATTTATTAAACTAAAATTGTTTGATTTATTCTGATAGGAAGCTCTGTACCTTGCTCAGCCATAACTCCTGGTATACTGTCTTTAATTACTAACGATTACCGGTGGCATGTGAGGGGATAGGCAATTGATATTTTGAATCTGCAATAGGGAGCTTCATCGCTATGGACTGTCTGATGTCAAGTCTCTACCAATGATAAGCCGAATAATTCAATTCTACTTTGAATCAGGATGATATATTCATGCTAGTGAACTGTATCAAAGTGTAGATAAGCACTTCTCTTGAAGCCGCCAAATTTTAAATTATTTAAACTTTAAGTTCAAATAAAAAATGCTGCAGGAATATGCTTGCCGAGAACGGGACTAATTTGTAAAAAATTTTGAAATCAGCTATAATAAAATACTTTTACATGATATGCTACAATAAAATGGAATTTAAATCCTTAAGTATAGAATAAAGTTTTTAAACAATAAAAATAAAAATAATTTGCTTAATTAAGTTTTACTAACTTCGAGAAAATAAAAATTCTTAAATATAATTAAAAAAAAGTTTGGAGTTTTTTCTATTTTTTTTAATACTTTTTTTGAAAAAAGAAAATATGAAAATAAAAAAAAACAATTGCAAAGGAGAAAAAAGTAAAAGTTTTAGAATAAGTAAAAAAGGGGTAAATAAAGACCAAAATGATATACTTAAAATAAGAAAAAATTTTATTTAAAAAAGTAATTCAAAACGAAGAAAAATAAAATTCAAAATTAGAAAGATAAATAAATAAATGAGACTATATAGCTCGTAGCACCTCAATGGTGCGCAGCTCTTTAATAAAGATTTTTAAAGTTAAAAAATTCCTTGTTGAAGTTTTCCACAGTGCTAGCATTCCCTTGTGAGTTCTGTCATCTATAGGGCAGCGATCGGAATGTTACCCTAAGAGATCTTAATATCTGGCCTCTTTCGTCATTAATACTACTTGATGCCTTTTCGATCTTGTCTTCTCTTCTCTAGTCTTGCTCTTCATCTATAGATATTCCCCGGTACCAGAGTTTAAGTCAGTTTAGTTGGAGGATTGCTCCTCCCTATTTATTTATAAAAGATAATATTTTGTATCTTTTTAATCAAGAAAGTTAAAATATGATTAATTAAAAAATAAAATTTGAGATAAAAAATGGAATTTCTAATATAAATAGCAAGTTTGTTTGATTTCTTAGTAAATACCAATTTAAATAAATTAATATCCTCTTTAATTCAATTTCTATTAATTTGCCTAATAGTTTGGTAAGCTATTAAAATCGAAAATGCTCATTTGTTAGAATATCTTTCATTGGTAGGGAAAATTTATATTTTAGTAAGTTGACTTAAAACTTTCGCTTAAATAATATTGAAAAACTACATGATGAGGATCATTCAGAATAAGGTCAATTTTGTTTGACTACCTTTACTTAGCTCAAGTCTACTATACGATTAATATTTTAATTACGACTTACGCACTTTGAAAGTACTCTATTCAGTTAAATTACAAAGAAACCATAAATTCTTATATATAATCCTATGGATTATGGAATCAGTGAGACTTATCTTGTCTTAATACTTTTTCTTCGCTTCTGCAATCTACAATCATACTCAAAAGTTAAGTTCCATTTTTAAAAAAGTTGGAAAAATCTCTAAAAGGCTATTCAAACGATAAGTATGCAACTTTGTGACACTCACTTAAGTTTAAGCTTTAAAACTAGTTCCTTTGAGATTAACTAGATCTAATACCTTTTTTCTTATTATGCTTAAGCAAAAATAAAAGATAGTTAACTATTTACTGAAGATAGCTAATCTTTGTAAGATCAACCTATGCAAATATAAGAGCAAGAAATAAAAATTTCCAGTTGCATCATAAAAGGAAATAACTCTTTAGCTAGTTAACTTTGCAATTGTACATGAAATTAGTTGATAATGAAGATTTAAACTTGAAATCAAAAGAGAAACCACTTAAAGATACAAAATCAAATGTTTTATCAAGTATAGACGTCAAACTGGCAGATGAGATAATTTCTTGTTTGAGAAGATAATTAATACAGGATGAGAGTATTGAAACTCTAGATTCTTATAAATGATAAAGTTTAGTGAACGATTTTAAATGGTTAAAGTTAATCAATATGTGATAGGATTGGAATGGAGGAATACACTGATTTAGGTAAGAAATATAATAAATATACTCA
>CAMPDV010000689.1:0-200700 GCA_946699065.1 Loxodes magnus
CACAACTATTTTTCATACATTGTTAACTCACTCTGGTATTAAAATTTCGTATTCTCACTTCAAAACACTAATAAAAACAATGTTTTTTTTTACTTTAAAAATTACACAACTATTTTTCATACATTGTTAACTCACTCTGGTATTAAAATTTCGTATTCTCACTTCAAAACACTAATAAAAACAATGTTTTTTTTTACTTTAAAAATTACACAACTATTTTTCATACATTGTTAACTCACTCTGGTATTAAAATTTCGTATTCTCACTTCAAAACACTAATAAAAACAATGTTTTTTTTTACTTTAAAAATTACACAACTATTTTTCATACATTGTTAACTCACTCTGGTATTAAAATTTCGTATTCTCACTTCAAAACACTAATAAAAACAATGTTTTTTTTTACTTTAAAAATTACACAACTATTTTTCATACATTGTTAACTCACTCTGGTATTAAAATTTCGTATTCTCACTTCAAAACACTAATAAAAACAATGTTTTTTTTTACTTTAAAAATTACACAACTATTTTTCATACATTGTTAACTCACTCTGGTATTAAA
This sequence comes from Loxodes magnus, assembly GCA_946699065.1. Taxonomy (NCBI): domain Eukaryota; phylum Ciliophora; class Karyorelictea; order Loxodida; family Loxodidae; genus Loxodes; species Loxodes magnus. The sequence continues at coordinate 564 of CAMPDV010000689.1, forward strand.
ATTTCGTATTCTCACTTCAAAACATATCAAAAACAATGTTTTTTTTTACTTTAAAAATTACACAACTATTTTTCATACATTGTTAACTCACTCTGGTATTAAAATTTCGTATTCTCACTTCAAAACACTAATAAAAACAATGTTTTTTTTTTACTTTAAAAATTACACAACTATTTTTCATACATTGTTAACTCACTCTGGTATTAAAATTTCGTATTCTCACTTCAAAACACTAATAAAAACAATGTTTTTTTTTACTTTAAAAATTACACAACTATTTTTCATACATTGTTAACTCACTCTGGTATTAAAATTTCGTATTCTCACTTCAAAACACTAATAAAAACAATGTTTTTTTTTTACTTTAAAAAATTACACAACTATTTTTCATACATTGTTAACTCACTCTGGTATTAAAATTTCGTATTCTCACTTCAAAACACTAATAAAAACAATGTTTTTTTTTACTTTAAAAATTACACAACTATTTTTCATACATTGTTAACTCACTCTGGTATTAAAATTTCGTATTCTCACTTCAAAACACTAATAAAAACAATGTTTTTTTTTACTTTAAAAATTACACAACTATTTTTCATACATTGTTAACTCACTCTGGTATTAAAATTTCGTATTCTCACTTCAAAACACTAATAAAAACAATGTTTTTTTTTACTTTAAAAAATTACACAACTATTTTTCATACATTGTTAACTCACTCTGGTATTAAAATTTCGTATTCTCACTTCAAAACACTAATAAAAACAATGTTTTTTTTTACTTTAAAAATTACACAACTATTTTTTCATACATTGTTAACTCACTCTGGTATTAAAATTTCGTATTCTCACTTCAAAACATATCAAAAACAATGTTTTTTTTTACTTTAAAAATTACACAACTATTTTTCATACATTGTTAACTCACTCTGGTATTAAAATTTCGTATTCTCACTTCAAAACACTAATAAAAACAATGTTTTTTTTTACTTTAAAAATTACACAACTATTTTTCATACATTGTTAACTCTGGTATTAAAATTTCGTATTCTCACTTCAAAACACTAATAAAAACAATGTTTTTTTTTACTTTAAAAATTACACAACTATTTTTCATACATTGTTAACTCACTCTGGTATTAAAATTTCGTATTCTCACTTCAAAACATATCAAAAACAATGTTTTTTTTTACTTTAAAAATTACACAACTATTTTTCATACATTGTTAACTCACTCTGGTATTAAAATTTCGTATTCTCACTTCAAACACTAATAAAAACAATGTTTTTTTTTACTTTAAAAATTACACAACTATTTTTCATACATTGTTAACTCACTCTGGTATTAAAATTTCGTATTCTCACTTCAAAACACTAATAAAAACAATGTTTTTTTTTTACTTTAAAAATTACACAACTATTTTTCATACATTGTTAACTCACTCTGGTATTAAAATTTCGTATTCTCACTTCAAAACATATCAAAAACAATGTTTTTTTTTTACTTTAAAAATTACACAACTATTTTTCATACATTGTTAACTCACTCTGGTATTAAAATTTCGTATTCTCACTTCAAAACACTAATAAAAACAATGTTTTTTTTTACTTTAAAAATTACACAACTATTTTTCATACATTGTTAACTCACTCTGGTATTAAAATTTCGTATTCTCACTTCAAAACACTAATAAAAACAATGTTTTTTTTTTACTTTAAAAATTACACAACTATTTTTCATACATTGTTAACTCACTCTGGTATTAAAATTTCGTATTCTCACTTCAAAACATATCAAAAACAATGTTTTTTTTTACTTTAAAATTACACAACTATTTTTCATACATTGTTAACTCACTCTGGTATTAAAATTTCGTATTCTCACTTCAAAACACTAATAAAAACAATGTTTTTTTTTTACTTTAAAAATTACACAACTATTTTTCATACATTGTTAACTCACTCTGGTATTAAAATTTCGTATTCTCACTTCAAAACACTAATAAAAACAATGTTTTTTTTTACTTTAAAAATTACACAACTATTTTTCATACATTGTTAACTCACTCTGGTATTAAAATTTCGTATTCTCACTTCAAAACACTAATAAAAACAATGTTTTTTTTTACTTTAAAAATTACACAACTATTTTTCATACATTGTTAACTCACTCTGGTATTAAAATTTCGTATTCTCACTTCAAAACACTAATAAAAACAATGTTTTTTTTTACTTTAAAAATTACACAACTATTTTTCATACATTGTTAACTCACTCTGGTATTAAAATTTCGTATTCTCACTTCAAAACACTAATAAAAACAATGTTTTTTTTTTACTTTAAAAATTACACAACTATTTTTCATACATTGTTAACTCACTCTGGTATTAAAATTTCGTATTCTCACTTCAAAACACTAATAAAAACAATGTTTTTTTTTACTTTAAAAATTACACAACTATTTTTCATACATTGTTAACTCACTCTGGTATTAAAATTTCGTATTCTCACTTCAAAACACTAATAAAAACAATGTTTTTTTTTTACTTTAAAAATTACACAACTATTTTTCATACATTGTTAACTCACTCTGGTATTAAAATTTCGTATTCTCACTTCAAAACATATCAAAAACAATGTTTTTTTTTACTTTAAAAATTACACAACTATTTTTCATACATTGTTAACTCACTCTGGTATTAAAATTTCGTATTCTCACTTCAAAACACTAATAAAAACAATGTTTTTTTTTACTTTAAAAATTACACAACTATTTTTCATACATTGTTAACTCACTCTGGTATTAAAATTTCGTATTCTCACTTCAAAATACTTATAAAAACAATGTTTTTTTTTACTTTAAAAATTACACAACTATTTTCATACATTGTTAACTCACTCTGGTATTAAAATTTCGTATTCTCACTTCAAAACACTAATAAAAACAATGTTTTTTTTTACTTTAAAAATTACACAACTATTTTTCATACATTGTTAACTCACTCTGGTATTAAAATTTCGTATTCTCACTTCAAAACATATCAAAAACAATGTTTTTTTTTACTTTAAAAATTACACAACTATTTTCATACATTGTTAACTCACTCTGGTATTAAAATTTCGTATTCTCACTTCAAAACACTAATAAAAACAATGTTTTTTTTTACTTTAAAAATTACACAACTATTTTTCATACATTGTTAACTCTGGTATTAAAATTTCGTATTCTCACTTCAAAACACTAATAAAAACAATGTTTTTTTTTACTTTAAAAATTACACAACTATTTTTCATACATTGTTAACTCACTCTGGTATTAAAATTTCGTATTCTCACTTCAAAACACTAATAAAAACAATGTTTTTTTTTACTTTAAAAATTACACAACTATTTTTCATACATTGTTAACTCACTCTGGTATTAAAATTTCGTATTCTCACTTCAAAACACTAATAAAAACAATGTTTTTTTTTACTTTAAAAATTACACAACTATTTTTCATACATTGTTAACTCTGGTATTAAAATTTCGTATTCTCACTTCAAAATACTTATAAAAACAATGTTTTTTTTTACTTTAAAAATTACACAACTATTTTTCATACATTGTTAACTCACTCTGGTATTAAAATTTCGTATTCTCACTTCAAAACACTAATAAAAACAATGTTTTTTTTTACTTTAAAAATTACACAACTATTTTTCATACATTGTTAACTCACTCTGGTATTAAAATTTCGTATTCTCACTTCAAAACACTAATAAAAACAATGTTTTTTTTTACTTTAAAAATTACACAACTATTTTCATACATTGTTAACTCACTCTGGTATTAAAATTTCGTATTCTCACTTCAAAACACTAATAAAAACAATGTTTTTTTTTACTTTAAAAATTACACAACTATTTTCATACATTGTTAACTCACTCTGGTATTAAAATTTCGTATTCTCACTTCAAAACACTAATAAAAACAATGTTTTTTTTTACTTTAAAAATTACACAACTATTTTTCATACATTGTTAACTCACTCTGGTATTAAAATTTCGTATTCTCACTTCAAAATACTTATAAAACAATGTTTTTTTTTACTTTAAAAATTACACAACTATTTTCATACATTGTTAACTCTGGTATTAAAATTTCGTATTCTCACTTCAAAACACTAATAAAAACAATGTTTTTTTTTACTTTAAAAATTACACAACTATTTTTCATACATTGTTAACTCACTCTGGTATTAAAATTTCGTATTCTCACTTCAAAATACTTATAAAACAATGTTTTTTTTTACTTTAAAAATTACACAACTATTTTTCATACATTGTTAACTCTGGTATTAAAATTTCGTATTCTCACTTCAAAACACTTATAAAAACAATGTTTTTTTTTACTTTAAAAATTACACAACTATTTTTCATACATTGTTAACTCTGGCATTAAAATTTCGTATTCTCACTTCAAAACACTAATAAAAACAATGTTTTTTTTTACTTTAAAAATTACACAACTATTTTCATACATTGTTAACTCACTCTGGTATTAAAATTTCGTATTCTCACTTCAAAACATATCAAAAACAATGTTTTTTTTACTTTAAAAATTACTCAACTATTTTTCATACATTGTTAACTCACTCTGGTATTAAAATTTCGTATTCTCACTTCAAAATACTTATAAAAACAATGTTTTTTTTTACTTTAAAAATTACACAACTATTTTCATACATTGTTAGCTCACTCTGGTATTAAAATTTCGTATTCTCACTTCAAAATACTTATAAAAACAATGTTTTTTTTTTACTTTAAAAATTACACAACTATTTTCATACATTGTTAGCTCACTCTGGTATTAAAATTTCGTATTCTCACTTCAAAATACTTATAAAACAATGTTTTTTTTTACTTTAAAAATTACACAACTATTTTTCATACATTGTTAACTCACTCTGGTATTAAAATTTCGTATTCTCACTTCAAAATACTTATAAAACAATGTTTTTTTTTACTTTAAAAATTACTCAACTATTTTTCATACATTGTTAACTCACTCTGGTATTAAAATTTCGTATTCTCACTTCAAAATACTTATAAAAACAATGTTTTTTTTTACTTTAAAAATTACACAACTATTTTCATACATTGTTAACTCACTCTGGTATTAAAATTTCGTATTCTCACTTCAAAATACTTATAAAACAATGTTTTTTTTTACTTTAAAAATTACTCAACTATTTTTCATACATTGTTAACTCACTCTGGTATTAAAATTTCGTATTCTCACTTCTAAACACTAATAAAACAATGTTTTTTTTTACTTTAAAAATTACTCAACTATTTTTCATACATTGTTAACTCACTCTGGTATTAAAATTTCGTATTCTCACTTCTAAACACTAATAAAAACAATGTTTTTTTTTACTTTAAAAATTACACAACTATTTTTCATACATTGTTAACTCACTCTGGTATTAAAATTTCGTATTCTCACTTCTAAACATATCAAAAACAATGTTTTTTTTTACTTTAAAAATTACACAACTATTTTCATACATTGTTAACTCACTCTGGTATTAAAATTTCGTATTCTCACTTCAAAACACTAATAAAAACAATGTTTTTTTTTACTTTAAAAATTACACAACTATTTTTCATACATTGTTAACTCACTCTGGTATTAAAATTTCGTATTCTCACTTCAAAATACTTATAAAACAATGTTTTTTTTTACTTTAAAAATTACACAACTATTTTTCATACATTGTTAACTCTGGTATTAAAATTTCGTATTCTCACTTCAAAACACTTATAAAAACAATGTTTTTTTTTACTTTAAAAATTACACAACTATTTTCATACATTGTTAACTCTGGTATTAAAATTTCGTATTCTCACTTCAAAACACTAATAAAAACAATGTTTTTTTTTTACTTTAAAAATTACACAACTATTTTTCATACATTGTTAACTCACTCTGGTATTAAAATTTCGTATTCTCACTTCAAAATACTTATAAAACAATGTTTTTTTTTACTTTAAAAATTACACAACTATTTTTCATACATTGTTAACTCTGGTATTAAAATTTCGTATTCTCACTTCAAAACACTTATAAAAACAATGTTTTTTTTTACTTTAAAAATTACACAACTATTTTTCATACATTGTTAACTCTGGCATTAAAATTTCGTATTCTCACTTCAAAACACTAATAAAAACAATGTTTTTTTTTACTTTAAAAATTACACAACTATTTTCATACATTGTTAACTCACTCTGGTATTAAAATTTCGTATTCTCACTTCAAAACATATCAAAAACAATGTTTTTTTTACTTTAAAAATTACTCAACTATTTTTCATACATTGTTAACTCTGGTATTAAAATTTCGTATTCTCACTTCAAAATACTTATAAAAACAATGTTTTTTTTTACTTTAAAAATTACACAACTATTTTTCATACATTGTTAACTCTGGCATTAAAATTTCGTATTCTCACTTCAAAACACTAATAAAAACAATGTTTTTTTTTACTTTAAAAATTACACAACTATTTTCATACATTGTTAACTCACTCTGGTATTAAAATTTCGTATTCTCACTTCAAAACATATCAAAAACAATGTTTTTTTTACTTTAAAAATTACTCAACTATTTTTCATACATTGTTAACTCACTCTGGTATTAAAATTTCGTATTCTCACTTCAAAACACTAATAAAAACAATGTTTTTTTTTACTTTAAAAATTACACAACTATTTTTCATACATTGTTAACTCACTCTGGTATTAAAATTTCGTATTCTCACTTCAAAACACTAATAAAAACAATGTTTTTTTTTACTTTAAAAATTACACAACTATTTTTCATACATTGTTAACTCACTCTGGTATTAAAATTTTAATTTCTCACTTCAAAACATATCAAAAACAATGTTTTTTTTTACTTTAAAAATTACTCAACTATTTTTCATACATTGTTAACTCACTCTGGTATTAAAATTTCGTATTCTCACTTCAAAACACTAATAAAAACAATGTTTTTTTTTACTTTAAAAATTACACAACTATTTTTCATACATTGTTAACTCACTCTGGTATTAAAATTTTAATTTCTCACTTCAAAACATATCAAAAACAATGTTTTTTTTTACTTTAAAAATTACTCAACTATTTTTCATACATTGTTAACTCACTCTGGTATTAAAATTTCGTATTCTCACTTCAAAACATATCAAAAACAATGTTTTTTTTTACTTTAAAAATTACTCAACTATTTTTCATACATTGTTAACTCACTCTGGTATTAAAATTTCGTATTCTCACTTCAAAACATATCAAAAACAATGTTTTTTTTTACTTTAAAAATTACACAACTATTTTTCATACATTGTTAACTCACTCTGGTATTAAAATTTCGTATTCTCACTTCAAAATACTTATAAAACAATGTTTTTTTTTACTTTAAAAATTACACAACTATTTTTCATACATTGTTAACTCTGGTATTAAAATTTCGTATTCTCACTTCAAAACACTAATAAAAACAATGTTTTTTTTTACTTTAAAAATTACACAACTATTTTCATACATTGTTAACTCACTCTGGTATTAAAATTTCGTATTCTCACTTCTAAACACTAATAAAAACAATGTTTTTTTTTACTTTAAAAATTACACAACTATTTTTCATACATTGTTAACTCACTCTGGTATTAAAATTTCGTATTCTCACTTCTAAACATATCAAAAACAATGTTTTTTTTTACTTTAAAAATTACACAACTATTTTCATACATTGTTAACTCACTCTGGTATTAAAATTTCGTATTCTCACTTCAAAACACTAATAAAAACAATGTTTTTTTTTACTTTAAAAATTACACAACTATTTTTCATACATTGTTAACTCACTCTGGTATTAAAATTTCGTATTCTCACTTCAAAATACTTATAAAACAATGTTTTTTTTTACTTTAAAAATTACACAACTATTTTCATACATTGTTAACTCTGGTATTAAAATTTCGTATTCTCACTTCAAAACACTAATAAAAACAATGTTTTTTTTTACTTTAAAAATTACACAACTATTTTTCATACATTGTTAACTCACTCTGGTATTAAAATTTCGTATTCTCACTTCAAAACATTAATAAAAACAATGTTTTTTTTTACTTTAAAAATTACACAACTATTTTTCATACATTGTTAACTCACTCTGGTATTAAAATTTCGTATTCTCACTTCAAAATACTTATAAAACAATGTTTTTTTTTTACTTTAAAAATTACACAACTATTTTTCATACATTGTTAACTCTGGTATTAAAATTTCGTATTCTCACTTCAAAACACTAATAAAAACAATGTTTTTTTTTACTTTAAAAATTACACAACTATTTTCATACATTGTTAACTCACTCTGGTATTAAAATTTCGTATTCTCACTTCAAAACACTAATAAAAACAATGTTTTTTTTTACTTTAAAAATTACACAACTATTTTCATACATTGTTAACTCTGGTATTAAAATTTCGTATTCTCACTTCAAAATACTTATAAAACAATGTTTTTTTTTTACTTTAAAAATTACATAACTATTTTCATACATTGTTAACTCACTCTGGTATTAAAATTTCGTATTCTCACTTCAAAACACTAATAAAAACAATGTTTTTTTTTTACTTTAAAAATTACACAACTATTTTTCATACATTGTTAACTCACTCTGGTATTAAAATTTCGTATTCTCACTTCAAAATACTTATAAAACAATGTTTTTTTTTACTTTAAAAATTACACAACTATTTTTCATACATTGTTAACTCACTCTGGTATTAAAATTTCGTATTCTCACTTCAAAATACTTATAAAAACAATGTTTTTTTTTACTTTAAAAATTACACAACTATTTTTCATACATTGTTAACTCACTCTGGTATTAAAATTTTAATTTCTCACTTCAAAACATATCAAAAACAATGTTTTTTTTTTACTTTAAAAATTACTCAACTATTTTTCATACATTGTTAACTCACTCTGGTATTAAAATTTCGTATTCTCACTTCAAAACACTAATAAAAACAATGTTTTTTTTTACTTTAAAAATTACACAACTATTTTTCATACATTGTTAACTCACTCTGGTATTAAAATTTTAATTTCTCACTTCAAAACATATCAAAAACAATGTTTTTTTTTACTTTAAAAATTACTCAACTATTTTTCATACATTGTTAACTCACTCTGGTATTAAAATTTCGTATTCTCACTTCAAAACATATCAAAAACAATGTTTTTTTTTACTTTAAAAATTACTCAACTATTTTTCATACATTGTTAACTCACTCTGGTATTAAAATTTCGTATTCTCACTTCAAAACATATCAAAAACAATGTTTTTTTTTACTTTAAAAATTACACAACTATTTTTCATACATTGTTAACTCACTCTGGTATTAAAATTTCGTATTCTCACTTCAAAATACTTATAAAACAATGTTTTTTTTTACTTTAAAAATTACACAACTATTTTTCATACATTGTTAACTCTGGTATTAAAATTTCGTATTCTCACTTCAAAACACTAATAAAAACAATGTTTTTTTTTACTTTAAAAATTACACAACTATTTTCATACATTGTTAACTCACTCTGGTATTAAAATTTCGTATTCTCACTTCTAAACACTAATAAAAACAATGTTTTTTTTTACTTTAAAAATTACACAACTATTTTTCATACATTGTTAACTCACTCTGGTATTAAAATTTCGTATTCTCACTTCTAAACATATCAAAAACAATGTTTTTTTTTACTTTAAAAATTACACAACTATTTTCATACATTGTTAACTCACTCTGGTATTAAAATTTCGTATTCTCACTTCAAAACACTAATAAAAACAATGTTTTTTTTTACTTTAAAAATTACACAACTATTTTTCATACATTGTTAACTCACTCTGGTATTAAAATTTCGTATTCTCACTTCAAAATACTTATAAAACAATGTTTTTTTTTTACTTTAAAAATTACACAACTATTTTCATACATTGTTAACTCTGGTATTAAAATTTCGTATTCTCACTTCAAAACACTAATAAAAACAATGTTTTTTTTTACTTTAAAAATTACACAACTATTTTTCATACATTGTTAACTCACTCTGGTATTAAAATTTCGTATTCTCACTTCAAAACATTAATAAAAACAATGTTTTTTTTTACTTTAAAAATTACACAACTATTTTTCATACATTGTTAACTCACTCTGGTATTAAAATTTCGTATTCTCACTTCAAAATACTTATAAAACAATGTTTTTTTTTACTTTAAAAATTACACAACTATTTTTCATACATTGTTAACTCTGGTATTAAAATTTCGTATTCTCACTTCAAAACACTAATAAAAACAATGTTTTTTTTTACTTTAAAAATTACACAACTATTTTCATACATTGTTAACTCACTCTGGTATTAAAATTTCGTATTCTCACTTCAAAACACTAATAAAAACAATGTTTTTTTTTACTTTAAAAATTACACAACTATTTTCATACATTGTTAACTCTGGTATTAAAATTTCGTATTCTCACTTCAAAATACTTATAAAACAATGTTTTTTTTTACTTTAAAAATTACATAACTATTTTCATACATTGTTAACTCACTCTGGTATTAAAATTTCGTATTCTCACTTCAAAACACTAATAAAAACAATGTTTTTTTTTACTTTAAAAATTACACAACTATTTTTCATACATTGTTAACTCACTCTGGTATTAAAATTTCGTATTCTCACTTCAAAATACTTATAAAACAATGTTTTTTTTTACTTTAAAAATTACACAACTATTTTTCATACATTGTTAACTCACTCTGGTATTAAAATTTCGTATTCTCACTTCAAAATACTTATAAAAACAATGTTTTTTTTTACTTTAAAAATTACACAACTATTTTCATACATTGTTAACTCTGGTATTAAAATTTCGTATTCTCACTTCAAAATACTTATAAAAACAATGTTTTTTTTTACTTTAAAAATTACACAACTATTTTCATACATTGTTAACTCTGGCATTAAAATTTCGTATTCTCACTTCAAAACACTAATAAAAACAATGTTTTTTTTTACTTTAAAAATTACACAACTATTTTCATACATTGTTAACTCACTCTGGTATTAAAATTTCGTATTCTCACTTCAAAATACTTATAAAAACAATGTTTTTTTTTACTTTAAAAATTACACAACTATTTTCATACATTGTTAACTCTGGTATTAAAATTTCGTATTCTCACTTCAAAATACTTATAAAACAATGTTTTTTTTTACTTTAAAAATTACACAACTATTTTCATACATTGTTAACTCTGGTATTAAAATTTCGTATTCTCACTTCAAAATACTTATAAAACAATGTTTTTTTTTACTTTAAAAATTACACAACTATTTTTCATACATTGTTAACTCACTCTGGTATTAAAATTTCGTATTCTCACTTCTAAACATATCAAAAACTATATTTTTTTTTACTTTAAAAATTACACAACTATTTTTCATACATTGTTAACTCACTCTGGTATTAAAATTTCGTATTCTCACTTCAAAACACTAATAAAAACAATGTTTTTTTTTACTTTAAAAATTACACAACTATTTTTCATACATTGTTAACTCACTCTGGTATTAAAATTTCGTATTCTCACTTCAAAACACTAATAAAAACAATGTTTTTTTTTACTTTAAAAATTACACAACTATTTTTCATACATTGTTAACTCACTCTGGTATTAAAATTTCGTATTCTCACTTCAAAACACTAATAAAAACAATGTTTTTTTTTACTTTAAAAATTACACAACTATTTTTCATACATTGTTAACTCTGGTATTAAAATTTCGTATTCTCACTTCTAAACATATCAAAAACTATGTTTTTTTTTACTTTAAAAATTACACAACTATTTTCATACATTGTTAACTCTGGTATTAAAATTTCGTATTCTCACTTCAAAACACTAATAAAAACAATGTTTTTTTTTACTTTAAAAATTACACAACTATTTTTCATACATTGTTAACTCACTCTGGTATTAAAATTTCGTATTCTCACTTCAAAACACTAATAAAAACAATGTTTTTTTTTACTTTAAAAATTACACAACTATTTTCATACATTGTTAACTCTGGTATTAAAATTTCGTATTCTCACTTCAAAACACTTATAAAAACAATGTTTTTTTTTACTTTAAAAATTACACAACTATTTTTCATACATTGTTAACTCTGGTATTAAAATTTCGTATTCTCACTTCAAAATACTTATAAAACAATGTTTTTTTTTACTTTAAAAATTACACAACTATTTTTCATACATTGTTAACTCACTCTGGTATTAAAATTTCGTATTCTCACTTCAAAACACTTATAAAAACAATGTTTTTTTTTACTTTAAAAATTACACAACTATTTTTCATACATTGTTAACTCACTCTGGTATTAAAATTTCGTATTCTCACTTCAAAACACTAATAAAAACAATGTTTTTTTTTACTTTAAAAATTACACAACTATTTTCATACATTGTTAACTCTGGTATTAAAATTTCGTATTCTCACTTCAAAACACTAATAAAAACAATGTTTTTTTTTACTTTAAAAATTACACAACTATTTTTCATACATTGTTAACTCACTCTGGTATTAAAATTTCGTATTCTCACTTCAAAATACTTATAAAAACAATGTTTTTTTTTTACTTTAAAAATTACACAACTATTTTCATACATTGTTAACTCACTCTGGTATTAAAATTTCGTATTCTCACTTCTAAACACTAATAAAAACAATGTTTTTTTTTACTTTAAAAATTACACAACTATTTTTCATACATTGTTAGCTCACTCTGGTATTAAAATTTCGTATTCTCACTTCAAAACACTTATAAAAACAATGTTTTTTTTTACTTTAAAAATTACACAACTATTTTCATACATTGTTAACTCTGGTATTAAAATTTCGTATTCTCACTTCAAAACACTAATAAAAACAATGTTTTTTTTTACTTTAAAAATTACACAACTATTTTTCATACATTGTTAACTCTGGTATTAAAATTTCGTATTCTCACTTCAAAACACTAATAAAAACAATGTTTTTTTTTACTTTAAAAATTACACAACTATTTTCATACATTGTTAACTCACTCTGGTATTAAAATTTCGTATTCTCACTTCAAAACATTAATAAAAACAATGTTTTTTTTTACTTTAAAAATTACACAACTATTTTTCATACATTGTTAACTCACTCTGGTATTAAAATTTCGTATTCTCACTTCAAAATACTTATAAAACAATGTTTTTTTTTACTTTAAAAATTACACAACTATTTTTCATACATTGTTAACTCACTCTGGTATTAAAATTTCGTATTCTCACTTCAAAACACTAATAAAAACAATGTTTTTTTTTACTTTAAAAATTACACAACTATTTTTCATACATTGTTAACTCACTCTGGTATTAAAATTTCGTATTCTCACTTCAAAACACTAATAAAAACAATGTTTTTTTTTACTTTAAAAATTACACAACTATTTTTCATACATTGTTAACTCACTCTGGTATTAAAATTTCGTATTCTCACTTCAAAATACTTATAAAAACAATGTTTTTTTTTACTTTAAAAATTACACAACTATTTTCATACATTGTTAACTCTGGTATTAAAATTTCGTATTCTCACTTCAAAATACTTATAAAACAATGTTTTTTTTTACTTTAAAAATTACACAACTATTTTTCATACATTGTTAACTCACTCTGGTATTAAAATTTCGTATTCTCACTTCAAAATACTTATAAAACAATGTTTTTTTTTACTTTAAAAATTACACAACTATTTTTCATACATTGTTAACTCACTCTGGTATTAAAATTTCGTATTCTCACTTCTAAACACTAATAAAAACAATGTTTTTTTTTACTTTAAAAATTACACAACTATTTTTCATACATTGTTAGCTCACTCTGGTATTAAAATTTCGTATTCTCACTTCAAAATACTTATAAAACAATGTTTTTTTTTACTTTAAAAATTACACAACTATTTTTCATACATTGTTAACTCACTCTGGTATTAAAATTTCGTATTCTCACTTCAAAACACTTATAAAAACAATGTTTTTTTTTACTTTAAAAATTACACAACTATTTTTCATACATTGTTAACTCACTCTGGTATTAAAATTTCGTATTCTCACTTCAAAACACTAATAAAAACAATGTTTTTTTTTACTTTAAAAATTACACAACTATTTTCATACATTGTTAACTCTGGTATTAAAATTTCGTATTCTCACTTCAAAACACTAATAAAAACAATGTTTTTTTTTACTTTAAAAATTACACAACTATTTTTCATACATTGTTAACTCACTCTGGTATTAAAATTTCGTATTCTCACTTCAAAATACTTATAAAAACAATGTTTTTTTTTACTTTAAAAATTACACAACTATTTTTCATACATTGTTAACTCACTCTGGTATTAAAATTTCGTATTCTCACTTCTAAACATATCAAAAACTATGTTTTTTTTTACTTTAAAAATTACACAACTATTTTTCATACATTGTTAACTCACTCTGGTATTAAAATTTCGTATTCTCACTTCAAAATACTTATAAAACAATGTTTTTTTTTACTTTAAAAATTACACAACTATTTTCATACATTGTTAACTCTGGTATTAAAATTTCGTATTCTCACTTCAAAACACTAATAAAAACAATGTTTTTTTTTACTTTAAAAATTACACAACTATTTTTCATACATTGTTAACTCTGGTATTAAAATTTCGTATTCTCACTTCAAAACACTAATAAAAACAATGTTTTTTTTTACTTTAAAAATTACACAACTATTTTCATACATTGTTAACTCACTCTGGTATTAAAATTTCGTATTCTCACTTCAAAACATTAATAAAAACAATGTTTTTTTTTACTTTAAAAATTACACAACTATTTTTCATACATTGTTAACTCACTCTGGTATTAAAATTTCGTATTCTCACTTCAAAATACTTATAAAACAATGTTTTTTTTTACTTTAAAAATTACACAACTATTTTTCATACATTGTTAACTCACTCTGGTATTAAAATTTCGTATTCTCACTTCAAAACACTAATAAAAACAATGTTTTTTTTTACTTTAAAAATTACACAACTATTTTTCATACATTGTTAACTCACTCTGGTATTAAAATTTCGTATTCTCACTTCAAAACACTAATAAAAACAATGTTTTTTTTTACTTTAAAAATTACACAACTATTTTTCATACATTGTTAACTCACTCTGGTATTAAAATTTCGTATTCTCACTTCAAAATACTTATAAAAACAATGTTTTTTTTTACTTTAAAAATTACACAACTATTTTCATACATTGTTAACTCTGGTATTAAAATTTCGTATTCTCACTTCAAAATACTTATAAAACAATGTTTTTTTTTACTTTAAAAATTACACAACTATTTTTCATACATTGTTAACTCACTCTGGTATTAAAATTTCGTATTCTCACTTCAAAATACTTATAAAACAATGTTTTTTTTTACTTTAAAAATTACACAACTATTTTTCATACATTGTTAACTCACTCTGGTATTAAAATTTCGTATTCTCACTTCTAAACACTAATAAAAACAATGTTTTTTTTTACTTTAAAAATTACACAACTATTTTTCATACATTGTTAGCTCACTCTGGTATTAAAATTTCGTATTCTCACTTCAAAACACTAATAAAAACAATGTTTTTTTTTACTTTAAAAATTACACAACTATTTTCATACATTGTTAACTCTGGTATTAAAATTTCGTATTCTCACTTCAAAACACTAATAAAAACAATGTTTTTTTTTACTTTAAAAATTACACAACTATTTTTCATACATTGTTAACTCTGGTATTAAAATTTCGTATTCTCACTTCAAAACACTAATAAAAACAATGTTTTTTTTTACTTTAAAAATTACACAACTATTTTCATACATTGTTAACTCACTCTGGTATTAAAATTTCGTATTCTCACTTCAAAACATTAATAAAAACAATGTTTTTTTTTACTTTAAAAATTACACAACTATTTTTCATACATTGTTAACTCACTCTGGTATTAAAATTTCGTATTCTCACTTCAAAATACTTATAAAACAATGTTTTTTTTTACTTTAAAAATTACACAACTATTTTTCATACATTGTTAACTCACTCTGGTATTAAAATTTCGTATTCTCACTTCAAAACACTTATAAAAACAATGTTTTTTTTTACTTTAAAAATTACACAACTATTTTTCATACATTGTTAACTCACTCTGGTATTAAAATTTCGTATTCTCACTTCAAAATACTTATAAAACAATGTTTTTTTTTACTTTAAAAATTACACAACTATTTTTCATACATTGTTAACTCACTCTGGTATTAAAATTTCGTATTCTCACTTCAAAATACTTATAAAACAATGTTTTTTTTTACTTTAAAAATTACACAACTATTTTTCATACATTGTTAACTCACTCTGGTATTAAAATTTCGTATTCTCACTTCAAAATACTTATAAAACAATGTTTTTTTTTACTTTAAAAATTACACAACTATTTTTCATACATTGTTAACTCACTCTGGTATTAAAATTTCGTATTCTCACTTCAAAATACTTATAAAACAATGTTTTTTTTTACTTTAAAAATTACACAACTATTTTTCATACATTGTTAACTCACTCTGGTATTAAAATTTCGTATTCTCACTTCAAAACACTTATAAAAACAATGTTTTTTTTTACTTTAAAAATTACACAACTATTTTTCATACATTGTTAACTCACTCTGGTATTAAAATTTCGTATTCTCACTTCTAAACACTAATAAAAACAATGTTTTTTTTTACTTTAAAAATTACACAACTATTTTTCATACATTGTTAGCTCACTCTGGTATTAAAATTTCGTATTCTCACTTCAAAACACTTATAAAAACAATGTTTTTTTTTACTTTAAAAATTACACAACTATTTTCATACATTGTTAACTCTGGTATTAAAATTTCGTATTCTCACTTCAAAACACTAATAAAAACAATGTTTTTTTTTACTTTAAAAATTACACAACTATTTTTCATACATTGTTAACTCTGGTATTAAAATTTCGTATTCTCACTTCAAAACACTAATAAAAACAATGTTTTTTTTTACTTTAAAAATTACACAACTATTTTTCATACATTGTTAACTCACTCTGGTATTAAAATTTCGTATTCTCACTTCAAAACATTAATAAAAACAATGTTTTTTTTTACTTTAAAAATTACACAACTATTTTTCATACATTGTTAACTCACTCTGGTATTAAAATTTCGTATTCTCACTTCAAAACATTAATAAAAACAATGTTTTTTTTTACTTTAAAAATTACACAACTATTTTTCATACATTGTTAACTCACTCTGGTATTAAAATTTCGTATTCTCACTTCAAAATACTTATAAAACAATGTTTTTTTTTACTTTAAAAATTACACAACTATTTTTCATACATTGTTAACTCACTCTGGTATTAAAATTTCGTATTCTCACTTCAAAACACTAATAAAAACAATGTTTTTTTTTACTTTAAAAATTACACAACTATTTTCATACATTGTTAACTCACTCTGGTATTAAAATTTCGTATTCTCACTTCAAAACACTAATAAAAACAATGTTTTTTTTTACTTTAAAAATTACACAACTATTTTTCATACATTGTTAACTCACTCTGGTATTAAAATTTCGTATTCTCACTTCAAAATACTTATAAAAACAATGTTTTTTTTTACTTTAAAAATTACACAACTATTTTCATACATTGTTAGCTCACTCTGGTATTAAAATTTCGTATTCTCACTTCAAAATACTTATAAAACAATGTTTTTTTTTACTTTAAAAATTACACAACTATTTTTCATACATTGTTAACTCACTCTGGTATTAAAATTTCGTATTCTCACTTCAAAACACTTATAAAAACAATGTTTTTTTTTACTTTAAAAATTACACAACTATTTTTCATACATTGTTAACTCACTCTGGTATTAAAATTTCGTATTCTCACTTCAAAATACTTATAAAACAATGTTTTTTTTTACTTTAAAAATTACACAACTATTTTTCATACATTGTTAACTCACTCTGGTATTAAAATTTCGTATTCTCACTTCAAAATACTTATAAAACAATGTTTTTTTTTACTTTAAAAATTACACAACTATTTTTCATACATTGTTAACTCACTCTGGTATTAAAATTTCGTATTCTCACTTCAAAATACTTATAAAACAATGTTTTTTTTTACTTTAAAAATTACACAACTATTTTTCATACATTGTTAACTCACTCTGGTATTAAAATTTCGTATTCTCACTTCAAAATACTTATAAAACAATGTTTTTTTTTACTTTAAAAATTACACAACTATTTTTCATACATTGTTAACTCACTCTGGTATTAAAATTTCGTATTCTCACTTCAAAACACTTATAAAAACAATGTTTTTTTTTACTTTAAAAATTACACAACTATTTTTCATACATTGTTAACTCACTCTGGTATTAAAATTTCGTATTCTCACTTCAAAACACTTATAAAAACAATGTTTTTTTTTACTTTAAAAATTACACAACTATTTTTCATACATTGTTAACTCACTCTGGTATTAAAATTTCGTATTCTCACTTCTAAACACTAATAAAAACAATGTTTTTTTTTACTTTAAAAATTACACAACTATTTTTCATACATTGTTAGCTCACTCTGGTATTAAAATTTCGTATTCTCACTTCAAAACACTTATAAAAACAATGTTTTTTTTTACTTTAAAAATTACACAACTATTTTCATACATTGTTAACTCTGGTATTAAAATTTCGTATTCTCACTTCAAAACACTAATAAAAACAATGTTTTTTTTTACTTTAAAAATTACACAACTATTTTTCATACATTGTTAACTCTGGTATTAAAATTTCGTATTCTCACTTCAAAACACTAATAAAAACAATGTTTTTTTTTACTTTAAAAATTACACAACTATTTTTCATACATTGTTAACTCACTCTGGTATTAAAATTTCGTATTCTCACTTCAAAACATTAATAAAAACAATGTTTTTTTTTACTTTAAAAATTACACAACTATTTTTCATACATTGTTAACTCACTCTGGTATTAAAATTTCGTATTCTCACTTCAAAATACTTATAAAACAATGTTTTTTTTTACTTTAAAAATTACACAACTATTTTTCATACATTGTTAACTCACTCTGGTATTAAAATTTCGTATTCTCACTTCAAAATACTTATAAAACAATGTTTTTTTTTACTTTAAAAATTACACAACTATTTTTCATACATTGTTAACTCACTCTGGTATTAAAATTTCGTATTCTCACTTCAAAACACTAATAAAAACAATGTTTTTTTTTACTTTAAAAATTACACAACTATTTTCATACATTGTTAACTCACTCTGGTATTAAAATTTCGTATTCTCACTTCAAAACACTAATAAAAACAATGTTTTTTTTTACTTTAAAAATTACACAACTATTTTTCATACATTGTTAACTCACTCTGGTATTAAAATTTCGTATTCTCACTTCAAAATACTTATAAAAACAATGTTTTTTTTTACTTTAAAAATTACACAACTATTTTCATACATTGTTAGCTCACTCTGGTATTAAAATTTCGTATTCTCACTTCAAAATACTTATAAAAACAATGTTTTTTTTTTACTTTAAAAATTACACAACTATTTTCATACATTGTTAGCTCACTCTGGTATTAAAATTTCGTATTCTCACTTCAAAATACTTATAAAACAATGTTTTTTTTTACTTTAAAAATTACACAACTATTTTTCATACATTGTTAACTCACTCTGGTATTAAAATTTCGTATTCTCACTTCAAAATACTTATAAAACAATGTTTTTTTTTACTTTAAAAATTACACAACTATTTTTCATACATTGTTAGCTCACTCTGGTATTAAAATTTCGTATTCTCACTTCAAAACACTTATAAAAACAATGTTTTTTTTTACTTTAAAAATTACACAACTATTTTCATACATTGTTAACTCTGGTATTAAAATTTCGTATTCTCACTTCAAAACACTAATAAAAACAATGTTTTTTTTTACTTTAAAAATTACACAACTATTTTTCATACATTGTTAACTCTGGTATTAAAATTTCGTATTCTCACTTCAAAACACTAATAAAAACAATGTTTTTTTTTACTTTAAAAATTACACAACTATTTTTCATACATTGTTAACTCACTCTGGTATTAAAATTTCGTATTCTCACTTCAAAACATTAATAAAAACAATGTTTTTTTTTACTTTAAAAATTACACAACTATTTTTCATACATTGTTAACTCACTCTGGTATTAAAATTTCGTATTCTCACTTCAAAATACTTATAAAACAATGTTTTTTTTTACTTTAAAAATTACACAACTATTTTTCATACATTGTTAGCTCACTCTGGTATTAAAATTTCGTATTCTCACTTCAAAATACTTATAAAACAATGTTTTTTTTTACTTTAAAAATTACACAACTATTTTTCATACATTGTTAACTCTGGCATTAAAACTTCGTATTCTCACTTCAAAACACTAATAAAAACAATGTTTTTTTTTACTTTAAAAATTACACAACTATTTTCATACATTGTTAACTCACTCTGGTATTAAAATTTCGTATTCTCACTTCAAAACACTAATAAAAACAATGTTTTTTTTTACTTTAAAAATAACACAACTATTTTCATACATTGTTAACTCACTCTGGTATTAAAATTTCGTATTCTCACTTCAAAATACTTATAAAAACAATGTTTTTTTTTACTTTAAAAATTACACAACTATTTTCATACATTGTTAGCTCACTCTGGTATTAAAATTTCGTATTCTCACTTCAAAATACTTATAAAAACAATGTTTTTTTTTTACTTTAAAAATTACACAACTATTTTCATACATTGTTAGCTCACTCTGGTATTAAAATTTCGTATTCTCACTTCAAAATACTTATAAAACAATGTTTTTTTTTACTTTAAAAATTACACAACTATTTTTCATACATTGTTAACTCACTCTGGTATTAAAATTTCGTATTCTCACTTCAAAATACTTATAAAACAATGTTTTTTTTTACTTTAAAAATTACACAACTATTTTTCATACATTGTTAACTCACTCTGGTATTAAAATTTCGTATTCTCACTTCAAAACACTTATAAAAACAATGTTTTTTTTTACTTTAAAAATTACACAACTATTTTTCATACATTGTTAACTCTGGTATTAAAATTTCGTATTCTCACTTCAAAACACTAATAAAAACAATGTTTTTTTTTACTTTAAAAATTACACAACTATTTTCATACATTGTTAACTCACTCTGGTATTAAAATTTCGTATTCTCACTTCAAAACACTAATAAAAACAATGTTTTTTTTTACTTTAAAAATTACACAACTATTTTTCATACATTGTTAACTCACTCTGGTATTAAAATTTCGTATTCTCACTTCAAAACACTAATAAAAACAATGTTTTTTTTTACTTTAAAAATTACACAACTATTTTTCATACATTGTTAACTCACTCTGGTATTAAAATTTCGTATTCTCACTTCAAAATACTTATAAAAACAATGTTTTTTTTTACTTTAAAAATTACACAACTATTTTTCATACATTGTTAGCTCACTCTGGTATTAAAATTTCGTATTCTCACTTCAAAACACTAATAAAAATATGTTTTTTTTTACTTTAAAAATTACACAACTATTTTTCATACATTGTTAACTCACTCTGGTATTAAAATTTCGTATTCTCACTTCAAAATACTTATAAAAACAATGTTTTTTTTTACTTTAAAAATTACACAACTATTTTTCATACATTGTTAGCTCACTCTGGTATTAAAATTTCGTATTCTCACTTCAAAACACTAATAAAAATATGTTTTTTTTTACTTTAAAAATTACACAACTATTTTCA
Source organism: Loxodes magnus (assembly GCA_946699065.1). Classification (NCBI taxonomy): domain Eukaryota; phylum Ciliophora; class Karyorelictea; order Loxodida; family Loxodidae; genus Loxodes; species Loxodes magnus. The sequence continues at coordinate 22,701 of CAMPDV010000689.1, forward strand.
TACATTGTTAGCTCACTCTGGTATTAAAATTTCGTATTCTCACTTCTAAACACTAATAAAAACAATGTTTTTTTTTACTTTAAAAATTACACAACTATTTTTCATACATTGTTAGCTCACTCTGGTATTAAAATTTCGTATTCTCACTTCTAAACACTAATAAAAACAATGTTTTTTTTTACTTTCAAAATTACACAACTATTTTTCATACATTGTTAGCTCACTCTGGTATTAAAATTTCGTATTCTCACTTCAAAACACTTATAAAAACAATGTTTTTTTTTACTTTAAAAATTACACAACTATTTTCATACATTGTTAACTCTGGTATTAAAATTTCGTATTCTCACTTCAAAACACTAATAAAAACAATGTTTTTTTTTACTTTAAAAATTACACAACTATTTTCATACATTGTTAACTCACTCTGGTATTAAAATTTCGTATTCTCACTTCAAAACATTAATAAAAACAATGTTTTTTTTTACTTTAAAAATTACACAACTATTTTTCATACATTGTTAACTCACTCTGGTATTAAAATTTCGTATTCTCACTTCAAAATACTTATAAAACAATGTTTTTTTTTACTTTAAAAATTACACAACTATTTTTCATACATTGTTAACTCTGGTATTAAAATTTCGTATTCTCACTTCAAAACACTAATAAAAACAATGTTTTTTTTTACTTTAAAAATTACACAACTATTTTCATACATTGTTAACTCACTCTGGTATTAAAATTTCGTATTCTCACTTCTAAACACTAATAAAAACAATGTTTTTTTTTACTTTAAAAATTACACAACTATTTTCATACATTGTTAACTCTGGTATTAAAATTTCGTATTCTCACTTCAAAATACTTATAAAACAATGTTTTTTTTTACTTTAAAAATTACATAACTATTTTCATACATTGTTAACTCACTCTGGTATTAAAATTTCGTATTCTCACTTCAAAACACTAATAAAAACAATGTTTTTTTTTACTTTAAAAATTACACAACTATTTTTCATACATTGTTAACTCACTCTGGTATTAAAATTTCGTATTCTCACTTCAAAATACTTATAAAACAATGTTTTTTTTTACTTTAAAAATTACACAACTATTTTTCATACATTGTTAACTCACTCTGGTATTAAAATTTCGTATTCTCACTTCAAAATACTTATAAAAACAATGTTTTTTTTTTACTTTAAAAATTACACAACTATTTTCATACATTGTTAACTCACTCTGGTATTAAAATTTCGTATTCTCACTTCAAAACACTAATAAAAACAATGTTTTTTTTTACTTTAAAAATTACACAACTATTTTCATACATTGTTAACTCACTCTGGTATTAAAATTTCGTATTCTCACTTCAAAATACTTATAAAACAATGTTTTTTTTTACTTTAAAAATTACACAACTATTTTCATACATTGTTAACTCACTCTGGTATTAAAATTTCGTATTCTCACTTCAAAATACTTATAAAACAATGTTTTTTTTTACTTTAAAAATTACACAACTATTTTCATACATTGTTAACTCTGGTATTAAAATTTCGTATTCTCACTTCAAAATACTTATAAAACAATGTTTTTTTTTACTTTAAAAATTACACAACTATTTTTCATACATTGTTAACTCACTCTGGTATTAAAATTTCGTATTCTCACTTCTAAACATATCAAAAACTATGTTTTTTTTTACTTTAAAAATTACACAACTATTTTTCATACATTGTTAACTCACTCTGGTATTAAAATTTCGTATTCTCACTTCAAAATACTTATAAAACAATGTTTTTTTTTTACTTTAAAAATTACACAACTATTTTTCATACATTGTTAACTCACTCTGGTATTAAAATTTCGTATTCTCACTTCAAAAAACTTATAAAAACAATGTTTTTTTTTACTTTAAAAATTACACAACTATTTTCATACATTGTTAACTCTGGTATTAAAATTTCGTATTCTCACTTCAAAACACTAATAAAAACAATGTTTTTTTTTACTTTAAAAATTACACAACTATTTTTCATACATTGTTAACTCACTCTGGTATTAAAATTTCGTATTCTCACTTCAAAACACTTATAAAAACAATGTTTTTTTTTACTTTAAAAATTACACAACTATTTTTCATACATTGTTAACTCTGGTATTAAAATTTCGTATTCTCACTTCTAAACATATCAAAAACTATGTTTTTTTTTACTTTAAAAATTACACAACTATTTTCATACATTGTTAACTCACTCTGGTATTAAAATTTCGTATTCTCACTTCAAAACACTAATAAAAACAATGTTTTTTTTTACTTTAAAAATTACACAACTATTTTTCATACATTGTTAACTCACTCTGGTATTAAAATTTCGTATTCTCACTTCAAAATACTTATAAAACAATGTTTTTTTTTACTTTAAAAATTACACAACTATTTTCATACATTGTTAACTCTGGTATTAAAATTTCGTATTCTCACTTCAAAACACTTATAAAAACTATGTTTTTTTTTACTTTAAAAATTACACAACTATTTTCATACATTGTTAACTCACTCTGGTATTAAAATTTCGTATTCTCACTTCAAAACACTAATAAAAACAATGTTTTTTTTTACTTTAAAAATTACACAACTATTTTTCATACATTGTTAACTCACTCTGGTATTAAAATTTCGTATTCTCACTTCAAAATACTTATAAAACAATGTTTTTTTTTACTTTAAAAATTACACAACTATTTTCATACATTGTTAACTCACTCTGGTATTAAAATTTCGTATTCTCACTTCAAAACACTAATAAAAACAATGTTTTTTTTTACTTTAAAAATTACACAACTATTTTTCATACATTGTTAACTCTGGTATTAAAATTTCGTATTCTCACTTCAAAACACTAATAAAAACAATGTTTTTTTTTACTTTAAAAATTACACAACTATTTTTCATACATTGTTAACTCACTCTGGTATTAAAATTTCGTATTCTCACTTCAAAATACTTATAAAAACAATGTTTTTTTTTACTTTAAAAATTACACAACTATTTTCATACATTGTTAACTCTGGTATTAAAATTTCGTATTCTCACTTCAAAATACTTATAAAACAATGTTTTTTTTTACTTTAAAAATTACACAACTATTTTTCATACATTGTTAACTCACTCTGGTATTAAAATTTCGTATTCTCACTTCAAAATACTTATAAAACAATGTTTTTTTTTACTTTAAAAATTACACAACTATTTTTCATACATTGTTAACTCACTCTGGTATTAAAATTTCGTATTCTCACTTCAAAACACTAATAAAAACAATGTTTTTTTTTACTTTAAAAATTACACAACTATTTTCATACATTGTTAACTCACTCTGGTATTAAAATTTCGTATTCTCACTTCAAAATACTTATAAAAACAATGTTTTTTTTACTTTAAAAATTACACAACTATTTTCATACATTGTTAACTCACTCTGGTATTAAAATTTCGTATTCTCACTTCAAAATACTTATAAAACAATGTTTTTTTTTACTTTAAAAATTACACAACTATTTTCATACATTGTTAACTCACTCTGGTATTAAAATTTCGTATTCTCACTTCAAAACACTAATAAAAACAATGTTTTTTTTTACTTTAAAAATTACACAACTATTTTTCATACATTGTTAACTCACTCTGGTATTAAAATTTCGTATTCTCACTTCAAAACACTAATAAAAACAATGTTTTTTTTTACTTTAAAAATTACACAACTATTTTCATACATTGTTAACTCTGGTATTAAAATTTCGTATTCTCACTTCAAAACACTAATAAAAACAATGTTTTTTTTTACTTTAAAAATTACACAACTATTTTTCATACATTGTTAACTCTGGTATTAAAATTTCGTATTCTCACTTCAAAACACTAATAAAAACAATGTTTTTTTTTACTTTAAAAATTACACAACTATTTTCATACATTGTTAACTCACTCTGGTATTAAAATTTCGTATTCTCACTTCAAAACATTAATAAAAACAATGTTTTTTTTTACTTTAAAAATTACACAACTATTTTTCATACATTGTTAACTCTGGTATTAAAATTTCGTATTCTCACTTCAAAACACTTATAAAACAATGTTTTTTTTTACTTTAAAAATTACACAACTATTTTTCATACATTGTTAACTCTGGTATTAAAATTTCGTATTCTCACTTCAAAACACTAATAAAAATATGTTTTTTTACGTTAAAAATTACACAACTATTTTTCATACATTGTTAACTCACTCTGGTATTAAAATTTCGTATTCTCACTTCAAAACACTAATAAAAACAATGTTTTTTTTTACTTTAAAAATTACACAACTATTTTCATACATTGTTAACTCTGGTATTAAAATTTCGTATTCTCACTTCAAAACACTAATAAAAACAATGTTTTTTTTTACTTTAAAAATTACACAACTATTTTTCATACATTGTTAACTCTGGTATTAAAATTTCGTATTCTCACTTCAAAACACTAATAAAAACAATGTTTTTTTTTACTTTAAAAATTACACAACTATTTTCATACATTGTTAACTCACTCTGGTATTAAAATTTCGTATTCTCACTTCAAAATACTTATAAAACAATGTTTTTTTTTACTTTAAAAATTACACAACTATTTTTCATACATTGTTAACTCACTCTGGTATTAAAATTTCGTATTCTCACTTCAAAATACTTATAAAACAATGTTTTTTTTTACTTTAAAAATTACACAACTATTTTTCATACATTGTTAACTCACTCTGGTATTAAAATTTCGTATTCTCACTTCAAAACACTTATAAAAACAATGTTTTTTTTTACTTTAAAAATTACACAACTATTTTTCATACATTGTTAGCTCACTCTGGTATTAAAATTTCGTATTCTCACTTCAAAAAACTTATAAAAACAATGTTTTTTTTTACTTTAAAAATTACACAACTATTTTCATACATTGTTAACTCTGGTATTAAAATTTCGTATTCTCACTTCAAAACACTAATAAAAACAATGTTTTTTTTTACTTTAAAAATTACACAACTATTTTTCATACATTGTTAACTCTGGTATTAAAATTTCGTATTCTCACTTCAAAACACTAATAAAAACAATGTTTTTTTTACTTTAAAAATTACACAACTATTTTTCATACATTGTTAACTCACTCTGGTATTAAAATTTCGTATTCTCACTTCAAAACATTAATAAAAACAATGTTTTTTTTTACTTTAAAAATTACACAACTATTTTTCATACATTGTTAACTCACTCTGGTATTAAAATTTCGTATTCTCACTTCAAAATACTTATAAAACAATGTTTTTTTTTACTTTAAAAATTACACAACTATTTTCATACATTGTTAGCTCACTCTGGTATTAAAATTTCGTATTCTCACTTCAAAATACTTATAAAAACAATGTTTTTTTTTTACTTTAAAAATTACACAACTATTTTCATACATTGTTAGCTCACTCTGGTATTAAAATTTCGTATTCTCACTTCAAAATACTTATAAAACAATGTTTTTTTTTACTTTAAAAATTACACAACTATTTTTCATACATTGTTAACTCACTCTGGTATTAAAATTTCGTATTCTCACTTCAAAATACTTATAAAACAATGTTTTTTTTTACTTTAAAAATTACACAACTATTTTTCATACATTGTTAACTCACTCTGGTATTAAAATTTCGTATTCTCACTTCAAAACACTTATAAAAACAATGTTTTTTTTTACTTTAAAAATTACACAACTATTTTTCATACATTGTTAACTCTGGTATTAAAATTTCGTATTCTCACTTCAAAACACTAATAAAAACAATGTTTTTTTTTACTTTAAAAATTACACAACTATTTTCATACATTGTTAACTCACTCTGGTATTAAAATTTCGTATTCTCACTTCAAAACACTAATAAAAACAATGTTTTTTTTTACTTTAAAAATTACACAACTATTTTTCATACATTGTTAACTCACTCTGGTATTAAAATTTCGTATTCTCACTTCAAAACATTAATAAAAACAATGTTTTTTTTTACTTTAAAAATTACACAACTATTTTTCATACATTGTTAACTCACTCTGGTATTAAAATTTCGTATTCTCACTTCAAAATACTTATAAAAACAATGTTTTTTTTTACTTTAAAAATTACACAACTATTTTTCATACATTGTTAGCTCACTCTGGTATTAAAATTTCGTATTCTCACTTCAAAACACTAATAAAAATATGTTTTTTTTTACTTTAAAAATTACACAACTATTTTTCATACATTGTTAACTCACTCTGGTATTAAAATTTCGTATTCTCACTTCAAAATACTTATAAAAACAATGTTTTTTTTTACTTTAAAAATTACACAACTATTTTTCATACATTGTTAGCTCACTCTGGTATTAAAATTTCGTATTCTCACTTCAAAATACTAATAAAACAATGTTTTTTTTTACTTTAAAAATTACACAACTATTTTCATACATTGTTAGCTCACTCTGGTATTAAAATTTCGTATTCTCACTTCTAAACACTTATAAAAACAATGTTTTTTTTTACTTTAAAAATTACACAACTATTTTTCATACATTGTTAACTCACTCTGGTATTAAAATTTCGTATTCTCACTTCAAAACACTTATAAAAACAATGTTTTTTTTTACTTTAAAAATTACACAACTATTTTTCATACATTGTTAGCTCACTCTGGTATTAAAATTTCGTATTCTCACTTCAAAACACTTATAAAAACAATGTTTTTTTTTACTTTAAAAATTACACAACTATTTTCATACATTGTTAACTCTGGTATTAAAATTTCGTATTCTCACTTCAAAACACTAATAAAAACAATGTTTTTTTTTACTTTAAAAATTACACAACTATTTTTCATACATTGTTAACTCTGGTATTAAAATTTCGTATTCTCACTTCAAAACACTAATAAAAACAATGTTTTTTTTTACTTTAAAAATTACACAACTATTTTTCATACATTGTTAACTCACTCTGGTATTAAAATTTCGTATTCTCACTTCTAAACACTAATAAAAACAATGTTTTTTTTTACTTTAAAAATTACACAACTATTTTTCATACATTGTTAACTCACTCTGGTATTAAAATTTCGTATTCTCACTTCAAAATACTTATAAAACAATGTTTTTTTTTACTTTAAAAATTACACAACTATTTTTCATACATTGTTAACTCACTCTGGTATTAAAATTTCGTATTCTCACTTCAAAACACTTATAAAAACAATGTTTTTTTTTACTTTAAAAATTACACAACTATTTTCATACATTGTTAACTCTGGCATTAAAATTTCGTATTCTCACTTCAAAATACTTATAAAACAATGTTTTTTTTTACTTTAAAAATTACACAACTATTTTCATACATTGTTAACTCTGGTATTAAAATTTCGTATTCTCACTTCAAAACACTAATAAAAACAATGTTTTTTTTTACTTTAAAAATTACACAACTATTTTCATACATTGTTAACTCACTCTGGTATTAAAATTTCGTATTCTCACTTCAAAATACTTATAAAACAATGTTTTTTTTTACTTTAAAAATTACACAACTATTTTCATACATTGTTAACTCTGGTATTAAAATTTCGTATTCTCACTTCAAAATACTTATAAAACAATGTTTTTTTTTTACTTTAAAAATTACATAACTATTTTTCATACATTGTTAACTCACTCTGGTATTAAAATTTCGTATTCTCACTTCAAAACACTTATAAAAACAATGTTTTTTTTTACTTTAAAAATTACACAACTATTTTTCATAGATTGTTAACTCACTCTGGTATTAAAATTTCGTATTCTCACTTCTAAACACTAATAAAAACAATGTTTTTTTTTACTTTAAAAATTACACAACTATTTTTCATACATTGTTAACTCACTCTGGTATTAAAATTTCGTATTCTCACTTCAAAATACTTATAAAAACAATGTTTTTTTTTACTTTAAAAATTACACAACTATTTTCATACATTGTTAGCTCACTCTGGTATTAAAATTTCGTATTCTCACTTCAAAATACTTATAAAACAATGTTTTTTTTTACTTTAAAAATTACACAACTATTTTCATACATTGTTAACTCTGGTATTAAAATTTCGTATTCTCACTTCAAAATACTTATAAAACAATGTTTTTTTTTACTTTAAAAATTACACAACTATTTTTCATACATTGTTAACTCACTCTGGTATTAAAATTTCGTATTCTCACTTCAAAATACTTATAAAACAATGTTTTTTTTTACTTTAAAAATTACACAACTATTTTCATACATTGTTAACTCACTCTGGTATTAAAATTTCGTATTCTCACTTCTAAACACTAATAAAAACAATGTTTTTTTTTACTTTAAAAATTACACAACTATTTTTCATACATTGTTAACTCTGGTATTAAAATTTCGTATTCTCACTTCAAAACACTAATAAAAACAATGTTTTTTTTTACTTTAAAAATTACACAACTATTTTTCATACATTGTTAACTCACTCTGGTATTAAAATTTCGTATTCTCACTTCAAAATACTTATAAAAACAATGTTTTTTTTTACTTTAAAAATTACACAACTATTTTTCATAGATTGTTAACTCACTCTGGTATTAAAATTTCGTATTCTCACTTCTAAACACTAATAAAAACAATGTTTTTTTTTACTTTAAAAATTACACAACTATTTTTCATACATTGTTAACTCACTCTGGTATTAAAATTTCGTATTCTCACTTCAAAATACTTATAAAAACAATGTTTTTTTTTACTTTAAAAATTACACAACTATTTTCATACATTGTTAGCTCACTCTGGTATTAAAATTTCGTATTCTCACTTCTAAACACTAATAAAAACAATGTTTTTTTTTACTTTAAAAATTACACAACTATTTTTCATACATTGTTAACTCTGGTATTAAAATTTCGTATTCTCACTTCAAAATACTTATAAAACAATGTTTTTTTTTACTTTAAAAATTACACAACTATTTTTCATACATTGTTAACTCACTCTGGTATTAAAATTTCGTATTCTCACTTCAAAATACTTATAAAACAATGTTTTTTTTTACTTTAAAAATTACACAACTATTTTCATACATTGTTAACTCTGGTATTAAAATTTCGTATTCTCACTTCAAAATACTTATAAAACAATGTTTTTTTTTACTTTAAAAATTACACAACTATTTTTCATACATTGTTAACTCACTCTGGTATTAAAATTTCGTATTCTCACTTCAAAATACTTATAAAAACAATGTTTTTTTTTACTTTAAAAATTACACAACTATTTTTCATACATTGTTAACTCACTCTGGTATTAAAATTTCGTATTCTCACTTCAAAACACTTATAAAAACAATGTTTTTTTTTACTTTAAAAATTACACAACTATTTTTCATACATTGTTAGCTCACTCTGGTATTAAAATTTCGTATTCTCACTTCAAAACACTTATAAAAACAATGTTTTTTTTTACTTTAAAAATTACACAACTATTTTCATACATTGTTAACTCTGGTATTAAAATTTCGTATTCTCACTTCAAAACACTAATAAAAACAATGTTTTTTTTTACTTTAAAAATTACACAACTATTTTTCATACATTGTTAACTCTGGTATTAAAATTTCGTATTCTCACTTCAAAACACTAATAAAAACAATGTTTTTTTTACTTTAAAAATTACACAACTATTTTTCATACATTGTTAACTCACTCTGGTATTAAAATTTCGTATTCTCACTTCTAAACACTAATAAAAACAATGTTTTTTTTTACTTTAAAAATTACACAACTATTTTTCATACATTGTTAACTCACTCTGGTATTAAAATTTCGTATTCTCACTTCAAAATACTTATAAAACAATGTTTTTTTTTACTTTAAAAATTACACAACTATTTTTCATACATTGTTAACTCACTCTGGTATTAAAATTTCGTATTCTCACTTCAAAATACTTATAAAACAATGTTTTTTTTTACTTTAAAAATTACACAACTATTTTCATACATTGTTAACTCACTCTGGTATTAAAATTTCGTATTCTCACTTCAAAATACTTATAAAACAATGTTTTTTTTTACTTTAAAAATTACACAACTATTTTTCATACATTGTTAACTCACTCTGGTATTAAAATTTCGTATTCTCACTTCAAAACACTTATAAAAACAATGTTTTTTTTTACTTTAAAAATTACACAACTATTTTCATACATTGTTAACTCTGGCATTAAAATTTCGTATTCTCACTTCAAAATACTTATAAAACAATGTTTTTTTTTACTTTAAAAATTACACAACTATTTTCATACATTGTTAACTCTGGTATTAAAATTTCGTATTCTCACTTCAAAACACTAATAAAAACAATGTTTTTTTTTACTTTAAAAATTACACAACTATTTTCATACATTGTTAACTCACTCTGGTATTAAAATTTCGTATTCTCACTTCAAAATACTTATAAAACAATGTTTTTTTTTACTTTAAAAATTACACAACTATTTTCATACATTGTTAACTCTGGTATTAAAATTTCGTATTCTCACTTCAAAATACTTATAAAACAATGTTTTTTTTTACTTTAAAAATTACATAACTATTTTTCATACATTGTTAACTCACTCTGGTATTAAAATTTCGTATTCTCACTTCAAAACACTTATAAAAACAATGTTTTTTTTTACTTTAAAAATTACACAACTATTTTTCATAGATTGTTAACTCACTCTGGTATTAAAATTTCGTATTCTCACTTCTAAACACTAATAAAAACAATGTTTTTTTTTACTTTAAAAATTACACAACTATTTTTCATACATTGTTAACTCACTCTGGTATTAAAATTTCGTATTCTCACTTCAAAATACTTATAAAAACAATGTTTTTTTTTACTTTAAAAATTACACAACTATTTTCATACATTGTTAGCTCACTCTGGTATTAAAATTTCGTATTCTCACTTCAAAATACTTATAAAACAATGTTTTTTTTTACTTTAAAAATTACACAACTATTTTCATACATTGTTAACTCTGGTATTAAAATTTCGTATTCTCACTTCAAAATACTTATAAAACAATGTTTTTTTTTACTTTAAAAATTACACAACTATTTTTCATACATTGTTAACTCACTCTGGTATTAAAATTTCGTATTCTCACTTCAAAATACTTATAAAACAATGTTTTTTTTTACTTTAAAAATTACACAACTATTTTCATACATTGTTAACTCACTCTGGTATTAAAATTTCGTATTCTCACTTCTAAACACTAATAAAAACAATGTTTTTTTTTACTTTAAAAATTACACAACTATTTTTCATACATTGTTAACTCTGGTATTAAAATTTCGTATTCTCACTTCAAAACACTAATAAAAACAATGTTTTTTTTTACTTTAAAAATTACACAACTATTTTTCATACATTGTTAACTCACTCTGGTATTAAAATTTCGTATTCTCACTTCAAAATACTTATAAAAACAATGTTTTTTTTTACTTTAAAAATTACACAACTATTTTTCATAGATTGTTAACTCACTCTGGTATTAAAATTTCGTATTCTCACTTCTAAACACTAATAAAAACAATGTTTTTTTTTACTTTAAAAATTACACAACTATTTTTCATACATTGTTAACTCACTCTGGTATTAAAATTTCGTATTCTCACTTCAAAATACTTATAAAAACAATGTTTTTTTTTACTTTAAAAATTACACAACTATTTTCATACATTGTTAGCTCACTCTGGTATTAAAATTTCGTATTCTCACTTCTAAACACTAATAAAAACAATGTTTTTTTTTACTTTAAAAATTACACAACTATTTTTCATACATTGTTAACTCTGGTATTAAAATTTCGTATTCTCACTTCAAAATACTTATAAAACAATGTTTTTTTTTACTTTAAAAATTACACAACTATTTTTCATACATTGTTAACTCACTCTGGTATTAAAATTTCGTATTCTCACTTCAAAATACTTATAAAACAATGTTTTTTTTTACTTTAAAAATTACACAACTATTTTCATACATTGTTAACTCTGGTATTAAAATTTCGTATTCTCACTTCAAAATACTTATAAAACAATGTTTTTTTTTACTTTAAAAATTACACAACTATTTTTCATACATTGTTAACTCACTCTGGTATTAAAATTTCGTATTCTCACTTCAAAATACTTATAAAAACAATGTTTTTTTTTACTTTAAAAATTACACAACTATTTTTCATACATTGTTAACTCACTCTGGTATTAAAATTTCGTATTCTCACTTCAAAACACTTATAAAAACAATGTTTTTTTTTACTTTAAAAATTACACAACTATTTTTCATACATTGTTAGCTCACTCTGGTATTAAAATTTCGTATTCTCACTTCAAAACACTTATAAAAACAATGTTTTTTTTTACTTTAAAAATTACACAACTATTTTCATACATTGTTAACTCTGGTATTAAAATTTCGTATTCTCACTTCAAAACACTAATAAAAACAATGTTTTTTTTTACTTTAAAAATTACACAACTATTTTTCATACATTGTTAACTCTGGTATTAAAATTTCGTATTCTCACTTCAAAACACTAATAAAAACAATGTTTTTTTTACTTTAAAAATTACACAACTATTTTTCATACATTGTTAACTCACTCTGGTATTAAAATTTCGTATTCTCACTTCTAAACACTAATAAAAACAATGTTTTTTTTTACTTTAAAAATTACACAACTATTTTTCATACATTGTTAACTCACTCTGGTATTAAAATTTCGTATTCTCACTTCAAAATACTTATAAAACAATGTTTTTTTTTACTTTAAAAATTACACAACTATTTTTCATACATTGTTAACTCACTCTGGTATTAAAATTTCGTATTCTCACTTCAAAACACTTATAAAAACAATGTTTTTTTTTACTTTAAAAATTACACAACTATTTTCATACATTGTTAACTCTGGCATTAAAATTTCGTATTCTCACTTCAAAATACTTATAAAACAATGTTTTTTTTTACTTTAAAAATTACACAACTATTTTCATACATTGTTAACTCTGGTATTAAAATTTCGTATTCTCACTTCAAAACACTAATAAAAACAATGTTTTTTTTTACTTTAAAAATTACACAACTATTTTCATACATTGTTAACTCACTCTGGTATTAAAATTTCGTATTCTCACTTCAAAATACTTATAAAACAATGTTTTTTTTTACTTTAAAAATTACACAACTATTTTCATACATTGTTAACTCTGGTATTAAAATTTCGTATTCTCACTTCAAAATACTTATAAAACAATGTTTTTTTTTACTTTAAAAATTACATAACTATTTTTCATACATTGTTAACTCACTCTGGTATTAAAATTTCGTATTCTCACTTCAAAACACTTATAAAAACAATGTTTTTTTTTACTTTAAAAATTACACAACTATTTTTCATAGATTGTTAACTCACTCTGGTATTAAAATTTCGTATTCTCACTTCTAAACACTAATAAAAACAATGTTTTTTTTTACTTTAAAAATTACACAACTATTTTTCATACATTGTTAACTCACTCTGGTATTAAAATTTCGTATTCTCACTTCAAAATACTTATAAAACAATGTTTTTTTTTACTTTAAAAATTACACAACTATTTTTCATACATTGTTAACTCACTCTGGTATTAAAATTTCGTATTCTCACTTCAAAACACTTATAAAAACAATGTTTTTTTTTACTTTAAAAATTACACAACTATTTTCATACATTGTTAACTCTGGCATTAAAATTTCGTATTCTCACTTCAAAATACTTATAAAACAATGTTTTTTTTTACTTTAAAAATTACACAACTATTTTCATACATTGTTAACTCTGGTATTAAAATTTCGTATTCTCACTTCAAAACACTAATAAAAACAATGTTTTTTTTTACTTTAAAAATTACACAACTATTTTCATACATTGTTAACTCACTCTGGTATTAAAATTTCGTATTCTCACTTCAAAATACTTATAAAACAATGTTTTTTTTTACTTTAAAAATTACACAACTATTTTCATACATTGTTAACTCTGGTATTAAAATTTCGTATTCTCACTTCAAAATACTTATAAAACAATGTTTTTTTTTACTTTAAAAATTACATAACTATTTTTCATACATTGTTAACTCACTCTGGTATTAAAATTTCGTATTCTCACTTCAAAACACTTATAAAAACAATGTTTTTTTTTACTTTAAAAATTACACAACTATTTTTCATAGATTGTTAACTCACTCTGGTATTAAAATTTCGTATTCTCACTTCTAAACACTAATAAAAACAATGTTTTTTTTTACTTTAAAAATTACACAACTATTTTTCATACATTGTTAACTCACTCTGGTATTAAAATTTCGTATTCTCACTTCAAAATACTTATAAAAACAATGTTTTTTTTTACTTTAAAAATTACACAACTATTTTCATACATTGTTAGCTCACTCTGGTATTAAAATTTCGTATTCTCACTTCAAAATACTTATAAAACAATGTTTTTTTTTACTTTAAAAATTACACAACTATTTTCATACATTGTTAACTCTGGTATTAAAATTTCGTATTCTCACTTCAAAATACTTATAAAACAATGTTTTTTTTTACTTTAAAAATTACACAACTATTTTTCATACATTGTTAACTCACTCTGGTATTAAAATTTCGTATTCTCACTTCAAAATACTTATAAATACAATGTTTTTTTTTACTTTAAAAATTACACAACTATTTTCATACATTGTTAACTCTGGTATTAAAATTTCGTATTCTCACTTCAAAATACTTATAAAACAATGTTTTTTTTTACTTTAAAAATTACACAACTATTTTTCATACATTGTTAACTCACTCTGGTATTAAAATTTCGTATTCTCACTTCAAAATACTTATAAAACAATGTTTTTTTTTACTTTAAAAATTACACAACTATTTTTCATACATTGTTAACTCACTCTGGTATTAAAATTTCGTATTCTCACTTCAAAACACTTATAAAAACAATGTTTTTTTTTACTTTAAAAATTACACAACTATTTTCATACATTGTTAACTCACTCTGGTATTAAAATTTCGTATTCTCACTTCAAAACATTAATAAAAACAATGTTTTTTTTTACTTTAAAAATTACACAACTATTTTTCATACATTGTTAACTCACTCTGGTATTAAAATTTCGTATTCTCACTTCAAAATACTTATAAAACAATGTTTTTTTTTACTTTAAAAATTACACAACTATTTTTCATACATTGTTAACTCACTCTGGTATTAAAATTTCGTATTCTCACTTCAAAACACTTATAAAAACAATGTTTTTTTTTACTTTAAAAATTACACAACTATTTTCATACATTGTTAACTCTGGCATTAAAATTTCGTATTCTCACTTCAAAATACTTATAAAAACAATGTTTTTTTTTACTTTAAAAATTACACAACTATTTTCATACATTGTTAACTCTGGTATTAAAATTTCGTATTCTCACTTCAAAATACTTATAAAACAATGTTTTTTTTTACTTTAAAAATTACACAACTATTTTTCATACATTGTTAACTCACTCTGGTATTAAAATTTCGTATTCTCACTTCAAAATACTTATAAAACAATGTTTTTTTTTACTTTAAAAATTACACAACTATTTTTCATACATTGTTAACTCACTCTGGTATTAAAATTTCGTATTCTCACTTCAAAATACTTATAAAACAATGTTTTTTTTTACTTTAAAAATTACACAACTATTTTTCATACATTGTTAACTCTGGTATTAAAATTTCGTATTCTCACTTCAAAACACTTATAAAAACAATGTTTTTTTTTACTTTAAAAATTACACAACTATTTTTCATACATTGTTAACTCTGGTATTAAAATTTCGTATTCTCACTTCAAAACACTTATAAAAACAATGTTTTTTTTTACTTTAAAAATTACACAACTATTTTTCATACATTGTTAGCTCACTCTGGTATTAAAATTTCGTATTCTCACTTCAAAACACTTATAAAAACAATGTTTTTTTTTACTTTAAAAATTACACAACTATTTTCATACATTGTTAACTCTGGTATTAAAATTTCGTATTCTCACTTCAAAACACTAATAAAACAATGTTTTTTTTTACTTTAAAAATTACATAACTATTTTTCATACATTGTTAACTCACTCTGGTATTAAAATTTCGTATTCTCACTTCAAAACACTAATAAAAACAATGTTTTTTTTTACTTTAAAAATTACACAACTATTTTTCATACATTGTTAACTCACTCTGGTATTAAAATTTCGTATTCTCACTTCTAAACACTAATAAAAACAATGTTTTTTTTTACTTTAAAAATTACACAACTATTTTTCATACATTGTTAACTCACTCTGGTATTAAAATTTCGTATTCTCACTTCAAAATACTTATAAATACAATGTTTTTTTTTACTTTAAAAATTACACAACTATTTTCATACATTGTTAGCTCACTCTGGTATTAAAATTTCGTATTCTCACTTCAAAATACTTATAAAACAATGTTTTTTTTTACTTTAAAAATTACACAACTATTTTCATACATTGTTAACTCTGGTATTAAAATTTCGTATTCTCACTTCAAAATACTTATAAAACAATGTTTTTTTTTACTTTAAAAATTACACAACTATTTTTCATACATTGTTAACTCACTCTGGTATTAAAATTTCGTATTCTCACTTCAAAATACTTATAAAACAATGTTTTTTTTTACTTTAAAAATTACACAACTATTTTTCATACATTGTTAACTCTGGTATTAAAATTTCGTATTCTCACTTCAAAATACTTATAAAAACAATGTTTTTTTTTACTTTAAAAATTACACAACTATTTTTCATACATTGTTAGCTCACTCTGGTATTAAAATTTCGTATTCTCACTTCAAAATACTTATAAAAACAATGTTTTTTTTTTACTTTAAAAATTACACAACTATTTTCATACATTGTTAACTCACTCTGGTATTAAAATTTCGTATTCTCACTTCAAAATACTTATAAAACAATGTTTTTTTTTACTTTAAAAATTACACAACTATTTTTCATACATTGTTAACTCTGGTATTAAAATTTCGTATTCTCACTTCAAAACACTAATAAAAACAATGTTTTTTTTTACTTTAAAAATTACACAACTATTTTTCATACATTGTTAGCTCACTCTGGTATTAAAATTTCGTATTCTCACTTCAAAATACTTATAAAACAATGTTTTTTTTTACTTTAAAAATTACACAACTATTTTCATACATTGTTAACTCTGGTATTAAAATTTCGTATTCTCACTTCAAAATACTTATAAAACAATGTTTTTTTTTACTTTAAAAATTACACAACTATTTTTCATACATTGTTAACTCACTCTGGTATTAAAATTTCGTATTCTCACTTCAAAACACTTATAAAAACAATGTTTTTTTTTACTTTAAAAATTACACAACTATTTTTCATACATTGTTAACTCTGGTATTAAAATTTCGTATTCTCACTTCAAAATACTTATAAAACAATGTTTTTTTTTACTTTAAAAATTACACAACTATTTTTCATACATTGTTAACTCACTCTGGTATTAAAATTTCGTATTCTCACTTCAAAATACTTATAAAAACAATGTTTTTTTTTACTTTAAAAATTACACAACTATTTTCATACATTGTTAACTCACTCTGGTATTAAAATTTCGTATTCTCACTTCAAAATACTTATAAAACAATGTTTTTTTTTACTTTAAAAATTACACAACTATTTTCATACATTGTTAACTCTGGTATTAAAATTTCGTATTCTCACTTCAAAATACTTATAAAACAATGTTTTTTTTTACTTTAAAAATTACACAACTATTTTTCATACATTGTTAACTCACTCTGGTATTAAAATTTCGTATTCTCACTTCAAAATACTTATAAAACAATGTTTTTTTTTACTTTAAAAATTACACAACTATTTTCATACATTGTTAACTCACTCTGGTATTAAAATTTCGTATTCTCACTTCAAAATACTTATAAAACAATGTTTTTTTTTACTTTAAAAATTACACAACTATTTTCATACATTGTTAACTCACTCTGGTATTAAAATTTCGTATTCTCACTTCAAAATACTTATAAAACAATGTTTTTTTTTACTTTAAAAATTACACAACTATTTTTCATACATTGTTAGCTCACTCTGGTATTAAAATTTCGTATTCTCACTTCAAAATACTTATAAAAACAATGTTTTTTTTTTACTTTAAAAATTACACAACTATTTTTCATACATTGTTAGCTCACTCTGGTATTAAAATTTCGTATTCTCACTTCAAAATACTTATAAAACAATGTTTTTTTTTACTTTAAAAATTACACAACTATTTTTCATACATTGTTAGCTCACTCTGGTATTAAAATTTCGTATTCTCACTTCTAAACACTAATAAAAACAATGTTTTTTTTTACTTTAAAAATTACACAACTATTTTTCATACATTGTTAACTCACTCTGGTATTAAAATTTCGTATTCTCACTTCAAAATACTTATAAAACAATGTTTTTTTTTACTTTAAAAATTACACAACTATTTTTCATACATTGTTAGCTCACTCTGGTATTAAAATTTCGTATTCTCACTTCAAAATACTTATAAAAACAATGTTTTTTTTTTACTTTAAAAATTACACAACTATTTTTCATACATTGTTAGCTCACTCTGGTATTAAAATTTCGTATTCTCACTTCAAAATACTTATAAAACAATGTTTTTTTTTACTTTAAAAATTACACAACTATTTTTCATACATTGTTAGCTCACTCTGGTATTAAAATTTCGTATTCTCACTTCTAAACACTAATAAAAACAATGTTTTTTTTTACTTTAAAAATTACACAACTATTTTTCATACATTGTTAACTCACTCTGGTATTAAAATTTCGTATTCTCACTTCAAAATACTTATAAAAACAATGTTTTTTTTTACTTTAAAAATTACACAACTATTTTCATACATTGTTAGCTCACTCTGGTATTAAAATTTCGTATTCTCACTTCAAAATACTTATAAAACAATGTTTTTTTTTACTTTAAAAATTACACAACTATTTTCATACATTGTTAGCTCTGGTATTAAAATTTCGTATTCTCACTTCAAAATACTTATAAAAACAATGTTTTTTTTTACTTTAAAAATTACACAACTATTTTCATACATTGTTAGCTCTGGTATTAAAATTTCGTATTCTCACTTCAAAATACTTATAAAACAATGTTTTTTTTTACTTTAAAAATTACACAACTATTTTCATACATTGTTAACTCACTCTGGTATTAAAATTTCGTATTCTCACTTCAAAATACTTATAAATACAATGTTTTTTTTTACTTTAAAAATTACACAACTATTTTCATACATTGTTAACTCTGGTATTAAAATTTCGTATTCTCACTTCAAAATACTTATAAAACAATGTTTTTTTTTACTTTAAAAATTACACAACTATTTTTCATACATTGTTAACTCACTCTGGTATTAAAATTTCGTATTCTCACTTCAAAATACTTATAAAACAATGTTTTTTTTTACTTTAAAAATTACACAACTATTTTCATACATTGTTAACTCACTCTGGTATTAAAATTTCGTATTCTCACTTCAAAATACTTATAAAACAATGTTTTTTTTTACTTTAAAAATTACACAACTATTTTCATACATTGTTAACTCACTCTGGTATTAAAATTTCGTATTCTCACTTCAAAATACTTATAAAAACAATGTTTTTTTTTTACTTTAAAAATTACACAACTATTTTCATACATTGTTAACTCACTCTGGTATTAAAATTTCGTATTCTCACTTCAAAATACTTATAAAACAATGTTTTTTTTTACTTTAAAAATTACACAACTATTTTTCATACATTGTTAACTCACTCTGGTATTAAAATTTCGTATTCTCACTTCAAAATACTTATAAAAACAATGTTTTTTTTTTACTTTAAAAATTACACAACTATTTTTCATACATTGTTAGCTCACTCTGGTATTAAAATTTCGTATTCTCACTTCAAAATACTTATAAAACAATGTTTTTTTTTACTTTAAAAATTACACAACTATTTTCATACATTGTTAACTCTGGTATTAAAATTTCGTATTCTCACTTCAAAATACTTATAAAACAATGTTTTTTTTTACTTTAAAAATTACACAACTATTTTTCATACATTGTTAACTCACTCTGGTATTAAAATTTCGTATTCTCACTTCAAAACACTTATAAAAACAATGTTTTTTTTTACTTTAAAAATTACACAACTATTTTTCATACATTGTTAACTCTGGTATTAAAATTTCGTATTCTCACTTCAAAATACTTATAAAACAATGTTTTTTTTTACTTTAAAAATTACACAACTATTTTTCATACATTGTTAACTCACTCTGGTATTAAAATTTCGTATTCTCACTTCAAAATACTTATAAAAACAATGTTTTTTTTTACTTTAAAAATTACACAACTATTTTCATACATTGTTAACTCACTCTGGTATTAAAATTTCGTATTCTCACTTCAAAATACTTATAAAACAATGTTTTTTTTTACTTTAAAAATTACACAACTATTTTCATACATTGTTAACTCTGGTATTAAAATTTCGTATTCTCACTTCAAAATACTTATAAAACAATGTTTTTTTTTACTTTAAAAATTACACAACTATTTTTCATACATTGTTAACTCACTCTGGTATTAAAATTTCGTATTCTCACTTCAAAATACTTATAAAACAATGTTTTTTTTTACTTTAAAAATTACACAACTATTTTCATACATTGTTAACTCACTCTGGTATTAAAATTTCGTATTCTCACTTCAAAATACTTATAAAACAATGTTTTTTTTTACTTTAAAAATTACACAACTATTTTTCATACATTGTTAACTCACTCTGGTATTAAAATTTCGTATTCTCACTTCAAAATACTTATAAAAACAATGTTTTTTTTTTACTTTAAAAATTACACAACTATTTTCATACATTGTTAACTCACTCTGGTATTAAAATTTCGTATTCTCACTTCAAAATACTTATAAAACAATGTTTTTTTTTACTTTAAAAATTACACAACTATTTTTCATACATTGTTAACTCACTCTGGTATTAAAATTTCGTATTCTCACTTCAAAATACTTATAAAAACAATGTTTTTTTTTTACTTTAAAAATTACACAACTATTTTTCATACATTGTTAGCTCACTCTGGTATTAAAATTTCGTATTCTCACTTCAAAATACTTATAAAACAATGTTTTTTTTTACTTTAAAAATTACACAACTATTTTTCATACATTGTTAACTCTGGTATTAAAATTTCGTATTCTCACTTCAAAATACTTATAAAAACAATGTTTTTTTTTTACTTTAAAAATTACACAACTATTTTTCATACATTGTTAACTCACTCTGGTATTAAAATTTCGTATTCTCACTTCAAAACACTTATAAAAACAATGTTTTTTTTTACTTTAAAAATTACACAACTATTTTTCATACATTGTTAACTCTGGTATTAAAATTTCGTATTCTCACTTCAAAATACTTATAAAACAATGTTTTTTTTTACTTTAAAAATTACACAACTATTTTTCATACATTGTTAACTCACTCTGGTATTAAAATTTCGTATTCTCACTTCAAAATACTTATAAAAACAATGTTTTTTTTTTACTTTAAAAATTACACAACTATTTTTCATACATTGTTAACTCTGGTATTAAAATTTCGTATTCTCACTTCAAAATACTTATAAAAACAATGTTTTTTTTTACTTTAAAAATTACACAACTATTTTCATACATTGTTAACTCACTCTGGTATTAAAATTTCGTATTCTCACTTCAAAATACTTATAAAACAATGTTTTTTTTTACTTTAAAAATTACACAACTATTTTTCATACATTGTTAACTCACTCTGGTATTAAAATTTCGTATTCTCACTTCAAAACACTTATAAAAACAATGTTTTTTTTTACTTTAAAAATTACACAACTATTTTTCATACATTGTTAACTCTGGTATTAAAATTTCGTATTCTCACTTCAAAATACTTATAAAACAATGTTTTTTTTTACTTTAAAAATTACACAACTATTTTTCATACATTGTTAACTCTGGTATTAAAATTTCGTATTCTCACTTCAAAACACTTATAAAAACAATGTTTTTTTTTACTTTAAAAATTACACAACTATTTTCATACATTGTTAACTCACTCTGGTATTAAAATTTCGTATTCTCACTTCAAAATACTTATAAAACAATGTTTTTTTTTACTTTAAAAATTACACAACTATTTTCATACATTGTTAACTCACTCTGGTATTAAAATTTCGTATTCTCACTTCAAAACACTAATAAAAACAATGTTTTTTTTTACTTTAAAAATTACACAACTATTTTTCATACATTGTTAACTCTGGTATTAAAATTTCGTATTCTCACTTCAAAACACTTATAAAAACAATGTTTTTTTTTACTTTAAAAATTACACAACTATTTTCATACATTGTTAACTCACTCTGGTATTAAAATTTCGTATTCTCACTTCAAAACACTAATAAAAACAATGTTTTTTTTTACTTTAAAAATTACACAACTATTTTTCATACATTGTTAACTCTGGTATTAAAATTTCGTATTCTCACTTCAAAATACTTATAAAACAATGTTTTTTTTTACTTTAAAAATTACACAACTATTTTCATACATTGTTAGCTCACTCTGGTATTAAAATTTCGTATTCTCACTTCAAAACACTTATAAAAACAATGTTTTTTTTTACTTTAAAAATTACACAACTATTTTCATACATTGTTAACTCTGGTATTAAAATTTCGTATTCTCACTTCAAAATACTTATAAAACAATGTTTTTTTTTACTTTAAAAATTACACAACTATTTTCATACATTGTTAACTCTGGTATTAAAATTTCGTATTCTCACTTCAAAACACTTATAAAAACAATGTTTTTTTTTACTTTAAAAATTACACAACTATTTTTCATACATTGTTAACTCTGGTATTAAAATTTCGTATTCTCACTTCAAAACACTTATAAAAACAATGTTTTTTTTTACTTTAAAAATTACACAACTATTTTCATACATTGTTAACTCACTCTGGTATTAAAATTTCGTATTCTCACTTCAAAACACTTATAAAAACAATGTTTTTTTTTACTTTAAAAATTACACAACTATTTTCATACATTGTTAACTCACTCTGGTATTAAAATTTCGTATTCTCACTTCAAAATACTTATAAAACAATGTTTTTTTTTACTTTAAAAATTACACAACTATTTTCATACATTGTTAGCTCACTCTGGTATTAAAATTTCGTATTCTCACTTCTAAACACTAATAAAAACAATGTTTTTTTTTACTTTAAAAATTACACAACTATTTTCATACATTGTTAACTCACTCTGGTATTAAAATTTCGTATTCTCACTTCAAAATACTTATAAAACAATGTTTTTTTTTACTTTAAAAATTACACAACTATTTTCATACATTGTTAGCTCACTCTGGTATTAAAATTTCGTATTCTCACTTCTAAACACTAATAAAAACAATGTTTTTTTTTACTTTAAAAATTACACAACTATTTTCATACATTGTTAACTCTGGTATTAAAATTTCGTATTCTCACTTCAAAACACTAATAAAAACAATGTTTTTTTTTACTTTAAAAATTACACAACTATTTTTCATACATTGTTAACTCTGGTATTAAAATTTCGTATTCTCACTTCAAAATACTTATAAAACAATGTTTTTTTTTACTTTAAAAATTACACAACTATTTTCATACATTGTTAGCTCACTCTGGTATTAAAATTTCGTATTCTCACTTCAAAACACTTATAAAAACAATGTTTTTTTTTACTTTAAAAATTACACAACTATTTTCATACATTGTTAACTCTGGTATTAAAATTTCGTATTCTCACTTCAAAATACTTATAAAACAATGTTTTTTTTTACTTTAAAAATTACACAACTATTTTCATAAATTGTTAACTCACTCTGGTATTAAAATTTCGTATTCTCACTTCAAAATACTTATAAAACAATGTTTTTTTTTACTTTAAAAATTACACAACTATTTTTCATACATTGTTAACTCACTCTGGTATTAAAATTTCGTATTCTCACTTCAAAACACTTATAAAAACAATGTTTTTTTTTACTTTAAAAATTACACAACTATTTTCATACATTGTTAACTCTGGTATTAAAATTTCGTATTCTCACTTCAAAATACTTGAAAAACAATGTTTTTTTTTACTTTAAAAATTACACAACTATTTTCATACATTGTTAACTCTGGTATTAAAATTTCGTATTCTCACTTCAAAACACTTATAAAAACAATGTTTTTTTTTACTTTAAAAATTACACAACTATTTTTCATACATTGTTAACTCTGGTATTAAAATTTCGTATTCTCACTTCAAAATACTTATAAAACAATGTTTTTTTTTACTTTAAAAATTACACAACTATTTTTCATACATTGTTAACTCACTCTGGTATTAAAATTTCGTATTCTCACTTCAAAAAACTTATAAAAACAATGTTTTTTTTTACTTTAAAAATTACACAACTATTTTCATACATTGTTAACTCTGGTATTAAAATTTCGTATTCTCACTTCAAAATACTTATAAAACAATGTTTTTTTTTACTTTAAAAATTACACAACTATTTTCATACATTGTTAACTCTGGTATTAAAATTTCGTATTCTCACTTCAAAACACTTATAAAAACAATGTTTTTTTTTACTTTAAAAATTACACAACTATTTTTCATACATTGTTAACTCACTCTGGTATTAAAATTTCGTATTCTCACTTCAAAATACTTATAAAACAATGTTTTTTTTTACTTTAAAAATTACACAACTATTTTCATAAATTGTTAACTCACTCTGGTATTAAAATTTCGTATTCTCACTTCAAAATACTTATAAAACAATGTTTTTTTTTACTTTAAAAATTACACAACTATTTTTCATACATTGTTAACTCACTCTGGTATTAAAATTTCGTATTCTCACTTCAAAACACTTATAAAAACAATGTTTTTTTTTACTTTAAAAATTACACAACTATTTTCATACATTGTTAACTCTGGTATTAAAATTTCGTATTCTCACTTCAAAATACTTGAAAAACAATGTTTTTTTTTACTTTAAAAATTACACAACTATTTTCATACATTGTTAACTCTGGTATTAAAATTTCGTATTCTCACTTCAAAACACTTATAAAAACAATGTTTTTTTTTACTTTAAATATTACACAACTATTTTTCATACATTGTTAACTCTGGTATTAAAATTTCGTATTCTCACTTCAAAATACTTATAAAACAATGTTTTTTTTTACTTTAAAAATTACACAACTATTTTCATACATTGTTAACTCTGGCATTAAAATTTCGTATTCTCACTTCAAAATACTTATAAAAACAATGTTTTTTTTTACTTTAAAAATTACACAACTATTTTCATACATTGTTAACTCTGGTATTAAAATTTCGTATTCTCACTTCAAAATACTTATAAAACAATGTTTTTTTTTACTTTAAAAATTACACAACTATTTTCATACATTGTTAACTCTGGTATTAAAATTTCGTATTCTCACTTCAAAACACTTATAAAAACAATGTTTTTTTTTACTTTAAAAATTACACAACTATTTTTCATACATTGTTAACTCACTCTGGTATTAAAATTTCGTATTCTCACTTCAAAATACTTATAAAACAATGTTTTTTTTTACTTTAAAAATTACACAACTATTTTCATACATTGTTAACTCTGGTATTAAAATTTCGTATTCTCACTTCAAAATACTTATAAAAATATGTTTTTTTTTACTTTAAAAATTACACAACTATTTTTCATACATTGTTAACTCACTCTGGTATTAAAATTTCGTATTCTCACTTCAAAACACTAATAAAAATATGTTTTTTTTTACTTTAAAAATTACACAACTATTTTTCATACATTGTTAACTCTGGTATTAAAATTTCGTATTCTCACTTCAAAATACTTATAAAACAATGTTTTTTTTTACTTTAAAAATTACACAACTATTTTTCATACATTGTTAACTCTGGTATTAAAATTTCGTATTCTCACTTCAAAACACTTATAAAACAATGTTTTTTTTTACTTTAAAAATTACACAACTATTTTTCATACATTGTTAACTCTGGTATTAAAATTTCGTATTCTCACTTCAAAACACTAATAAAAATATGTTTTTTTTTACGTTAAAAATTACACAACTATTTTTCATACATTGTTAACTCTGGTATTAAAATTTCGTATTCTCACTTCAAAACACTTATAAAACAATGTTTTTTTTTACTTTAAAAATTACACAACTATTTTTCATACATTGTTAACTCTGGTATTAAAATTTCGTATTCTCACTTCAAAACACTTATAAAACAATGTTTTTTTTTACTTTAAAAATTACACAACTATTTTTCATACATTGTTAACTCTGGTATTAAAATTTCGTATTCTCACTTCAAAACACTAATAAAAACAATGTTTTTTTTTACGTTAAAAATTACACAACTATTTTTCATATATTGTTAACTCTGGTATTAAAATTTCGTATTCTCACTTCAAAATACTTATAAAACAATGTTTTTTTTTACTTTAAAAATTACACAACTATTTTTCATACATTGTTAACTCTGGTATTAAAATTTCGTATTCTCACTTCAAAATACTTATAAAAATATGTTTTTTTTTACTTTAAAAATTACACAACTATTTTTCATACATTGTTAACTCTGGTATTAAAATTTCGTATTCTCACTTCAAAACACTAATAAAAATATGTTTTTTTTTACTTTAAAAATTACACAACTATTTTCATACATTGTTAACTCACTCTGGTATTAAAATTTCGTATTCTCACTTCAAAACACTAATAAAAATATGTTTTTTTTTACTTTAAAAATTACACAACTATTTTCATACATTGTTAACTCTGGTATTAAAATTTCGTATTCTCACTTCAAAACACTTATAAAAACAATGTTTTTTTTTACTTTAAAAATTACACAACTATTTTTCATACATTGTTAACTCACTCTGGTATTAAAATTTCGTATTCTCACTTCAAAATACTTATAAAAATATGTTTTTTTTTACTTTAAAAATTACACAACTATTTTCATACATTGTTAACTCTGGTATTAAAATTTCGTATTCTCACTTCAAAATACTTATAAAAATATGTTTTTTTTTACTTTAAAAATTACACAACTATTTTTCATACATTGTTAACTCACTCTGGTATTAAAATTTCGTATTCTCACTTCAAAACACTTATAAAACAATGTTTTTTTTTACTTTAAAAATTACACAACTATTTTTCATACATTGTTAACTCTGGTATTAAAATTTCGTATTCTCACTTCAAAACACTAATAAAAATATGTTTTTTTACGTTAAAAATTACACAACTATTTTTCATATATTGTTAACTCTGGTATTAAAATTTCGTATTCTCACTTCAAAACACTTATAAAACAATGTTTTTTTTTACTTTAAAAATTACACAACTATTTTTCATACATTGTTAACTCTGGTATTAAAATTTCGTATTCTCACTTCAAAACACTTATAAAACAATGTTTTTTTTTACTTTAAAAATTACACAACTATTTTTCATACATTGTTAACTCTGGTATTAAAATTTCGTATTCTCACTTCAAAACACTAATAAAAACAATGTTTTTTTTTACGTTAAAAATTACACAACTATTTTTCATATATTGTTAACTCTGGTATTAAAATTTCGTATTCTCACTTCAAAATACTTATAAAACAATGTTTTTTTTTACTTTAAAAATTACACAACTATTTTTCATACATTGTTAACTCACTCTGGTATTAAAATTTCGTATTCTCACTTCAAAATACTTATAAAAATATGTTTTTTTTTACTTTAAAAATTACACAACTATTTTTCATACATTGTTAACTCTGGTATTAAAATTTCGTATTCTCACTTCAAAACACTAATAAAAATATGTTTTTTTTTACTTTAAAAATTACACAACTATTTTCATACATTGTTAACTCACTCTGGTATTAAAATTTCGTATTCTCACTTCAAAACACTTATAAAAACAATGTTTTTTTTTACTTTAAAAATTACACAACTATTTTTCATACATTGTTAACTCTGGTATTAAAATTTCGTATTCTCACTTCAAAACACTTATAAAAACAATGTTTTTTTTTACTTTAAAAATTACACAACTATTTTTCATACATTGTTAACTCTGGTATTAAAATTTCGTATTCTCACTTCAAAACACTTATAAAACAATGTTTTTTTTTACTTTAAAAATTACACAACTATTTTTCATACATTGTTAACTCTGGTATTAAAATTTCGTATTCTCACTTCAAAACACTTATAAAACAATGTTTTTTTTTACTTTAAAAATTACACAACTATTTTTCATACATTGTTAACTCTGGTATTAAAATTTCGTATTCTCACTTCAAAACACTAATAAAAACAATGTTTTTTTTTACGTTAAAAATTACACAACTATTTTTCATATATTGTTAACTCTGGTATTAAAATTTCGTATTCTCACTTCAAAATACTTATAAAAATATGTTTTTTTTTACTTTAAAAATTACACAACTATTTTTCATACATTGTTAACTCTGGTATTAAAATTTCGTATTCTCACTTCAAAATACTTATAAAACAATGTTTTTTTTTACTTTAAAAATTACACAACTATTTTCATACATTGTTAACTCTGGTATTAAAATTTCGTATTCTCACTTCAAAATACTTATAAAAACAATGTTTTTTTTTACTTTAAAAATTACACAACTATTTTTCATACATTGTTAACTCTGGTATTAAAATTTCGTATTCTCACTTCAAAATACTTATAAAACAATGTTTTTTTTTACTTTAAAAATTACACAACTATTTTTCATACATTGTTAACTCTGGTATTAAAATTTCGTATTCTCACTTCAAAATACTTATAAAACAATGTTTTTTTTTACTTTAAAAATTACACAACTATTTTCATACATTGTTAACTCACTCTGGTATTAAAATTTCGTATTCTCACTTCAAAACACTTATAAAAACAATGTTTTTTTTTACTTTAAAAATTACACAACTATTTTTCATACATTGTTAACTCTGGTATTAAAATTTCGTATTCTCACTTCAAAATACTTATAAAACAATGTTTTTTTTTACTTTAAAAATTACACAACTATTTTTCATACATTGTTAACTCTGGTATTAAAATTTCGTATTCTCACTTCAAAATACTTATAAAACAATGTTTTTTTTTACTTTAAAAATTACACAACTATTTTTCATACATTGTTAACTCTGGTATTAAAATTTCGTATTCTCACTTCAAAATACTTATAAAAATATGTTTTTTTTTACTTTAAAAATTACACAACTATTTTTCATACATTGTTAACTCTGGTATTAAAATTTCGTATTCTCACTTCAAAACACTAATAAAAATATGTTTTTTTTTACTTTAAAAATTACACAACTATTTTTCATACATTGTTAACTCTGGTATTAAAATTTCGTATTCTCACTTCAAAACACTTATAAAACAATGTTTTTTTTTACTTTAAAAATTACACAACTATTTTTCATACATTGTTAACTCTGGTATTAAAATTTCGTATTCTCACTTCAAAACACTTATAAAAACAATGTTTTTTTTTACTTTAAAAATTACACAACTATTTTTCATACATTTTAACTCTGGTATTAAAATTTCGTATTCTCACTTCAAAACACTTATAAAAACAATGTTTTTTTTTACTTTAAAAATTACACAACTATTTTTCATACATTGTTAACTCTGGTATTAAAATTTCGTATTCTCACTTCAAAATACTTATAAAACAATGTTTTTTTTTACTTTAAAAATTACACAACTATTTTCATACATTGTTAACTCTGGTATTAAAATTTCGTATTCTCACTTCAAAACACTTATAAAAACAATGTTTTTTTTTACTTTAAAAATTACACAACTATTTTTCATACATTGTTAACTCTGGTATTAAAATTTCGTATTCTCACTTCAAAATACTTATAAAAATATGTTTTTTTTTACTTTAAAAATTACACAACTATTTTTCATACATTGTTAACTCTGGTATTAAAATTTCGTATTCTCACTTCAAAACACTAATAAAAATATGTTTTTTTTTACTTTAAAAATTACACAACTATTTTCATACATTGTTAACTCACTCTGGTATTAAAATTTCGTATTCTCACTTCAAAACACTTATAAAACAATGTTTTTTTTTACTTTAAAAATTACACAACTATTTTTCATACATTGTTAACTCTGGTATTAAAATTTCGTATTCTCACTTCAAAACACTTATAAAAACAATGTTTTTTTTTACTTTAAAAATTACACAACTATTTTTCATACATTGTTAACTCACTCTGGTATTAAAATTTCGTATTCTCACTTCAAAACACTTATAAAACAATGTTTTTTTTTACTTTAAAAATTACACAACTATTTTTCATACATTGTTAACTCTGGTATTAAAATTTCGTATTCTCACTTCAAAACACTTATAAAACAATGTTTTTTTTTACTTTAAAAATTACACAACTATTTTTCATACATTGTTAACTCACTCTGGTATTAAAATTTCGTATTCTCACTTCAAAACACTAATAAAAACAATGTTTTTTTTTACTTTAAAAATTACACAACTATTTTTCATACATTGTTAACTCTGGTATTAAAATTTCGTATTCTCACTTCAAAATACTTATAAAACAATGTTTTTTTTTACTTTAAAAATTACACAACTATTTTTCATACATTGTTAACTCTGGTATTAAAATTTCGTATTCTCACTTCAAAATACTTATAAAACAATGTTTTTTTTTACTTTAAAAATTACACAACTATTTTTCATACATTGTTAACTCTGGTATTAAAATTTCGTATTCTCACTTCAAAATACTTATAAAAATATGTTTTTTTTTACTTTAAAAATTACACAACTATTTTTCATACATTGTTAACTCTGGTATTAAAATTTCGTATTCTCACTTCAAAACACTAATAAAAATATGTTTTTTTTTACTTTAAAAATTACACAACTATTTTTCATACATTGTTAACTCACTCTGGTATTAAAATTTCGTATTCTCACTTCAAAATACTTATAAAACAATGTTTTTTTTTACTTTAAAAATTACACAACTATTTTTCATACATTGTTAACTCTGGTATTAAAATTTCGTATTCTCACTTCAAAACACTTATAAAACAATGTTTTTTTTTTACTTTAAAAATTACACAACTATTTTTCATACATTGTTAACTCACTCTGGTATTAAAATTTCGTATTCTCACTTCAAAACACTAATAAAAACAATGTTTTTTTTTACTTTAAAAATTACACAACTATTTTTCATACATTGTTAACTCTGGTATTAAAATTTCGTATTCTCACTTCAAAATACTTATAAAACAATGTTTTTTTTTACTTTAAAAATTACACAACTATTTTCATACATTGTTAACTCTGGTATTAAAATTTCGTATTCTCACTTCAAAACACTTATAAAAACAATGTTTTTTTTTACTTTAAAAATTACACAACTATTTTTCATACATTGTTAACTCTGGTATTAAAATTTCGTATTCTCACTTCAAAATACTTATAAAAACAATGTTTTTTTTTACTTTAAAAATTACACAACTATTTTTAATACATTGTAACTCTGGTATTAAAATTTCGTATTCTCACTTCAAAACACTAATAAAAATATGTTTTTTTTTACTTTAAAAATTACACAACTATTTTCATACATTGTTAACTCACTCTGGTATTAAAATTTCGTATTCTCACTTCAAAATACTTATAAAAACAATGTTTTTTTTTACTTTAAAAATTACACAACTATTTTTCATACATTGTTAACTCACTCTGGTATTAAAATTTCGTATTCTCACTTCAAAACACTAATAAAAACAATGTTTTTTTTACTTTAAAAATTACACAACTATTTTTCATACATTGTTAACTCACTCTGGTATTAAAATTTCGTATTCTCACTTCAAAACACTTATAAAAACAATGTTTTTTTTTACTTTAAAAATTACACAACTATTTTTCATACATTGTTAACTCTGGTATTAAAATTTCGTATTCTCACTTCAAAATACTTATAAAACAATGTTTTTTTTTACTTTAAAAATTACACAACTATTTTCATACATTGTTAACTCTGGTATTAAAATTTCGTATTCTCACTTCAAAACACTTATAAAAACAATGTTTTTTTTTACTTTAAAAATTACACAACTATTTTTCATACATTGTTAACTCTGGTATTAAAATTTCGTATTCTCACTTCAAAATACTTATAAAAACAATGTTTTTTTTTACTTTAAAAATTACACAACTATTTTTCATACATTGTTAACTCACTCTGGTATTAAAATTTCGTATTCTCACTTCAAAACACTAATAAAAATATGTTTTTTTTTACTTTAAAAATTACACAACTATTTTCATACATTGTTAACTCACTCTGGTATTAAAATTTCATATTCTCACTTCAAAACACTAATAAAAACAATGTTTTTTTTTACTTTAAAAATTACACAACTATTTTTCATACATTGTTAACTCTGGTATTAAAATTTCGTATTCTCACTTCAAAACACTTATAAAAACAATGTTTTTTTTTACTTTAAAAATTACACAACTATTTTTCATACATTGTTAACTCACTCTGGTATTAAAATTTCGTATTCTCACTTCAAAACACTTATAAAAACAATGTTTTTTTTTACTTTAAAAATTACACAACTATTTTTCATACATTGTTAACTCTGGTATTAAAATTTCGTATTCTCACTTCAAAACACTTATAAAAACAATGTTTTTTTTTACTTTAAAAATTACACAACTATTTTCATACATTGTTAACTCTGGTATTAAAATTTCGTATTCTCACTTCAAAACACTTATAAAAACAATGTTTTTTTTTACTTTAAAAATTACACAACTATTTTTCATACATTGTTAACTCACTCTGGTATTAAAATTTCGTATTCTCACTTCAAAACACTTATAAAAACAATGTTTTTTTTTACTTTAAAAATTACACAACTATTTTTCATACATTGTTAACTCTGGTATTAAAATTTCGTATTCTCACTTCAAAATACTTATAAAACAATGTTTTTTTTTACTTTAAAAATTACACAACTATTTTTCATACATTGTTAACTCACTCTGGTATTAAAATTTCGTATTCTCACTTCAAAACACTTATAAAAACAATGTTTTTTTTTACTTTAAAAATTACACAACTATTTTTCATACATTGTTAACTCTGGTATTAAAATTTCGTATTCTCACTTCAAAACACTTATAAAAACAATGTTTTTTTTTACTTTAAAAATTACACAACTATTTTTCATACATTGTTAACTCTGGTATTAAAATTTCGTATTCTCACTTCAAAACACTTATAAAAACAATGTTTTTTTTACTTTAAAAATTACACAACTATTTTTCATACATTGTTAACTCACTCTGGTATTAAAATTTCGTATTCTCACTTCAAAACACTTATAAAAACAATGTTTTTTTTTACTTTAAAAATTACACAACTATTTTTCATACATTGTTAACTCACTCTGGTATTAAAATTTCGTATTCTCACTTCAAAACACTAATAAAAACAATGTTTTTTTTTACTTTAAAAATTACACAACTATTTTTCATACATTGTTAACTCACTCTGGTATTAAAATTTCGTATTCTCACTTCAAAACACTTATAAAAACAATGTTTTTTTTTACTTTCAAAAATTACACAACTATTTTTCATACATTGTTAACTCTGGTATTAAAATTTCGTATTCTCACTTCAAAACACTAATAAAAACAATGTTTTTTTACTTTAAAAATTACACAACTATTTTCATACATTGTTAACTCTGGTATTAAAATTTCGTATTCTCACTTCAAAACACTTATAAAAACAATGTTTTTTTTTACTTTAAAAATTACACAACTATTTTTCATACATTGTTAACTCTGGTATTAAAATTTCGTATTCTCACTTCAAAACACTAATAAAAACAATGTTTTTTTTTACTTTAAAAATTACACAACTATTTTTCATACATTGTTAACTCACTCTGGTATTAAAATTTCGTATTCTCACTTCAAAATACTTATAAAACAATGTTTTTTTTTACTTTAAAAATTACACAACTATTTTTCATACATTGTTAACTCACTCTGGTATTAAAATTTCGTATTCTCACTTCAAAACACTAATAAAAACAATGTTTTTTTTTACTTTAAAAATTACACAACTATTTTTCATACATTGTTAACTCACTCTGGTATTAAAATTTCATATTCTCACTTCAAAATACTTATAAAACAATGTTTTTTTTTACTTTAAAAATTACACAACTATTTTTCATACATTGTTAACTCTGGTATTAAAATTTCGTATTCTCACTTCAAAACACTAATAAAAATATGTTTTTTTTTACTTTAAAAATTACACAACTATTTTCATACATTGTTAACTCACTCTGGTATTAAAATTTCATATTCTCACTTCAAAACACTAATAAAAACAATGTTTTTTTTTACTTTAAAAATTACACAACTATTTTTCATACATTGTTAACTCACTCTGGTATTAAAATTTCATATTCTCACTTCAAAATACTTATAAAACAATGTTTTTTTTTACTTTAAAAATTACACAACTATTTTTCATACATTGTTAACTCTGGTATTAAAATTTCGTATTCTCACTTCAAAACACTAATAAAAACAATGTTTTTTTTTACTTTAAAAATTACACAACTATTTTCATACATTGTTAACTCACTCTGGTATTAAAATTTCGTATTCTCACTTCAAAATACTTATAAAACAATGTTTTTTTTTACTTTAAAAATTACACAACTATTTTTCATACATTGTTAACTCACTCTGGTATTAAAATTTCGTATTCTCACTTCAAAACACTAATAAAAACAATGTTTTTTTACTTTAAAAATTACACAACTATTTTCATAAATTGTTAACTCACTCTGGTATTAAAATTTAATGTACAAAGAATAGAAAAATGCAAATAAATAAAGGTTAGATAAAGAAAGTTAAAAAACAAACAATTTGAATCAAATATGGATTTATTAAATTCTTTTATTTTAAGACATTTATTAATAGAATAATCAGAATATTCTATCATTTTAAGAATTTTTCTTTAAATTTAACGCTAATAACTTTTAGAGAATATATAAAAGCAACCTAAAGTTAAGTATATGTGAGTCATATTTGGAATTATAATTAGATATTTACATAACTGTCATTCCTACTAAATTTATTAAGATTATTAGAATAAGAGTAATTCTAAAAATTTTGATTTAAATTTTTATAATAAAAATATTTATTTAAAATAGTGAAAATATTAAAAAATAAGATAAAAACATTTTTTTTTTTAATGTAAATAATTGAAAAATTTCCAATTAAGGAAGTGAAATAATTCAAATTTAACAAATGCGATAATTTATATTTGTAAGCAAAAAAATTAAAAGAAATAAACATACAATTTTAGTGATTCAATAGACTTTGTTTAAGATGTATTGAAAAATTTAAAGGATGACAATGATTTTAAATAAAGAGTAAAAATATTTAAATTATTTAATTTTTATCTATAAGATTTAAAACAATTAATCAGTAGTATTATTAATGTTTTAAAAGGTTTATACATATAAATTTAAGTTTTACTTATATAACAAAAAGATTATACTGTTTGAAACTCAAAAAAAGTATGAGAGTATTATGCTTTAAACTTTATTAAGCTTATATATAAAAGATATAATTATTTCTAAATTTTTTTTATTTTTCATTATGTTTCCTTCTTTTTAGCTTCTTCTTTATCTACTATTACGAGATATTTATCTCTTTCTTCATCGATTTAACTTTCCTCTCTAAACTTTTGCTCTATTTAATTTTAAGATTTAATAAGAGAAATATAGTTTTCTATCTGTTTTTTTTTCTTTTATCTAAAAGTAAATTAAGGTTATTCAAATAAAATCTCTTTCTTATCTTCTTATGATTATTCATTTTCACTTGTTTCAAGTACATTTTAACAAATTTTTGTTTATGAATCTAATTTACTAGTGTCTTGAAAAAAATTATCTTTGCTTTGAAATTCTGAAAATTGGCTTATAGTTTCGTTAACGAACTTCAAAATTTTCTAATATTTAGGATTTAGTTCCATCTTATAAGAAATCAACTCTTAATTTCCTATTTCTTATTTTACTATATTAAAAACTTACTTTCAGAATAACTCTTTAATTTTTCTTAATCTATTGATTTAACTAGCTTTTTCCAACTCACTTCGTTATAAATATACTTTATCAGTAGAAATACTAGAACAAGTGCAATTAAAATACTCATTAGAATTCCTGAACTAAAGCTTAATTTATCAGAAAATGAATTGGTTTGTACACATCTCTAAAGATTTGTAAATTTACATTTCTTTTGATACTTTATTTAATCTTGTTCACAGTCTCCTCCATCATATTTACATTCTTCATTGTTACACTTTTAATCACATATTCCATTTTATATAAATGATAAAAACTGACATTCTGTTTTTAAGCATTTCTATTATTAATCTTTTATTTTTCAATCTAAACATTCAAGGTTATCATAGTTACACTCTATGATATTACATTCAAAATCACAAATTAAGTTATTAAAATGTTGTTGAATACATCCCTTTTATGCGCAATCTGTTAAATAAGTAAGTTAACCATCACAGTCTCCTTTATCAAACTTACAATCTATATTAAAGCATTATTAATCACATTTCTTATTTCCTAATAATTAATCAGGGCAGGTACAATTACTACAATCTCCATTATCTTTATTACATTCTGGAATGTTACATTTCTAATCACATATTCTATCTCCTAATCAATACTTAGGACATCCTTTCTATTCACATTTTTCAGCATTTACTAATTTATTTTTAAAGTTACTTTACTATCTGTCTTTATCATCCTTTTCACAGTCTCCTCCATCAAAATCACATTCTGTTACATTGCATGAAACATCGCATTCTCCATCATAAACTCATGATCAATAACAATTTTCACTACATTAAACATATTAGCAATCAGGCCAATCATAATAGCACTCTTTGTTTAAACATTATTTATCACAATTTTGATTATTTCTTAACTATTAATTACAGTTGCAAGTACTTTAACTTCTATTTTAAAAACTACAATCTTCTCCATCATAAAGACAATTGAAATTATAGCAATTGTAATCACATAATCCATCATTTATTCAATTTATAGAGCAATCTTAAGAACATTTATTAGTAGAAGGAAGTATTTAAACATTTTAGTTTAAGCAATCTAGATAATCATATTTACAATTCTTTTCATCTTTACAATAAAAATCACAAACTCCATTTTATAACTAACTTAAATCACAACCAGTAGAGCATTCACAATCTCCATAATCATAATTACATCTTTCTAAATCACATTAACTGTCACAAAATCCATCTCCTAAATAATAAGCTTAACATTATTCAGAACATTCGCAATCTCCATAATCGTAATAACATTCTTAAGTTAAGCAATATAAGTCGCATTTACCATTTCCTAATGATGTAGCGTTACATCCAATAGAGCATTCACATTAATAAGAATCGAAGTTACAACCAATATATTTACAATTCAGATCACATTTTCCGTTTTAAGATATCATTTAACATTCATTAGAACACAAACAATCTCCTTCATCATATTTACATTGGTAGTTATAACATTCAGGATTACAAAATCCATTATTCAGAAATAAAAAATGGCATGCAATAGAGCATCAGCAATCTTAACCATCATAGTTGCATTTGTAGTTATCACATAAGAGATCGCAAATTCCATCTCCTTATTTTAAAATGCATTCTGTAGAACATTAACAATCACCGTTATCGTAATTACATTATTCATTATTACACTAAAAATCACAATTTCCATTTCCTAACATATCAAAAGTACATTATTTGCTGCATCTACAATCCCAATTGTCATAATTACAAAGTTCATTATTACATTATTAATCACAAATTCCATTTCCTAGCCAAATTTCATTACAAGATGCTGGACAGAGACAATCTCCTTAATCTCAATTGCATTACTCAAAGTTACACAATTTGTCACACTAAGAATCACCTAGTCAAAATATGGGACAATAAAGGGCACATCTACAATCAAAATTATCATAATTACATTCTTTTAAATTACACTGCTGATCACATATCCCGTTCCCTAATAAAGATTAATCACATTATTATAAGCAGAGACAATCTCCTTAATCATAGTCACATAATTAAAAATTGCACTCTTTGTTACACATTCCATTACCTAGCAACTCATTTGTACATCCTACTACGCAAATACAATCTCAATTATCATATTTACATTCTAATAAATTGCAATCTGTATCACATTTACTATTTCATAATAGATTACTTACACAGGTAGGTGAACATTGACAATCTCAATTATCATAATTACATTACTCAACATTACACTCTAAATCACATAATCCATTTAATGAAAAATAATCTGGACAGTTTTTTGCGCATCTACAATTAAAATTATCTCAATTACAATCATTTAAATCACATTCTTAGTCACATTTTCCATTTTCTAGCATATCTTAAGTACATGTTAATGGACATTTGCAATCTCCGTTGTCAAAATTGCAATGCTCATTATTACATTAGTTATCACATATCTAATTACCTAATTAATAATTTGGGCATTCTTTTGCACAAGTACACATTCAATTATCATAATTACAGCCTTTAAAATTACACTCTATGTCACACTTTTCATTTAACTTTAATTCTTAAGTACAATTTTAAGAGCACAAGCAACTTCAATAATCATAATTGCATTATTCATTATTACATTCTTCTTGACATATTTCATCATATAAAAAATTTAACTAGCATTCTTTAGAGCAAAAGCAATCTTAATTATCATAGTTGCATTATAAAAAATTGCATTATTAATCACAATTTTAATCTCCTAATTTTAAAAAATCACAAGTAAAAGAGCATTAGCATTTTCCATTATCATAATTGCACTATTCTCTATTACATACATTATCGCAGTTTTCATTTCCTAAAAAATTGTTTTAACAACCTTTTGCACATGTGCAATCTCAGTTATCGAAATCACAACCATAAAAATTACACTCTTCATCACATTTTCCATTCTAATGCAATTCTTAAGTACAGTTTTATGGACATAAGCAATCCCAGTTATCATAATTGCATTATTCTACATTACACTAAAAATTACATTAATTATTACCTATTGCTCAAGGATAACATCCTATATAACATCCACAATCAAAATTATCATAATTACATCCAACATAATTACATTCAGAATTACAATATCCATTTCCCATTAAAGTGAAGTCGCAAGAATCTGGACAAGTACAATCTCATTAGTCTCATTAACATTATTCTACATTGCAATCGAGATTGCAAAATCCATCATTTAAATGTTCATCTGGACACTAAAATGCACAAGCACACTTTCAATTATCATAATTACAATCTAAAATATAACATTCCTCATTGCATTTTTCAATTTCATTTTATTCTTGTCTACAGGATTCAGAACATTAACAATCTCCTTTATCATAATTACATTACTCAATATTGCATTCAATATCACATACATTGTTTCCTAATTTTTCTTTTTAACAATTTCCATAACATCCACAATCAAATCCATCGAAATTACATTGTAAACTATTACAAGTTTCTTCACATATATCATTTCCTATTAAAAATTTAATGCATGTTTATGAGCATAAGCAATCGAAATTATCATAATTACATTATTCTGAATTGCAAACACTTTCACATATTTCGTTTTCTAAAAGATTACTCTAGCAACCTTTGGCACATGTGCAATCTCAGTTGTCATAATCACAACCTTTAAAATTACATTCTTCATCGCATTTTCCATTTTATTACAAGTCTTAAGTACAGTTTTATGGACATAAACAATCCCAGCCATCATAGTCGCATATAGATATATTACAAGATTTACTGCATACTTAATCACCTTTCATGTAAGGTGTGCATCATTCTTAGCAATTACATTCCTATAAGTCGAAGTAACATCCAGGAACATTACATTCTTCGTTACACTATCCATTTCCAATTCAGGAAACGTCACAAGAATATGGACATTTACAATCTCAATTATCTCATAAACATTCTTCAACATTACAATCATAATTACATATTAAATTACCTTGTAAATTGTTTGAACAATATTCTGCACAGGTACATTTTCAATTATCATAATTGCAATGCTTAAAGTCGCACTCTTCATCACATTTTTCATTTTCTCTCAAATCTTAAGTACAAGATTATGGACAATTACAATCTCCTTTATCATATCTACATTGCTTAATATTACATGTAGCATCACAATGCCCATCTCCTAGCTAATCATTCCTGCAATCTATCTAGCATTAACAATCAAAGTTATCTCAATTGCATTCCTTATTATTACAGCTTTCATCGCATTCACCATCTCCTAATAATACTTAATCGCATTATGAAGGACATTAGCAATCTCAGTTATCATAATTGCATTATTCTTAATTACATTCATATTAACATACTCCATCACCCTAATATATTTAAGGACAATTTTATGAGCATGTACAATCCCAATTATCATAATTACAATTATATGAATTACATTCTTCATCGCATTTTTCATTCGATTGCAATTCTTAGATACAACTTTTCTTACACTTACATTTTCAATTATCAAAATTACATTATTCTACATCACACACAGAATCACATCAAAAATTTTCTGAAGCTTCAGTAGTACAATTTTCAATGCAAAGGCAATTCTAATTGTCATAATAACATACTTCAAAATTACATTCTTCATCACATTTTTAGTTTTACATTAAAGCTTAAGTACAAGATGGTGGACATATACAATCACCGTTATCAAAGTTACATTATTCAATATTACACTCTTAGTTACACACTCCGTTACCTATGCTATCTTGTCAACAATCCATATCGCACATGCAATCAAAATTATCTCAGTTACACTATTATAAATTACATTACTAATCACAAATTAAATCACCTAATAATGATTAATCGCAAGTTAATGGACATTAACAGTCTCAATTGTCAAAATTACATTATTCAATGTTACACTATTAATCACATTTACCATTTTTTGAAAAATATTCTATACATGAGTAACTACATGCCTTTTATTAATCATCCATTACAAAATCCTTTTTAGAAAATCCTAGAGCATAATTATATCAGTAGCATCTGTCTTCAAATTCATTTAAACAAGTTTAATATCCCTTAGGAAATATTTCACTGCTTCCAAATATAAAAATTCCTACTATTGCATGCGCTATCAAAGCATAAGGTATCAAATTTTGAATACTAATGTGTATATTAAATGAATATTTCTATGTTTTCTTATAGAAAGTAAGTAATAAATATTTATCTGATAAATATGCAATAATAAGAGTAAAAGTAGTTATTATTATAATCAAAGGAATACCAGAAGAATAAACTAAGGAAGTGAAAACTATTGCACATATAAATGCACTTTATTATGGCAGATCAAATTCAGAACCATTTAGTTCGTTATTTTAGATTTAAGTAACAATTTTTTTAGATTTTCACTTTGCTATTAATAGTTTGAAAGGTTTCAAAATAACTTTAAGCAAATTAGGAATTACTGTTACCACAATCATAGTTGTAGTTATTCCTTTTCCAACATTGATGTATCAATATCTTACAAACGTTTCCCTATAAAGTTAATCAATTACTAAAATAGTAAATGAGTAGTTGAAAAACTAGAATATAAACATTCTTTATCATAATATTTTTTAAGTTTCTACTAAGTCATGCTTCCTTTCTATTTTGTTAAGTTTCTTTAAATTAAATATTATAATTCTATTCCAAAAAACTATAACTAAATCTATTCCTAATTAAATAGCTCAATGTTTTAATAATTCTTCTTTAAAATTGATACAAAATTAAGCTTCATCAGATTAACCATTAAAAATATCTTAAACATCTTATTAATAGCATCAGCAATAGTATCCTTTAGAAGAAGTATCATATTAATAAGTTTCTTTAGCATATTCTTTCTATAATTCTTAAATATTTATTTTACTATCCTTTAAAATGTCTCTATTTACAGCTATATAATATTACTCACATTCTGATTTGGTTGGAAAATACACATTTTCGGTTTTACTTAATGATCAAATTAAAAGTAAGGAGATACCTATTATAACTCCTGAAATAAATGATATATATAGTGATTATAATTTTTATTTCCAACAAAATATTTCAAAGTTTTCCCAACATATCTAAGAAGGTTCCTATGCTTCTTTTACAATAAGGGGGTAATTTTAATACCATTTGATTTCTTTAGGTTGCATTTATGGAAAATATTAGGTTTCTCTATAGTCATTTATACATTTAATTTACGATTGAATATGCTCAAAAATAATAAAAGCTTTAACTACTTCTTTTTCTTAATCTAATTCTTGCGTATAAGTTGTTCTTACTTCATTTAGAATATTTTATAGTTTTTATTCATATTTGTTATTTTATGTTCCCCTTGATTTTTGTTGGTTTTAAATTTCTTAATTTACTATTTTTATTTATAAATCCTCAACGTCTTTGAAGCATTTCAAATAAAAAGATAAGTTTTAATTCTTTCTTCCTATTACTATTTCATTAATTTATCCATATTTTCCAAAGAAGGTTCTTATTTAATTTTCACTTATTCCTTACTTTGGTAACCCTCTTATTTCAACACTATATTTTCCTACTCTATTCTCTTATAACTTAAATATTTTTAATCTTTT
The DNA here is from genome assembly GCA_946699065.1 of Loxodes magnus. NCBI lineage: Eukaryota > Ciliophora > Karyorelictea > Loxodida > Loxodidae > Loxodes > Loxodes magnus. The sequence continues at coordinate 66,022 of CAMPDV010000689.1, forward strand.
TTTCGTTTTTAGTCAGTAAAAAAATAAGAAAACTAGAAATACTATGCACTAAGCAAAATCTAATAATCCTTCTTACAAGTTTCTCAATTTTGTTTAGTTTATAATATCTTGCTCATATAACTATTGCTGTTCATCTTTATCTAAAGATTTTTTTACATTTTCTATTTCTATTCCTCGTAACTTATATCACTTATAAGTATATTTACTAGTCTCTCCTATCAAACTTTTTGTTTTTGTGTAATTTTCATTGAAAATCCAAAAGTCTACTATCTTTTTTCCAGTATCAAGATTTCCAATCGTTAGGGATTCTAAAATTCCTGCTTCGTCTTTCTCATAGCCTTTTCCTTTATAGTTCAAATAAATATTTCCTATACTTATGCAACTTAAAAGGACAAAAATGAATATTAATCATTTTACTCAATCGAAATAGAGTTCGATTCCTATTCCAAATTATCTTACATTTTTAGGAGAAACTTAAAGAACCTATAAGTTTTATTCTTCTTATGGATTACTACTTTGTTTAGCTTCATCTATTTATTTACTTCTTCTTTCTTACTCTTATTGCAAAAGGCTTTCTAAGTTTTCTACCTTTTACGAGTCTTCTCTATGTTCATTGACTAAAGAATCCTCTGGGTAAATCATTTTATAATTAAATGAGAGTCACTGGTATTTAAATAAGGTAATTAGGCACATTATAGTATAAATATTAGTTATTTATTACATTGTAATTATTTTAAATTTAATTATAAGCTATTAATCTTAAATTTAAGCATCTGCTATTATTATACTATATGATATTATAACTTCATAATATAAATAAATAATTTAAGTTATTTACTTATATAAGATAAACTTGGTATAGCTTACATTTATTTTATTTAGAATACTTATTATATTATATTTTTTAAAACCGCCATAGTTGTTCGAAGGTGAACAATAAGGTCGTCTTCATCAGAGGTTGGGGAAGTTAAGTACCCATAATCGACTTTATGTCTTCCTCTGCTTTGGTTTGGCCTCGAGACATAAGATTCTTAGACCTTCGGCACTGGCTTAATTTGGATTTAATTCTGGAACGAAAAATAAATAATATTGCGAGCTTCATCAGAGGTAGGGAATTTAAGTATTCATAATTGACACATGTCGTCCTCTGCTTTGGTGATGCATTATACACAATCCTGCCATGTCCTTGGACCTCCAGCAAATATTAAAGATTACGAGTATTCTAAAATTATATCAGTATTGAACATTTTTATCAGTACTGAATAATTATACCAGTATTGTACAAGGTTTATCAGTATCTAATTATTTTATTAGTAAGAAACATTCTTGTCAGTATGAAACACTTTTTTTAAAGAGCTGCGCACCAACGAGAGTGTTACGCGCTCTATAATCAAATTTATTTATTATTTATTTATTTATATAATATTTTATGTATAAATTAAAAAAAATGGAGAAGAACATTAGTCTTTCAAAGAAATAACAAAGAAAAACAAGAAAATAAGTGACGAACGAGGAGCTAAAAAAGCAAAGACAGAATAGAGGATCTAGCTCGTCTTAAGAGGGAAAAGTAATAGTTGGTCTGAATGAACAATAAAACCCTGAAACCAAAAATAGCAATTTACTCCAAAGCGAAATCGAAAAAATGAAATAAAAAATTGCAAAATATGAAGAGATATTTTTTAATCAAGGAGAAAAAATCCGCGAGCTAATGAATTACATAGAAGATTAAAATAACGAACTGCTAATATCAAAAGTTAACTGATTAAAAACTCAGTAGTAACAGAAAATTTACTTTATGAAATGTCCTAAACTAACTTCAATTAATCACAAAGAATGATCATAGAAGAAGATTAGCACAAAATACAGAATTAAGAAAAGTAAAATTAAGAAAAAAATGATACAAACATAAACAAAAGAATTGAGATGCTGGAGAAATAGTTTTTTAAAAATAGAAATTAGAAAAACAATATAAAAATCGTTGATACCGCTAATCTTGGTATCACTTACTAAGATATTGTAAGAAATGAAGATAATTCAAGTATAATGAAGAATAAAGGACCTGAAGAAACTTAAACAAACTTTGGATTACTGAGTAAGGAATATATAAATAGAAACAATGAACAAGAAACTAAGAGAATCCTTCGTGGTAGCCGTCCACTTTAAAAAAAGGTAGTGGAAAACAACCACGGAAAAAAACTTGTCAACAGAAACCTGGTTGAAAACGCAGGATACGCAAACTTTAATTTTACATTTAATTAAAATAATAATAATAATAATAATAATATTTTATGTATATATAAGCTTTATTAATTTTATAATTATTTTCATACTATTTAAATTATTAACAAATAGAATAAACTCTTTTAAATATTGCTAAGCAATAAAAGTCTTAAATCATGATTCTTAAAATTTTCCATTTAGTTTTATTAATTAAATTTAAGATTATTAGATAGAATCTCAATTATTAATATAATACAGATTTATTAGATGTCTCTTATTTTATTTATAAGCTAAGCTTTTCGTTTTGAGCACATAAATGAAAAATTGTATTAAATTAATTTAAATAATGATAGCACATATCAGTTATAATTATAGATTTATACTTTTAAAAGAGACATTCATAAAAAATAATCTAGAACTATTAGAACTTTAAATGTTTAAATTTATATAAGCAAAATTATTAACCTTTTAATATATAAACAACTATTTCATATATATTTCCTTTAAATTTTGTTCTAAAATGCTTTTTCCTTTAATTATTTTATTTTTTTTAATTATATAAATGCCAAGACAAACTTACTTTTAAAGAAAACAATTAATATCTGGTGGATATTAATTTTTGCTGCTTTTAGAAATTGAGATAGATTAAGCTTAATAATTCTATAGATTGTTTAGCTTTAATTTATACTAGGGATTTTTATTTATTACATTAATTATCTTCTGACTTGCAATTCTTTTTATTTTTGGAATAGTTAATAATTAATTGTTTTTGAGACAAATTTGAATTAAGAAAGAAGAGAAAGAGAAAATATTTCAATTAAATAGTAAATTAATATTAATTTACTAAACTAAATTTAAACTTGAAGTTTATATAGCTTTAAAATAGCTTCTTACCTTTTATTAATGTACTATCTGTTTTAAACATCATAAGTAAGCTATTTTAGAATTGTATTGATATTAGCATTGTAGTATTTAGATTAAGTGTAGATATTATATTTAAGATTATTTATTCTATCTGTTAAACTTAAGAGTTAGTAAGAATAATCTGCTTTCTCAATTGCTTATACAGTTTGTGCATAATTATCAAAATATATCTACTATCAATTTTATTATTTTTAATTCCTTTTATAATTAAAGTACTAAGTTTCTAGAAATTATAGCTAAGATAAAGCAAAGAGAAATATAATTATTATAAACATTAATTTTATTTAGGTTATTAAATACTAAGAAAATAAGAGTTGCTTTACCTTTAGATAATTAAGGCCATAATTTAAATAAATAAATAAGCAAATAAATAAATTTGTTTATAATGCACATAGCATCTCATTGGTGCGCTGCTCTTTCCATATCTCAATATATGTCCGTTTCTTCAAGTAAGCCTTTAGGTAATAGAAATTCTTGTCTTTTTAGTTACATATCTTCCTCATTTTCCTCTAAATTATCTCTTGTTCTTCTGTCTTCTATCTATCCACGCTTTATTGGATCATTATTGCAAGCTTAATTTATTTTTTCGTACATATCTTACTAATTTTCATTTCTAATTATTTTCTTCTTAATCAAGCTTTTATACACAAATAAAAATTATCCTTTTTCTGCTATATAGTATTTTCTTATTTCTTTTTTTCATTCAATTTTCTTTTCTATGTATCCTTTTTTTATATCTTTGATATAATCCTTTATTATCAAGTCAGTTTTAGTTCTTTTTTATTCTTCTTAGATTCTAATGATTTTCTCTAATTTGGCCGTATATCATATTATATCAAATAGTTCCATTCCTTATCTCTCTACTCCTATTGATCTTATATTTCAAATACATATTTATCTTCCTTCTTTGTATTCTGAACATTTTTCTATGATATGCCATTCATTTTCTTTCGAATCATTACAGAAAGGGCATTGACTTGTCACAACTAGATGTCTTTCTTTTAAGCAATTCTAGACCGTATTAAATCTCATTCTTATTCTAAATATGTAGCATATTTCTTCTTTTCTATTTTTATTGTATCTCAGGCAGTTGATAGTCCTACTACATATTCATCAAATCATGTTTTTCTATCCTATATTGTTGTTATCATTTACTCTGTTTTTTCTCTATCTTCTACGTATACTCTATATTCTCATATTGCACGATTAATGTTTTTCTTTCCTTTTTAATTATTATTACCATCATCTATAAGTATATCTTTGTCCTCAATTTTTAATTCTAATTTTATTGCCGTTCAATATTATTCAAATATAAAGTTCTCTTCTTTACTTAAATCGAACATTAATCTTTCTACTGCTTTTCCTTAGTTACCTATTAATTAGCCTCTTAATCTCAACTTTTTCTGTCATAAGTAGAGTCTAAATTGCATAAACTACAGTTCATGTTAACATCTTATTTTGCACTTAAAAAGGAGCATCTATGATTGTTCTTAAAAATCTTCTCTATATTATTTCTAATTGCTCCATCACTTATTTTCCTACAAATTATTCTCAATATGGAATCACTTCTGTCCCATAACTGAAAATTGAGTTTGCAAAAGTTTTTATCATTATTCCTGCATTATATGGTGTTAATCCCTTATTCATTGTTATTTTTCCTATTATTCATGCTTACATCTTTTATGCTGCTACTAGTCTATTCTCCATGCTTTTTTCAAAAATGATATTCTCTTCTATTATATGACCTAGATACTAAAAGTTCGTCACTCTTTCGATCCTTAAATTTCCCACCTTGATAGTATTTCTAAAATTTTCTCAGTTGCTATTTCTTCTGCTTTTCATATCATTCATTTTGTTTTATCTGCAATTTCCAATTTGTACTTTTCTGCCTAATAAATGTAAAGTTATAAAAGATAAAAATTTCCAAATTTATTCTGTCATTTAGTCAAATCACACCCAAAATATTTTGCAATATTCATAATTTAATATTTTTATAAAATTAAAGCTTATAAGCAAGAGCTTTGTTTTCTTATTACTAAATTTAAATTAGAATTTTTAAAGGTTTCTTAAATTGAATAAAGGAATTATTTCTTAAAATATTAACTGTAATAAAATAAAGTTTATTACAGTTAATTGTATAAATCTAACTTTTTATTGAAAATAAAAAATTCTTTTTCATGGAATGAATCATCTCAAATATAGTGAAAAATAATCCTATGAAATATTAAATTTTTGCAAATTATTTATTCATGCTCTAGACATTTCAAAGCTAGATCTAATTTATCTATTTGAAAATATGTTAAATTGATGAAAAAAACTTAAATAATTAAAAAAAATTAATATAACAAATCTGCTCTGTGTAAAAAATAATATTCTAGCTTTAATTATTAAACTATACAATTACTTTATGATTTGAAGAGAAAAAATATTATATTTAATGTTTGAATATAACTAGATAAATAAAATAATTAGTAGAATAATATATTAAAAATTAATTTTTTATTTAAACTTAAAAAATATTTAAATTGTTTAATAAACAAAGAGGCTTATTCTTTTATTTATAATTTTCTTAATTTTTGTCTTTTAAAATAAATGAGAAAGTTTAAACTTAAAAAATTTATTTAATTATTTAATTAGATTATTTTACCAAACTTCATTAAAAATATATATAATTATAAACTTGTATTTTAAGAAATAATAAAATAATTTAATTTAATTTAATTTATTTTCTATATATACTACAAATTTACATATGCCACTATAAATTTTATTTTTTTCAGTTTCTCTAAAACTTATTTTATTATTCTTAAAGCATATTAAAATTTTATAACTTATTTGCTTTATTCTAACTAAAAATTAATATTAATAAATTTTTCTAGTAGTTTTGATAGAGAATCTTATTTATAACTTTTAATAAATAGTTCTATCTAATTGTTGAATTTTTAGCAATTTAGAAGATATTTTAAGAAAGACATCTTGCATCTTTTTATTAAATTTTATCATCTAATATATATAAAATGGCTTCTAAGAAATAACAGAACTTTGAACAAAACATTTAAACAGGAAAATTCTCTAAAAAATAAAAAAGCGAAATAATTACAATGAGTGAAAGTGAGAAATATGATTGATATCACGAACATTAACCACTTGGAAATCCAGTTCTAAAAAAACTTCTGACACAAACTCAAATAGAAATATTATCTAAGTCATTAAAAGAGTTTATGTTTAAAAATAGATACCTCACTAATAAAGTAGAAAAATTAGAAAAACTAATAACGTCTTTACTTGAGAAACAATATTAATCATCATAAGAAATAGAAAACAAACTGGAACAAAGAATTCTTTAAATTTAATAATAAATTCAGGTTACGCCATTTTCGATTTAACATAATTAATCAGATCCTATGGAAATAGAAAATGAAGCCTCAAATTAAAATAAACAGTAAAAGTTTATTTAAAATAAGTAGTAAATTTAAATTAAATAAGTGTTACAGGAATAATAGTTTAAAAGAAGAATAAAATGCTACGTGTGCAATAAATAACACCAATGAAAATACTGCTACTAACTAAGCGAAATTTAAAGAAAGAATAAATAAGATATTTTTAGAAAACTATTTAGGATATATCCAACTTAAAGCGGAAAAATTTATAGAAAAATTCTTTAATTCAAATCTTAATCCTTGGATAAATAATTAGGAACGCTACATGCAAGACTAAAAATATTCCGAATATTAAAGGATGGTGCACTAATGAAGTGCTACACCGCCTAACTAAGCCTAGTAGGAATTCAAGACAAACTAATAGAGACAAGCTGATAGAATAGGTCAGATGACTGACTACTAAGGCTTTAACAAAGCTTTTTAACTTTAACTTTAACTTTATATATTTTTTCTTTGCACAGAATCATAAACTTTCTTCATATCAACAAATATCACAAAAACAGCTTTTATTTTCCGCATTGATTATTCATATACTGTTCTTAGATTGAAAATTTATAGTGCGCATGATTTACCTTTTTTGAAACCATATTAGTAACTTTCATCATTATGAAGATATCCTTTCAATTGCTAGAAAATTCATGCGTCTACAATTTTTAAAGCATGATTCTTTAAAGAGATTAGTCTATAGTTCATCGGGTTCATCTATCCTATTTTTTGTATATTAATATTATGTATTATTATTTCATCTCCTGAGGTGTTATTCTCTCTTAAATCATCTTAGCTATCATTTAGCAAGTTACTTTTATTAATTTTTTCCCACCAGCTAAAATTGTTCCTATTTATATTTCCTCAGGCCATGCTGCTTTTCATTTCACCAATTAGTTAATATTTTCTCAAATTTCATATTCGTTTACCATCTTCATATAACTATTTTATTCATCCCTGAAAGTCTTAGCATCTTCTTATGACAAGGGCACTCATTAATTATTTTTTTGTTAAGTAGGTTTTTTAGTTTCTTCCATATTTCTGTCGGATTTCCTTTATTTACACTGCCTATAAATAGATTAAGTTAGTTTTTTTTATATTTTCTTCTTGATTAAATGTATTCTTTTAATCTTTGATATTCTCTATATTTCTCGTTTTATTAATTTTTATTTATCTCTTCGTTGTTCTTTACCCTTTATTTTAATTATTTGCTGCATTTTCTAAAATTTTATTACACTATTTTGTTGTTTCTGAGTATTTATATATCTTAAAGTTTTATGTTTTAACATTCCATATACCATTTAAACCCATTCTTATATCTTTTTCTTTCATCATTTATAAGTCTACATACCGTTTAGGCTATCAATTATTTATTCTTAGAAATTTTCTTGTATAAATCTTTCAAATTATTCTTAGATCTCTTTTTTCTTTAATAGTAGGTAATTTTTTTTTGCTATTTGTTATGGTTTTCTAATTTCTTTACCAATATTTACCTATATAATGCCGATTCTATGGTTTCCTACTACGTATTAGTAATAAAAATCACTTTTTTCATCTTTTCTCTCATTATCTCTTCAATTAAAATATAATCTATCTAATATTCATTGTTTTAGTGAACAAAAGTACCTATTTCATTTGGATCTAGGCATATTAAATTATTTTGTTCCATGAACTGCAGCATTCTCTTTTTAGCTGTGTTTGTTTTATTTGGTAATCATTTCTCTATATGCGCATTTCAATATCCTATGATCATTACACTAAGTTCTTTTTCTATTACTTATAGTTTAAATTCATTCACTAAATTATAGAATGGCTCGTATTATTCGTTGTAATTTGCAACAGGGGCATATATATTTATTACTGCCAGTTTTCTCATCTTTTCAATGACTATCACTCTCGTTTCTTCAAAAAGCGTCATTTGGTTTCTTTCATTCTATATTTTTCTAATTTCCTTACGTATGTCGTTTCTAATATAGAATGCTATTCCTTTCCTTTTTTTGACTCCACATTTATTAAGTTTTTATATCCAGCTATATTACACATATCTTTTTATTCTTCAATCTAAATCTCTATATTGCCATTATGTGGATACTTTTTGAGTCATGAATTTGGCTAGTTCCTCTTTTGCACTTCTAACTCCCCTAGCATTTGCTATTGGTGCCATTTCAGTGTGACTAGTTTTTTGCAGTTTTTTCTACTCCTTGTAGCTCTGCTATGTTTTGGGCTTCTACTTTCTTAGAGCGGGAAAAACTCCTTTTTGAGGTCCGATATCTTTTTTTTAAATTTATTAAATTTATTTTAATAAAGCAAATGTAATAACTTTAAAATTATACTTCCTGCTAATAAGAAGTAAATTAAATAATTGATCTTCATAAAGTATTTCCTTGTAGATAATTTATTTCTAGCTATTCTTGTGAACTTAATAATATTTATAGAAGAACAGTTGTTCCATCTAGGATAAATATATTACTTATTTGAATCTAGTCATAACACATCCAAACAAACCATCTACAAAATTACTAATCTAAAAGGAAATTTAATTAGTTTAACTCTAATCAAACAAATCATCTAGTTATTTTTAATGCGTATCTAACTAAGAAACTTATTACTTAAAAAAAGCATTTTATTGATTAAAAACTAACATATTTAAACAATTAGATACAAATAATAGCAAATATCATATTTATTTAATTTTAAAACTAAACAATAAAATAATTTTATTCAAAAGACGAAACTTTATATAGAGGAGATTAGATTTAATTGAGTTTATCTATCCATTAAAAATATTTAGCTAGCAATTTAAAAACGAAATTTAGTTACATAAAATAGAATTTCTTATAATAATAATAATAAGATAAAAAAGTTTCAATATTTTGAGTATTGGGACATAATTACACTACTTATAGTTTATTTCATGCGAATTATGTTAAATATAAGAGTTTATGTAAGTTTATTATCGACCTCTAGTTAATTCTTCTTACTTCTGTTCTTTTTTTCTTCTATATTGCTTCTAAATTGTGTTCTCGCATTTTCCTCTCTCTCTTCTTATTTTTTTTCACGACCATTATTTAAGTTTTTTTCTTAAATTATATTTTTTTCACCCATCAATTTTTCTTTTTGTTTCAACTACTAAATTTTTTAAATTTTTATCCTTTTTTAAGCAATTTTTGATGAAAATTTTTAATATATTTGTCAGTCTTAGGGGTTTTACTTTTTGCAAAGTTTGAATTAATATAGATTTAGTCGTACAGAGATAGTTTTTTATAATCTTTGTATTTAAATATTTTTCGATTAGATAATTCCTAAAAGACATCTTTATATAAAGTACATTCAAATATATGATCGAGTTCATCATGAGCTAATCCACAGGCACAATCAATTCCATTTTATGTGCTTATGTGACGCAAACTAAGTTCGTATTAGAAGTTATAGGTAAATGTTCTCAGTTTGAAAATAGAAATTATGTCTTATATTCTATGTCTGTTAATTTTAGTATAAGTTATTTCAGGAAATGCACTTTGATTATTTTAAATTGATTACATATATCTTTAAGCTGTAGGCATCCGTGTATTCCTTTAAAAACATTCTTTTCAAAAATTTTCTTTCACTCTTAGAATAATATGCTAATCAAATTCTTTTATATTTGTCGTACTTTCAATATCAATTTTATATTATTCAAGACTTTTATTTATATATAGCAAATTTTATTGCTTGCATTTAGAAAGCAAGATGCTATATCAGAGTTCAGGTTTTCTCTACTGGTCTGTTCTAGTTTAAAATAAAAACGCATGAATTTTAATATAGCCTTGTGTGTAAACGGAAGCCAATTAAGATCAATGAAGTAAGATTCATTAATGCCGATTAAGGAGATTTAAATGCTTTCCTTGAAATGAGTCTTTGTAATTTAGTTATTTAAGCTTTCATTCCTTTAAGTCCTGACATGATACTTCAAGAGTTATATCGCTTCCATATTCTATTTTAGTAAAAATAAACGTTCTGCAAAGTGTTTTAAAATTGAGTGGTGATACTACTCCGTACTTAGAAAGAATTGCTGATGCTTTCAAAACTGCTACTCTGAAGTCAGATACTTTACTTGCCCAGTGTAGTTTATAATTTTATTTATTTCCCAATCTGTATCCAAGATATGTAATTTCGTCCTTTTAAACAATAGGAATTCCATTAATATTTAAATTTATTTAAATTCTATTTTCTTTCTTTTTTAAGAACTAAATTACTTCACATTTTTCCACATTTATATTTAGTTTTACTCAAGAAAATATTTTTTTTGTGGCGTCGAGTAATTTTTATGCACTTTACTATGAATTAGAAATCTCAGTTAAGTCGTCTGCAAAGCCACGGACCACAAAATTTCTCTAGCAGATATTATAGCCATATTTATGTTATTTTTCTTCTAAATATCTAATTACTATATCATAGTAAATTATTGCAAGTACAGGTCCATGGCTGCTTCCTTATAATACTCCGCTATTTAGCTTAACTGATCTTGTAATATTACCTTCAATAAGAAACTTAGCATCAATATTTTCATAAAAAGATTCAAGTGCCATTATCAATCTCAGAGGTAATCTAAGTCTTCTTAGATGATCAAATTGCATTTTCCTTGGTATATTGTCAAACATTTTTTCCACGTCTATTAGAGTAGCAATTAACTTTTTTTTAATGTCCATCTACGATGCAAGTCAATAATCTATTAAATTGTTCAAATTTGCTATGATGTCGATCTTTTCCGATAAAAACCAAATTAAGCTTGATGAATGATATTTCTTTCGTATATTAAATTATATAGTCTTTAAGTTAATGCTTTATCATATATTTTAAGTAAACAATTCGGTAGGGCTGTTTGGTCTTCAATTTCTTCTGATACTTTTACTTCCTTTTTTGAAAATAGGTAAAATATTATATAGTGAGTGTTCTTAACTATTGTTACTAAAGCTTGTAATTATATTATGTAATTCCTATACTCCATATTTAATTAATTCTGCTTTTAAACAATCATTACCTGAGGCAGAATTTCTTATAAGTTTAAAAAAAGTATTTAATATATCTTAGTTAAGTAATAACAAAAATTAATAATAGATAAAGTCATAAATATAAGATATGAGGGGGAAATTTAAATCCAAACTATCAGATTCAAAGTAATTCTGATAAGAATCTACATTAATTATTTCTTTTATTAAGAAACAAATTCATTTACTTTGTTTAGTGTAAAAAGCAAGCATTTTTATTCAGGCTGCTTAAGAAAGGAATTCATATTTATATAAAAGCTTAGATATTAAAAAATTTGTGTAGTTAGAGGAATTTTTAATATTTAAAAAATAAGGGAATTGAGAACTAGATTATTAAAGAAATTGTAAAAACTTGAGTCATTTAAATTATAAAAGTATTAAATTTCTTACTTTAAGTTAAGAATATAATTTTGTATTATGCGCAAACTTAAATAATAAAATTTATTAAAAAAGCTTTTAAATAAAAAAAAATAATTAAAGTGAATAATATCTTAGAAAGAATTTTTATTTTGTAGAAAATTACTAAGCTTATAGACTAATAAAAAGGTTTTTTATCATAGGTCTTATTAATTCATATCTTTTAAAGAGATATTTTATTTAAAAAATAATATAATTTAAATAAATGTAGTTTCGAATTTTATAGTGTCTCAAACTTTATTATTTAACTATCGATCCTATAATTAGGCTTGATTAATTAAAAAAAATGTGCTAATTTCATATTAGTTTAATAAGAAAACGAATGATTAGCAAAAGCAAGTTTTAAGTAAAAATTTATAATTTTTTAGGATATTTAAATCAAAAGATAATAGTTAAAAGATAAAAAACATTTAATAAATTTCCTATGCTTAAATGCTGTTGCCGAAAGTTTAATTATAATAATAAGGTAAAATTTTATGTAATTTATTTTAAATATTTTATAATTAAATATTTTGAAATAAAATAAATTTCTTTATCTGCTTATTTTATTTAAATTATTTTAGTTGAAATAATTTAAAATTTTTTCTATAAAATTAATAATATTAAATACTTATTATTTCTTCTAAATTTTGAGTAAAATTTTTGTATTAACAATTTTGAAAATATTTTAGTTTAAGAAAAGAATATCTTTTGTGCATTAAAATTTAGAAATTTTTCTTCCATAAATTTTTATTCACTAAATAACAAAGTGAAAAAAATATCAGGCTGAGTTTCTAAATTCTGATATTAAATCACAAATTTTTTTAATTTTTGCTTTGCAGATATTTATTTAATGGTTTTTCAAAAAGTAATTTTTAAAATATTTTAATTATTTGCTGCATCTTTTTAATTTAAAAATTTTTATTTATTTTTTGTATATTTTTTTAATATATAAATGTTTTATATTTTATGATTTTCTATTAATTTATATGATATAAAATTTTAAATAATAAATAAATGAGATTATAGAGCGCGTAGCACCTCAATGGTGCGCAGCTCTTTAATAAATAATTTTAAAGTTAAAAATTTCTTGCTGAAGTCTTCCACAGTACTAGCATTCCCTTGAGAATTTTGTCTTCTATAGGGCCGTGACCAGAATGCTACCCTAAGAGACCTTAGTATCTGGCATCTTTCATCATTAATGCTACTTGATGCCTCTTCGATCTTGTCTTCTCTTCTCTTGGCTGGTTCTTCGCATATCGGATACTTCCTGGTACTAGAGTTTAAGTCAATTTCAGTTGGAAGACTGTTCCTCCCTATTTATTTATATTTAATAATGATTATATTAAGCTTTTCTGATTTTAATAATTAATATTTTTAATTTAATTTTAAAAAGCTATAACAATTATTATATTTTTGCTTTTTTAATTTTTTAATTAATTTGATCTAAATTGTTGACAACCTAGCAAATTAGATACACAAAATATTATAATTTTTTTTATCGTTAAAAATTTTTCAATTTGTATTATATTAATTTTTAAATTTAAGCTAATTAAAAAGAATTTTTAGTTTACATTAAGTTTGAATAATTTAATTTATTTTACAAAAAGCTAAATAAATTAAATAAAAGAAAAATAATTAAATTTTATAACTTGCAAATAAATTTTTCCTTTTAGTTTAAAACTTGGTTATTTTATTATAATTATTTAAATTTATTAAAAAATTAAAAATATCTAAAATTATTATAAAAGTTTATTTTTCTTTATTACTTCAAGATCAAGATTTTTTTTAATTTAAATCATTTATCTTGGGGATATTAACTTTTTGAAATTGTAAAATTTATAAACAGGAAATAAAAATAAAATATTAAAAAATAAAATAAATTTTTTGAATTGATACTAAATTGTATTTGGAAAATGTTTGATAGAAGATTAAATGCTATATAAAAATTTTTTGATTAAGGTATTTATTTGTTAAATTAGAGCAAAATAATTTATATTTATTATATATTTTTTTAAATAATCTCATCTTAATTTTACCAATATTCCTCTTTAAAAGAGCTAAGCTATCTTGATATCATTTTAAAATTTAGCTTATATTTTTTTCAGAGTTAGATGGTTATTTTTATATTTATTCTATTGAATTTTTATTTTTTCAATTAAATATAAAAAAGTTTTAAAAAGGTTTCAAAGAAGTTGATTTTTTTTCAACTGTATAAATCTCTAAAATTTTATTTCTTTAAATTATTTACTTTTTTAAAAGAAAATTATTTTAGTAAACTATTTACTTTTAATTTAATTTCAAAGTTATTTTTAAAATAAAAAAATTAAAATTCATATGATAGTAATTGAAATACAAATAACTCGAGACTGTAAAAATTATATTATCTAAATTTTGAAAATAATTTGCTAAGTTATTTTCAAATTTGAAACTTCTTTATACATTTTTATTATTTTTATTTCTGTTTAATTTTTATATTATTTTTTAAAAATAATTATATTAATTTTATATTTATTAGATATATTTATAATTAAAATTTTTCATTTACCTTATAAATTAGATTTCTTCATTCACTTTCTGTAAAAAATAAATTTAAAAGATTATGCTTTTAATTTTAAATTTTTCCATTAAGTTTATCTTTATAAGCTTTGAAAATAAAATAGGCATTATAATTAAAATACTTTAATACATTTCTTAAAGCATTTTAAAATTAACTTTATTCTATATTTATAGAAATAATCAATTTAATGAATTTTAAAACAATTTAAGATTAAGGAATTTATAAAAATATTTTATTTCTTTCATCCAAATATTTCTCAATTTTCTCAGTTTTTATCCATATTTCTACTTTCAGAATTATGAAATTTTATAAATTCTTGGTACTCAAATTTTATTATTTTCGTTTTTCTTTAAAATAAAAATAATCTAATAAAGTATGTTAATAATATTGTTGATTCTTTTACAACTTATCAGGCTACTTAAATTAAAATTGGAACTATCTAAAAACTATGAAAGAAAATTTCTTAGCGTAAGGTAGCTTAATTAGCAAATATTTCAAAAATAAATCAATTTTAATAATTTTACAGAAATAACAATTTATGATATAAGTTAAATTCTTTTAAATAATTCAGAATGAAAAGTTAGAAGGGACTAGCATAAAATAAAAATTAAGGAATTCTTAAATTTCCTAATTAAGGAATTCTTAGATTTCCTAATTAAGGATATAAATTACAAAAAAAACGATTGGAGTTACATAATTAAATCTCGAAAAATATATTAATTAAAGATTCAGAATGGAAAAGTTCTAAATAAAAATAAGTAAACAAAATTAAATTATTTTAACTATCTTTATTTATTTTTCAGTTAAGTTTATCTTCTTATATTTATGTGATTATATTTAAGTTAGTTTAAAATGAGAAAGGGTAGATTTAAATTATAATAATTTTTTAGCTTTAAATTTATTCTGAAACGCAAAGAGATTTTGTAATTTTTTAATTATTGAGATTATTTAATTTCCTTTAAAAAGAACGAAAAATATTTAATTTGTTTATGTTTGCTTTACTTAACCTCATCAAAAAAAAGTATTATAAAATGATGCTTCTTTAATTATAAATTTATTATTAAAAGTTTTTTATTTATAAAAAGTTAAATTATTATTATTAACTTAAACCTTCATATATTTAATTTTAAATAATATATTTAAATCTAAAATTATTATTATAAATCATAACTTCAATTAAAAATTTTTTCAACTTCATACTAATAGGGCAATAACGTAGGAAGCTATTAGTAATAAAGAAGAGCTATCTTCATCCGTATCTCCATTTTTACTATTGTCAAGACTAATTTCTTGCTAAGAATCGTCATTCTAATCTGGAAAATATCCTTGTTACTCAAGAAAATTTACTTTAATCATTCCAGCATTTTTGCCATGGTCACTATAATCGCCTGTACCCCAAGCATACAATAACCAATACTCTCCGCTGTCAATCTTAACATCTTATTTATCGTTCGTTGGATTTGCCTTCTAGCATACGTACCAATCTCTTCCATCATATTCGTACATACCATTATAAAGAATATCTTGCTAAGTATCAATATCTGGCATAGAATTTGAGGTGGCATACATATCAGTTGCCTTATCTCCTTCAAATAGAACCATATCAGCTCCAGCCATGCCTCCACCTTCACTTGTCTTTTTCCAACCTATTCCAACCCAGTTGATATTTGAAGTACATCCAACAGAGATATTCATGACGGTTTCGCCAATGCCCCAGTGAATGGAAATTTCATCAGTTAAATCGATAATTTCTGAATTTGTGTTGACTAAAGCAACAAAGAGTAAATATAGCAACATTTATAAAAATACTTGATATTTTCGTTAATATAGCACCTATTTTCTGATATTTTCTTGTAAAATTATATGTGTTTTATATCCAAAATATAAATCTATGATTATAAAGCTTTTAATTTAGTAAGTTAGAAAATAGCTTACATAAGCTTAATGAGAAATAATTTAATCTTTATGAAAATAATCAAAATTTATCTTTAAATACGAAAGATTCATAACAATGCTTATTAAATTTAAATTTAGTAATATTATTATTTTAACATTTTCTTAAAGCTTTTACAACTATTTTCATTTATTCCTTAACTTGATTCTTTACATTTTAAGAAAAAAATTAAAAATAAATTAAAATTTAGTATTTAAAATAAAAAAAACACTCAATTAAATAAAAAATGAATAAACAAAAGTTTAGTAGCTTTTTGGTAAAAACATAGAAAGCTATTTTAAGAAAAATTTTAATTTTTCATTTATTGGTTAAGTTAAGAATAACAAATTATTGATTTAGTGTCTTATTTCTAGAAATGAAAAGAAATTATAAGTAAATGTTTTTCAAACTATCTATTTTGGAAAAATTAAAAATGATACGAATTTATCCAGATTGTATAATGAAATTAATAGCTAAATTAAATTTATTGGGATTAAACAAAAAAGTTAAAAGATTGAATATTAAAAATTCTACATTTGACCAATTAATGCTTATGTAAATTTTAAATTTAAAGCAACTATTTATTAATTTTTACAATTTCTTTAAACAATATTAAGAAAAATATAATTACTAGTAATTTATAAAAAAATATTACTTTTTATAGAGAAATATTTTATTTAAAATTTAGAAATTTGATTAAACAAAAAATAATTAAATTATAAGAAAAAATAAAATCATAAATAACTAGATGGCAACGAAATATTTTCTTTAAATATTATTTTAAAGGTAAGAAAAACTTTCTCTAATAATTTTGCGGAGGATTAAGTTTATATTTTTATATGAAAATACCTATTTTATTAATCAAAAAATTTAAAATTAATTTAATTAAAAAAATACTAAAGCGTAAATTTTATTTAAACTAAAAATTTAAATTATTTGATTTTGAGTGAAATTCATCTTTTTATTTATAAATTTTATAATTTTTAATTTTCTTAAATTTTGATTTTTCTCAAATTAATTAAAAAAATTTTATTTAGAAAATTAAATTTATTTATTTAACTAAAAATGTTTACCTAACTATTTATTGTCTAGTAAATTTATCATTTCAGATTTTTCCTAAATAATAATTAAATCTATTTATTTAAATTTTATTTTCTAATTTTTTAGTTTTTAAGAAATTAAATAAATCTATTTTTAATTTAACTTATTTTAAGAAAAATCTAAGAAATAATTATATAATAAATAAATAAATTTATTATTTAAGACAACTTAAAAATAATTTTTTGTATAATCAAATTTTTTAAATTTTTTAATAAAAAAATTATTTTTTTAAATCTAAAGAAATAATAGCTTCATTCCTTTTCAGAAATAAATATATCTTCTTTATAATTTTTGCTCTATTTACATTTTAAATTTTAAATATATTTTTAAATTTCATTGATGTGATTTTATTATATTTAGAAAAATAAAAACATTGTTCGATTTTTTTATTTCAAATTTATAAAATGTTTGAATCTTTTGCCAAATAATTGGCAAGTCTTTTTAATATAAATACATATCGAATAAAATTTATGAATTTTTGTAGATATGAAAAAATTATTAAGATACACTATTAAAATAAAATTTATACAAGAACCATAATTTAAGTTTTATATATTTCTACTTTATCTTCTATGTTTAATTATTATTTCTTAATTCTATTTTCTGCTTATGCTTTTATAAGAGTCTGACGCTCTACCGACTGAGCTAGCCGGGCTTAAATAATGAGATACACATTTGATTTAAATAGAATTAAAGTTTTACATATGAAAAATATTTGGATAATAGTAGCTTTTATAATATTTTATCTTATGAATAAAATAATATAAAACATATGGAAATTATTATTTCTATGAGTATATAAAACATTTTTAAAACTAATTTACTAAAAAATAAATAAAAAACTAGAATGAAAAATATAAATTACTATAAACTTTATTGTATTAGTTAATCTTATTTTTATTTATTTTATTTCAATCTTTAGTTTTAGAAACAAAAGAGAATTAAAAATTAAATTTATTTATCTCTAAAAGAATCTTTATTTAATAATCAATTTTTATTTATTTTAATATAATGCTTTTATAATTATTAGCTACTTAGTTACTAGCATTATTACCATTTATAAATAATATTTTAGTATATGAGATAAAAACTTATGTATCTTAATAGAAACAATTTGATTTAGATATTTAAAAATAATCATAAGTCTAATAATTATAAAATAAGCCTTACAATTAAAATTAAATTAATATCTAATTCATTATTTTATTTATTTGGTACTAAGCCTTTTCACGTTTATTATAAACCTTCTTTTAAATTAACTATTTTAAAATACATTCTAGTAAATGGATAATCTTTATAAAAATTGAATGAGAAATTAATTATCTGGAATTATAAAGCGTATCTAGTGAAGTATATGGTATTACTATCTTAAAAATAATTAATACCACTATTTAAGCATTTATAATCTCTGATTGAGTAAACTATATCAATTTATCAAATTTCTATCTCTCTCTTTGTTTTTATCAGAAATCCAAATTTAAAAATTAAGAAACTATTAAATCCTCTTCTTTGAAAATAAATCAAATATTTTAATTAATTTCAGAAGAGCTAATTAGGGAATATGAAAATCTTAAATTTCCCCTGTCGTCTTAACTAAGTTTTTAAAATACAATGTGATTTAATAAATAGATAAAGTTAAATTTAGACAACTTAAATGGTAAAAAATTTGGTGATTTTTTAGACTGAAGCTGAGAATATTTAATAATTTTATAAAGAAAAGTTTTTATCAGAGATTCTATTTTAAAAAAGATAGAACCTAAAGCAACTAAATATAAAAAGTTTAAAAAAAATCGAAGACATAATAAATAATATAATACAAAGAAACAAAAATAATTTCAATAATAATTGTTTATTATAAACTTTAAAATAGTGAACCAAAAATAAAAGATTTATTAAAATCCACTATTATATTTAGTTAGACCTTAGTTAATAATACTTAGTAATTGGTTTTAAGATTTAGCGAATAAATTAAAATTAAAATTAATTTCTATTTTTAGAAAAATTATGAAAGCAAATCTCTTAATATTTTGTTTCCTCCTTTCTTTTTTATGCCAATATTACAAGAAAAATTATTTTAAATCATTCTTAAATAATCCTTTTGTCTTTATTACTTTTTGCCTAAAATTTAATTTCTACACTAATCTCTGAAAAATTTTAACTAGCTTTGTAACACTAAAACATAGCAAATTAGATAATTATAATCCTTTAAGTAACTTAAATCTTTATGATTTAAATGAGTTGCATGTACTTATACTAACTTTAACCTGTTATTAGTATATCTCATAATTATATTGTAATTTCTATTTGGTTTTATTTAATTTTATCTTTCTATCTTATTAATAATTATAAAGTGAATCTATAATGCAAACTTTGCTGTTATGATTTTGATACAATTGACTGAATTCCTATGATATTAGTTTGCAATCATACCATCTGCTATTAATGCAGTAACAAGATTAATGAATATCCTTTTGATAGAACTTAATTAAACGAAGACGACATAAAAACGAACTATTCAATGGTTGAGATGATAAATAAACAATAATTAAAGCCAAAAATGCAATTTATTAACATATTGTTAAAAGCGTCTTTAGTTCTTATGTATTGATTGCTGATCATAGCAGCATAAATAGTGCATTTTTCTGAAATTCAAAAACAACTATTATGATATCATATTTTGCCTTCTGTAGAAACTCCAAAAAATTCCGAATTAAGAATTTGATATTCAAGGAATATAGAAATGAAAAGATTAATTGTAAAGTTAAAGTAATGATATGCGTAAAGAGGTAAAAAATTAGTTTTAGTAAGAGTATTAAAAGCTCTAAATGTTTTTTTAAGATTAGTATCAGAAATCGTTTCAAAATTCCCAAAATAAAGTTTAAAATATAATAAAAATCATGCACGATCAAGAATTAAATAAAACAAATATAAGAATAAGTGAATACTTGCAGTATGTGGATGTAAGATTTTTAGTAAGTCAAAGAACTTCATAAGAAGATTAAAAAAGTAAATACAAACAAAATTATTAAGAACAATAAAAAATTTAAGATAAAGCTAGTATATAATTAAGAGATAGTTCAGAATACTCTAGATTGAATTTTTTGTTTTAGAACTTTAGACCCTTAGTTGAGGCAAGTATAAATTTAAAGCATTAGATTCAAAATGTAAAAATGCATACCTCAGCTAGATAGAAAATAATATAATTCAGAGGGTGAGGTAAGCGATAATTAAAATAAAAATATTATTTTAAATGAAGGGGGATCATCCGAAGAAAATTTACTAATAAATCCTTAAAGATCTTTAGAGAATTTAAAATAAAGTATCTTTAGTAGATCAAACTCTGAAGAGAATAAGAAAGACAAAAATTCGTAATATGTCATTATGAATAATGATTAAGATGTGATAAGGTTGTAAATGATGAATTCGAGTACTTTATATCTGAACCTGACTTCTATCTTACGTTTTCTACAAATGTTAATTGCTATTTAACAGGATTTTGAATTTTAAAAGGAGTCTAAGCAAAAGAATAATATTACATAATATATCAAAAGGTAGTTTAAGAAAATTCCATTAATGGCGAAGAAGAGAGAATTTGTTTTGAAGACACTGATATGTATTAGATGTAATAAGCATAGATTAGTTGTGGTGAGCTTCATTTCCAGAAACTAAAGCCTCCAGTTTATATTTCGGCAAATTTATAATACAGCCTTGTATTGCTTATAGTAGGCCAACCAACTCATATTGGCTTACAAAGTTTATTCAAATAAGTAGTATCAGCGCAAGGACTGACTGTCACGTTTAAGGATGTTCAAAGATCTTAGAACTTTGAAAGTTTACATTAGTCAACAACGAATGGAAATGTTTTAAACCTGACGTTCAAAATGGAAATCTGAGCATTTGAATTTATTAAATAGAATTAAAAAAAATAATTTATTAAAGAATTCGATTTCATTAGTTAAAACCTCTATATTCATTCTATTTTAAAACTAAATTAAAATAGCAGATTCAGATTATCTTCTCTCTTTCTGAAAAATAAAAAATGCTTTGCTTATTTAAATCTATTTTTATTTTGAGAATTCCTTTAATATAATAGTTAAAATTCTAAAAATAATTTCTAAGTTTATTTATTTAAGTTTATCCATCACATTTAAAATAATAAAAGTCAAAATCTAATTTGATTAAATTTCGCTTAGTCTAATTTTAAAATTTCGAGGATTAAACTCTATTTTTTTAATTAGTTTTAAAACTAAATTATGCAACTAACTTTCTCAGTTTCGTTCCTTATGATTTTAAATTCCAAAGATATAGAATTATTCAACTTATTCAACTTTAATCAAATAGCAATTTTTTATTAATTTAATCATTCAAATTTGATATAATATGAAATTAATACATGCATATATTTTACAAACCTTAAATTCCTTCTCTTTTTACTCATTGATCATCCAATCAATTTAATCATATATTTAATAATGAAGAAACTTTAAAAATGATTTTCTTGATTTCAAAATTCATATTAATTTAGAATTTTCGTCGCTTTTAAGAATTTAAAAAACCAAAACTACACTTGACTATAAATAATGATAAGCATACATCAATTTAAATTATTTTTTTTGGGATATTTAATTTTTTTTCCTTTTATTGCAACTGAATACCATTAAGTCAATTTATATTTTAAGCTTATATGTTTTGCCTTCTCTCCCTTCTATCTTATTTATTTAAGCTAAAGCCTATATTTGCTAAATTAATAGTTCTCTCTTAAATTTTAAATAAACAAATTATTAAATATCTTGAAATATATGAAATAAGGAATATTTGCTAAAGAAAAAGAAGATTATACCTCAGATAAAATTTATACAGCGCCAAGCTGAAGATAACTAACTAAATAATTTCAACTATAACACTCACTGACTACTAAGAAAAAAAAGCTATATAAATTATATTTTCTATACTTAAAAAATCAAATCTTTCTATAGACTTATAACTGAAAAAATAGTATAATATCTCTATGTTCATAGCCTAAACGATTTTTTAGGTTTCTTTATTCTTAAAATCTAATTAAGATATAAGTGAAGATTTTTTAATTTAATTTAATATGTAATATAATTTTAATTAATATAAAAAATGGCAGAAGGTCTCAGGAAGGGTTTTTTTCCAGCTCCATAGAAAAAGGAAAAAAAACCAGAGACTTCTAATTCTTCTCCTACCACGTCTTCTTTAATAATATAATAATTTTCTTAGGCTCTTTAACCCCCAAATTTAGAAAAATAAAGATAATCTTAAATTGAATAAGAAATTAAATCAACAGAAACTGACTAAAGCAAGCGAGACTTTTTACTTCCATAGCCACGATCAAGCAACTACATGAAAAGTGGTAACTAAAAAATAATGTAGAAATAGAAAAATGATGAATAGCTAATAATAGAATAACTTATGAAATCTATCCGTAACCTATAAGAAGAAGTTTAAATATTAAAGAAAGAAAACCAAAAATTACTATAGAAAAGTTAAAACAATGAAGAAAGATTAATGAAACAGGAAATCGAAGTGAAACTTTTGGGAGAAAAAAGAATTTAACCTTAAACTTTAGCTGAAAATAAAATGGAACTAGAATACACAAAACCCTTAGAGATAACTCCTCCCAGAAGGATCGTCAAACTGTGCTACCTGTGCAAATCAAAATTCCACACATACAAGAGATGCAAGATATATTTGGATAAACAGAGAAGAAACAGTG
Source organism: Loxodes magnus (assembly GCA_946699065.1). Classification (NCBI taxonomy): domain Eukaryota; phylum Ciliophora; class Karyorelictea; order Loxodida; family Loxodidae; genus Loxodes; species Loxodes magnus. The sequence goes on from CAMPDV010000689.1 coordinate 89,345, forward strand.
AAGAGATTTGGAGAGAACTTTCAAGAATTTATGTAGACAAGGATGGAAGAATATTTAGAAGGAGGCTTTTTCAAGGGAGTGCCAGAACTCCAAAAAAACTGGGAGTCCCGAACTTTTATTTTAAACCTCAAGGAACGAACTCTGGAGGTATGTATTGAAGGGGTTTAAAATCCCCGGAGATACGAACACTTTAATTTAGTATATTAAATTAAATAATTTTAATTATAAAGATTTTAAAGGATTAAAAATCAAATGGAAGGCTTCAAAAAAGGTTTCTATACTACCTACTCGAAGAAGGAGAGGAAACCAGAAGCAAATTTTGGGCAGTCTTCTTACACTTAACCTTAACCTTTTTCTTAATAATTTTAAAAACCTGGAATATAATAGAGCTACGAAGAACTTAAAAGACTCAGAAAAGTACTCATGTCCTTACTCCAACGTCGGAGGAGAAGCCTAGAAAACAGGCAAAATCTGCTTTGCACCAGGAGGTCACAGAATTTAACCCTTCTGGCCAGATGACCATGGAATAGCTCATTAAAAAAGTTGTACTAAACCTCCAGGAAGAGGTCAAAAAAGCTTAGGAAGGACAATGAGAAGCTAATGCATTAACTTAACCTAGCAGAAGGAATAGAGTCAAGACTCATGTCCTAGGAAAGAGAACTAAGTGCCTTTTGAAACATATCGCAAAGTCAGATCAGCTAATCCTAAAATTAGCTTCAGAAACAGACTGAACTGGATAACAGACTCGGAAAAATAGAAGAGAAGTTGTAAACATTAAAGAAAGATCAAAGTGAAACTGGAGCTATACAAATGAAAATCGAAGCCAGAAAGAAGCAAATCCATCAAGAAAGATAATTAAAAATCAAAAAGAAATGTTTCTGCTGTGGAAGTGTATGACATCTTTATCGGAAATGTTGGAAATTTTAATAGAAATAAAGAAACTATTTGATAAAAGAGCAAAAAAAGAAGTAAAAAGGAGAAGCAAAAGTGAAAAGAATGTATTGTAACCCGGATGGTTCAATATACAAGATTAAGATGGAACCAAGGCAAGTTAAAGGAGGGAAAACCTGGAAAAATCCGAGTTCCCAATCTCGCTGAAATTTGGCAACCAGAACTTTTATATTTAACAGCAGGGAGCATGAACTGCTGTCTTCCTGACGGGATTGAAAATCCCTAAAACGGAAAAAATAAATTAATATTATTATTATTAAAGATTTTAAAGTCTATAATTGAAGAACTAACTTGCTTTGATTAATAAAATATCTGATTTTACTATCTTTGCTGAAAATTTTAATTATCCTTTTAGAGTATTTTCTGCTTTAAACTTTTAAAATTTCATTTTTTCTCTTTTTAGATTTAATTCTAATTATTTATTTTTGTTCATCTTTATTCTAAGTTTTATTCCTCTAAATTTCTTTTATTTATTTTTTTTTTGTTTCTTATTTTCCTCTTTTCATCATTTTTACGAAATTCTCCTTCATTCCTTCATTCCTTCATTCCTTCATTCCTTCATTCCTTTAATTCTTTTCTTGCGCTTAATCTTTTTTATCTTCTATTTTCTCTAAATTAATCTTTTAAATTATGCTAATTAGATAAAAACTTTGATATACTTTTATTAATTATTTATAGATTATTCTTTTCATCACCAACTTCCTTAAAATAATTTATAATACAAATAAGTTATACCATCTTTTTCTATTTTCTCGTAGTGTTATTAGCAAAATATTATAAGTCATCAGATCTCATTTTAATTGAATGTAGAGATTAAGGATTATGTTCCATTAAGTAAAAAAAGTTAAAATTCAAAAGTTTATTAGGTGAGTTTAGAAAAGAAAATTTAAGAAAAAAGATAAAAGAATTGGAATAATTTAAGTATTTTTTTCAATTAAAAGCTTTAAATTTCACAGAAAGATAAATATACATTGATTTTTTTCCTTTATTTTAGCTAAAATGATATTATGAAACTAAAGAATAGAATTATTAAGTTTATCTAGATTTTTATTTAAAACTTGTAAATCTTAGACAGATAAGTATTAAAATTGACTAGATTGAAGAAAAAGAAGTAACTATTCTAAAAGAATGAAAGAACTTAAAGTAAAAGTAGATTGCAAACTAGAGATTAATGACTATTAAGTTAACAAATATATAATAAGATTTTCAACTTATCAACTTAATTAAGTTAGCAATCAATTGTATAAACCTTTTAATGGTAAATAAAAGAAAGTTTTAACTAAACTAAATAAAATAATAATAACATGAATGGAAATAGAAGGTACGAGTTTTAATTAGATATGATTGAACAAATATGTGATAAAGATAAGACCATCCAAAACTACTTATTAACCTGATTAAGATATTATCTAAGGATTGAGTTTCATTACAAGAAAACAGCAGGCTTAATATATCTTTTTTGAGAAATTATTTTCTATTTTTGTTTTATTCCTCTTAATCCTACATAAAATAAAGTATTATAACTCTTACTATTGATTTTATTTTATTTTATTTTATCTATCTATTTATTTATTTTATTTTTTTAAAGTAACTTTAACTTTTTATTTTATAAAGTCTTGCTATATTTTATTCAATCTAAAACTAAAATTTTCAAAGATTTACTAAGAGTTGCAAATATTAAGTTTTACTTTGCTTGAGATTTTTTATACAAATTACACTCTCCTTTTCTCTTTTATTTTCTTTAAAATTTAAACTAAATAATAATCTATTGTGGTTAAATTTTTTTGTTTGACTTAACTTAATAATGATTATGCATTATCCCAGTCACTTTACTCTTTAATTGGATAATATTCTTCTTTAAAAATTATTTTCTTTTATTTAAATATTTGCATCTCTAGCTATTTACGACTTGCACATATAAGGAAATTTTTTAGTTAAGGAATATAAATGCATAATCCCATTATTTATCTCTGACGTTTTTATCACTTAATTTTCAAGTATTTAAATTTTTATCATAATTCTTATTTAAATCTAAATTACTAAATTAACTGAATTTTAAAATTCAAAAGTGAAAATATAATTATCAGACAAGGCTCTTCTTAAAAAATTAATTGAGATGCTAATATCTTAATTACTTGTAAAGGTTTATTATTATAATTAAATCATTTCACATAATTTTTTTGCTTTAGTTTGAATTTTAATCAAAGATAAATCCATAAATTATTAAAAATAATTCTTTCTGCCAATTTTTTTTAGATAAAATTTCTTCCATATATCATCTTATACTCTTCCACTTATCTTTAGTTATAATTATAAGAAGCATTTACTCCTTTAAATTAATTTTTTATCTATTTATTTATTCTATTTGAGTATAATTAATACGTGCTTTAGAAAGTTTTAATGTTTCTCTATCTATTTTTTATATTTGATTATGAACTTAAAACAAAAGTTCATAATCTACAGTGTGTATATTTATAAATATTATTAAACTTTTTAAATTCTAAAAAATTTTCTTTCTACAAGAATTTTTTATTCTAAAAATAAATTATTTTGGCGCTTTTAATTCATCTAGATTCAAATATTTTTTATTAAATATAAAACATAAAAAGGTATTATATGGATTAAGTAATTACTTAGATAAATTTTAATTAGACTAACTCTAACTTATTATTATATATATTTCTTTAAAACTGCCATAGTTGTTCGAAGGTGAACAACAAGGTCATCTTCATCAGAGGTTGGGGAAGTTAAGTACCCATAATCGACTTTATGTCTTCCTCTGCTTTGGTTTGACCTCGAGACATAAGATTCTTAGACCTTCGACACTGGCTTGGCTTGGATTCGTTTATTTTTAATTCTGGAACTAAAAATAAATAATATTGCGAGCTTCATCAGAGGTGGGGAATTTAAGTACCCATATTGACACATGTCGTCCTCTGCTTTGGTGATGCAATGAGACACAATCCTGCCATGTCCTTGGACCTCCAGCAAGTATTAAAGATTACGAGTATTCTGAAGTTATATCAGTATTGAACATTTTTATCAGTACTGAATAATTATACTAGTATTGAACAAGGTTTATCAGTATCTGATAATTTTATCAGTAACAAACATTCTTGTCAGTATGAAACATTTTTTTTTAAAGAGCTGCGCACCAACGAGAGTGCTACGCGCTCTATAATCAAATTTATTTATTTATTTATAAAAGTTAAGTTATTTAATTTCTACTGATTCAAGTAATAAATATATTATTTATTTTATTTATTACTATATTAAATAAAACTAAAAGAATTAATAAGCTAGAATAATATTAGGAAGTTAGTTATATTGAAGCAGAAAATAAAAATAACTAAAATAATCTTGTAAAGAAACTTCTTAATCAGTTATGAAAAAATTTTATTATTTTGTCTAAATTAAATTAATAAATTGAAAGTACTAATACAAATATACTTGCTAGTAGTGATTTAAATATTTTTATAAAGCAAAATTATTTATTATTATAAATGCATCTATTCTAATCTCAAAAAGCTTAGTCATAAAAATAATTAAAAGTTCAATTAAATTTTTTATCAATGTAAAGACAAATCATAAATCAACAACCATATAAAAATAAACGCTAAAGTCTAAATTGGTTTTCTATATAAAAAAGATATACAAAGATTTAAAAAAGCTGAACAAAAAATTCGTTGCTTTTATTTTAATTCTAATAAATAAATCAAATAAGGATTTTTTCGAAATTTTATAGAAACTAAAATTAATAATTTTAATGTTCAGGAAAGTTAAACTAAAAATTAACACTCAAATATATCAAAGGAATTAATTAATAAGCTAGAAAATAGTAGGTGTCTCTGAAAACTTTTAAGAGTAAATAGAGCGCAAAGTAAATTTTAAATTTATTAATTTAAGATCATATTTCAGTATTTTAGACTTTAAGGATTCTTCTTAAAATTATATCCTTATTTTTATTTTTATTATTATTAATTTATAAATTAAAATTTAAAGTTTTCTGATTCATTAGTTAAGTTAATGGATTTTAAACAAAAACAAAAATAACTATTTATTTTTAATATAATATAAACTTATTTTTATTATTTATAACTTTTTAGCAGCAAATCTTATTTAATTAACCTTAAAATGCTAAGTTTAACTATAAAGTTGTTATCTTTGTTTGAAATTCTAATTTTTATTTTAATTATTTTTTATATAAAAATAAAATTCCGCGTCCGGGGCTTAACCCGGGTCTTTCGGGTGAGAGCCGAATATCCTAACCACTAGACTAATGCGGATTCTTACTTTACTATGACTACTAATTACTTAAATTAAATTTGATGTTTAGATTATTAAACTTCATTTCATTTTTACTTTAAACATAATATTTTCAAAATCTAAATGAAATGCAGATTCTAGAAGTTTATCTTTCTCATATTTAATAAAATATACATAAATTGATCTCCAAATTAGAATTAGCATTCTTGGATAAAAGTAATTTTAGAATAAGCTAGAATATGATTGTCTTATATTTTTAATTTATTTATAATTGATAAAACTTCTTAAATTTATGTTTTTAAATTTTATATTATGCATAATATATTAATTAAATATAAATTTACTTGCATCGAAAATTCTATGAATTCTGATTTTTTTCTTCGCTTTTATCATATTTATTTATAAATAACTTTAATAAGTTTTTTAATTATATTTTTCTTATTTTATTTAATTATTTCTTTAATTAATTATTTTATTATTTCGTACTTTATTTTTATTTATATAGTCTCTAAAATTTATTTAGAAACACATACTAATTACATTAGCTTTTATTATTTAAATATTCAACCTAAAATTCAGAATTTTTTCTAATTTTCTTTTAGTTTTCTTTGAAAATAATGCGAAACTACAATTTTAGATGTTTATATCTAAGTTTTAAATAAAAGTAGTTTTCTTAAGTTTTTATATTAATAATTGAAATAATCTTCTATAAAAGGCAATTAAAGTATTATTAAGACTTTTAACTTTTAGAAGACTATATATAATTTAATAATTTCTTTAGTTTTTATATATTTTTATAAAAATAGGCAAACTAAATTAAAATATATAAGAAAATTTATTGTTAAATGATAAGATATAAAATAAGGTTATACAAGTACTTATTATAATTTTAGTCTAAGGTAAATTGATATAGCAAATCAAACTTTTTTAATTTAATTTTTAAGTTATTTATAATTATTTCTCTATATTTGCTACAAAAATGTAAAAAAGAGAATCACTATCTATTTGTTACTTGCGAAAATAAGATAAAGCAACTTATTTATTTATATTTTAGATTATTTCGAAATGTTTATTTAATTAATCTTGAGTGAAATATTAAATTCTGTGATTTGAAAAATTTATTTTTATTATTTAATTGTACCTAAAATTTAGATTCTTCGAATATAGATAATTCCCTTACTAAATTTAGAAGAAGTATTATTTTTATGTGATAGATTAAATAAAATTTTATATATTTGAAATAAATATTAAATATATTGTAATTAACTTAGAGGAAAAGTAATAATTTACTCTTAAAGCTTTAATAATTATAAAATAAGGTTAATATTAATTATACTAAAATACAATATAAGAAAAACTGTTCACTTAAACTTAATTTATTAAGAAATTTTCTTGTTGCAAATAGATTTATTAATTTTATTAAATTTAGAAAACTAAAGTTAAATTATTTTTAGCATTACATGTTTATAATTAAAATTGAAAGCATCAGCTAAGATTATTATTTATTAAATATCTCAGCCTAATTCTGATAAATCTAGAAATAATCTCAAAAAACCGAATTATAATTTTTTAATTTTAAAACAATTAAATAACTCAAACAAAAAGATTACCTTAGCGCATTTAATCTTATTTCTTTATTTAATAATAATTATTTAGAAATTTTAGTAAATTAAGCAAGTTGCATAATTAAAAAATTCCAATAAAAATTAAATATTATTGTATTAATATAGATATTTTGCAACAAACATAATAAACTTATTTATATCTATTTTATATTATATTAAAATTTATCTAAATTGTTAAATATTTTTATAATTATACCTTCTTTAAAGAAACTATAAAAACTAAATCATATATAATTTCATGATATATCAAATTAAAATTTCAAATTAAAAAATACGATAGAAATTTTAAAGTTAGACTAACCAATGAGTTTGCTATATTTGAATAAAAGATTAAATCAAAATAATATTTAATATTTCTATTTTCTTCAGTTAAAAAATAGAAAAGATTAATAATCTAAATAAAAAGAATGTGAAGATAATGCTTATATATTATATCTTGAAGATATAATTTAAAATTATTTTAAAATAATTTAATAGCAACTTGAAAGAAAATTACATTTATTAAATATTAAATTGATAAATAGATTAAATAATTAAGTTATTAGTTAAATATTTATTGTCTTACTTTTTTTTAATTCTCTATATTTAAAAAAAATAAATACAATTTTAATAATTTAATAAATATTAGACTAAGTATTCTTGAAATTTAATACTATAATTTTAATTTCTCATATATTTTTAAAATTGTAAGAGAATATAAATAGTAAATATTAAATATTTATATAGCCTTCAATTGTTATAATATATGTATTTAAAAAATATTTATAAATCTATTATAATTTATTCTTATATAACTATCTTTAGTTTAATAATTAATTTTATAAATAATTTAAATCTTAATTTTTATAGTAGGATATTCTTTAGAATAGACAGTTCTATTAATGTTTTATTAAATTATAATATTTAAAATTTTTATTAAATAGTTTAGGTAACACCAATTATTAAATTATTTCTAAATAATGTATAGATATATTTGATAATTAATTAATATATTTTATCTTAATCCATGCTACTCTTTAATAATTTAATAATTTAGCTTTTGGATAAAATCTTAAATAATTAACTTTATTTATTTATTTAATTATAAATAGCTTTATCTATTTTAAATAGTCATTTTAATCTCAATTAAGATAAATAAATTTAATTTTAAATAAATAAACTAAACACCAAATTTTTTAAATTATAAGACTTTTAGATAATAAATGAAAAATAAATAAAATAAAACAAAATTAGAAATAAAATGAAATCTAATACATAATGACTATTAATAATTACATATAGCAAATTAAGTCTTATTAAGTTTATACGACAAATATTAATAATTATTTTCTAAATCTAATTTAGTTACCAATATTTTTATAATTAATATACTAAAATTTATTTTAAAGTTGCTATATTGTTGGTCGATGTAATATTTATTTTTTTTATAAAATTAAATAAATTTTTTATAGATAAATCTTAATAAACTTAAAATGATATTATATTAATAAAATACAATATACTTTATATCACTTGGAATATCTTTATTTTTAATTCTATAATTAAGTATTACTTTTCTTTTTATAAGCATCTTATTTAGTTAAATCTAATTACTAAATAAATAAAAGAAACTTTGATTTGGTAATTATTAGATACCTTTACTATAATAGTTTTAATATATAATTAATTATTTTTATTAATTATTTAAAATTTTTAGAAAATTCTTTTTAAAAAGAGATAACTAATATAAAGAAGACTGATAATAGCAACGAACATTATTAAATTTAAATTTTGCTATTTTATATTAATTAATTATTTATTTTTAAGTTTATTTAGATTGAACTAAAAAGATTTATTTCTTTTTTTTAATTATAAGAGTAGCAAAAATAAAATTATAAAGGATAAAAGTATATTTCAATTAACAAAGCAAAGCATTTCTATAAAATTATAATTATCTTTTAATAATCTTAGAATCTAAATTTTTGCTATAATTATTTTAAATTTAGTTAAATAAAAAGTTTCAAATTTTAAACAAATTTAAAGATCAAGCTTATTCCCTAAAAATATTCAAAAAATCTTATAATAATTTCTTTACTATGATATTCTCTAAATAATAATAAAAATGTATGATAATAGTTTATTTGTATAACAAAGCAAATTAATAAAAATTATAAATTTAAGAATAAAAATTTACACAAAAACTTATGCTTTTAAACATAATAACTTTAATTATTAGTAATAAAAAAAAAAATGGACGAAATATAGAATTCACTAGTTTTTAATAGTGACTCTTCTTTAATTAATTTCAAAGAAGCTGCAAATTCATAGGAAAAGCATAGGCAGGTGCATTAAAATCTCCAAACGAAAGATTTGGAGTAACTACAAATTAAATAAGTAAACCTAATAATGAATTTATTAAGACAACTACTTAAAAATTGTAGTAAAAAACCGGAAAACAAATTCATACGCGTCCCATTAAAACTACTTAGGAACTCTCTTCAACGTGGATATTAATTGTAGCGTATTATGAAAGTGAAATCAACCTATAAATAGATGAACAGATTAACCGCCTAAAATAATACCGCGAAAGATACGAAACGATTACCTAAGAAATCTTTCCAAAAATAAGATATTATCTTAGATAGTTAGAATTCAAAAGATATACCTTCAAATCCTAATTAAAATTCAAATAAAGATATCCTTTTATGGTAGTCAAAAATAACATAAACTTAAGATTAATTTTTGAATAATACTAATTAGCAATTCTATTAAATTTCAAATAACGAAATTAATCAGAAATAAAATAATACTACTAATCCTGATAATTCAAATAATCATTATTTACCTGATCTTCAGAGCAAACAAGCTTAAAATTAAACTGCTGATTTAAGAAATGTAATATAAAATTAAATAATTAATTAGTCTAATGAGAATTTATTTACCTTAGAAATAAAAGAACTTAAACATAATATATAAAGACTTATAGATAAGAACCAATAATTAAATGAAATGTTAATTAATATAAAAGCAAAATATGAACGAGATATTGAAACATTGATAAGTAACTAAGAAATATCCAAAATATATTATAAAACTTATATAAATAAAATTTATTAGAAATATAAACAATTATAGAACAATTTTTAGTCAATCAAATCTGATATATAGCAATATCACAAAAAAATGCTATCAAAATAACTAGTTCATAAAATTACTTAAACAAACTTCTCCACTTATTACAGTAACTAAATAGTTTAAACAGATGAAATAATTAGTATATTTCAAGAAATTTAGATATAATAGAAAAACTATGAGAATTAAGTCAATTCAAAATATGAAATATAATCTAATTAAGAGATTCAAATTGAAGCCAATGCTAATTAAAGCTTTACTTAAGCTTAAATGATAGGAGCAAATAATTCACTATGCCAAAACTTTAATAAAATTAAAAATTTTACTTAAATTGAAATAGATAACTTTCTAAATAAAACTTAGCAAGGATATCAATAGACTATATTAGAATAGAACTAATATTTACTTCAACAAATTACCTAATAAAAAATAATAAACGAAATTTAACTCCAAGAGTTATATTCTTAATATTAAAAATTATAAAACTAAAATAAGTAATTTATAGATTAAGAATAGAAAGCTTAAATGGAAATTTTAAATTTAAAAATCGAATTAGATAAGTAAAGATAATAAAAATATGAAATAAATATAGCTTTTCAAAATTAAATTCTATTAAAAAATAAGGAAATTCAAATGTATAAAGAATTATTTTAGAATTAAATCTAACATACAAAAGAATTCAGTAATTAATAGTAATTTTAGAAGAAGTAATTTGTAGATGCATAAACTTAGACATTATATGGAAATATTTAAACAAAGGATAGTATTATCTAAACAGATAATATAAATAAATAATAAACAGCTTTTTTGTGTCAAAAATTTACTCAAACAAATATAATCAAGCAAGACAAGTTAATGTAAACTTAAAATAATTAATAGGAAGCATAAACTAATACTATTATAACATAACATAATAACTAATACTGTCAAATAAAATTGCCAGATGAAGATTTTGTTTTACTATAGCATTAATATCACTAACTCAACTTAAAATTCATTTAAAGTACCCAAAATATGTAGACACTTGAGATAAAAATAGAAGAGTTTTAAAAACTTAATTAAAATTTGAAAAAAGATATATTTAATTATTCTACTAAAAGATGAAAAAAAGATTAATAAAACTAAACAGATTCGATCGATGCTATTTATCAGAATTAAACCTTATCTTCCAATATTAATCTTAATATTCTTAAAAGGAAACATGAAGAAGAAGATAAAACAATTCCGCCAGCAAAACGTATGAGTAAACATAATAATAAAAAAGAGTGCGATTAAATAATATGTTATTTCAATCTGACTAGTCTATAACTTTAAAAGTTTATTAAATCCGAAACTTGAAGACGTCCATAGTACGAAATGCACAATATATAAGGTAGATATGTCACAGTTACTTAAGATTTAGAATAAGGTACATGTGATGGTGTGAAAAGTAAAATTGATATAGATAGAAAGCTACTTAAAAAATATACGACGTAAGTAATATATATTTTGATACAATATTTTCATTAACATCCTGAGTATGGAAAAAGATTAGTACATATTTAGATTAACCAATAAGGATAGAAAAGCATTTGCATTTACGAAAGTGGTCTATCTGCAGGCTCGGAAAAAATTAGAAAGGACTAATAAATTTAAAAAATAAAGATGGGACATATAAATATTAATGGAATAGCGAGCAAGTGCTTGAATATTGAAGAATTTATCAGAGATAACAGTATAGATATTTTATCAATAAACGAAACCTGATAAAAAGATGACTTTCCTCCAATATTGATAAATGGATTTAAAACATATTTTAAGAACTCAGGAAAAGGAGGAGGTGTATGCTTAATTGTAGGAGAAGAATTTAATAGTACAGAAATACATATATAAGTTGAAAAAGAAATAAATAGATTCATAACAATTAAACTGGATAATATTTTAATCACGTCTTGTTACATGCCTGATAATGGAAAAAGTTAAGATGTTAAAGATTTAGCTTATGAACAACTAAATACATTGCTGAATTTATATAATGATAATCCACATATACTAATGGGAGATTTCAATGCTCTTTTATAAGGCTTCGGTGATAATCCTGAAAATGCTTATGATAATAACATTAGACTATAAGAATTCTTACTATAAAACGAACTTGAGATAGTGAATGATAGCAACATTAATACATGTATTCACAAAGGAACAGGAAAAACGTATTGTAATGATTATATCATTATAAACAACCATTTGAACGTTAATTAGTTTGCAAATTTCACTGCTCATAATAATAGTTTATTTTCTGATCATATTCCAATCACTGTCGACTTTATCAATAATTCTATAGTATATTGGGAAAAGATAACTCAGAGAAAATATAAAATAAATAGGTTATAAGATGCAATAGATAGATAAAAATATTAAGAATCTTTCCTACAAACTTATCTAGAATTCTTTTAAATAGATTAAGATAATCTTGAAGATTAATATGAATGCATCAAAAGTAATATTTAAGACAATGCTGATCAAACATTAGGTTCGTTTATTCCAGATTCAAATTATAACAAACTTCCTCGAGCTCTCACAAAGAAATATATAGAGGCAAAAAGAACTAACTCAGAATATAAGGAAGCTCACGTAAGATTTGGAAGAATAAACTAGCAAGTAACTAATCTTCATGAGGAAGCAAAACGACTTTGGAAAGACTTCAAGTATAATCTATGAAAATTTAAAAAGAACAAAGCAAAAAAGAAATTTCTACTTCTTAATGGAGATTCTAGGGAAATTTTTTCACAGGCTAAGAAAATTCTAAATCCTTTGAAGAGAAATACTATGAACTTTAATTAAGAAATCAAAAATAAATTCATTGAATCATGGGAAAATTGTGTTTTTAACAAGCATTATAATCTAACTCAAGAATAGATAAATCTTAGTAATTAAAAAATAGATAAAATATACGATAATATTTAAGAAATTAAAGATTATCCACTCTCGTATTTGTAAGGATTTGATCTTTTTACCATAAAAGAAATATAAGAAATTATAAAAGAAATTCAGAATGGAAAAGCAGCTGGTCCAGATGGAATAAAAGGCGAACTTCTGAAATATGGTGGATAATATTTATTAATAATTCTTCATTCTTTTCTGAATAATATGCTAAGACTTGGAAGAATCCCTTAGGAATTAAATATATCGGTGATAATTCCAATATTTAAAAAAGGAAATAAAGATGATTGGAAAAACTGACGACCTATTTCTCTTATTAATACTATTCTAAAACTATATGATAAAGCTTTAACAAAAAGACTATACAATCTGATTTATTAGAGAAATTTGATTCACCCTTCATAAATGGGATTTATGAAAAACAGATAAACAACTTAATAAATTTGAATAATATAACAAATAATTGATAACTATCGGAAATGTGCTAAAGGTAAGACTAAATTGATAGCAACACTGATAGACGTTGAAAAAATGTTTGACTCAATAGAAAGAAGACTCTTGTTTGATTAACTTAAGAGAGTTAAACTACCACTTGGAATAATAATAGCTTTAGAATCGTTTTATAAAAACCTAAATTCTTCATTTATCATAGATGGTAAGAGCACCAGAACTTTATAGTTCAACAATGGAGTTATGTAAGGAAGTTCTCATGGACCAGTTTTAGCATTATTGTATTATGACATAGTAATTAGATATCTGGAAAGTAAAAGTAACTAATTGGGATTTAAATGCCAGGATTCAAGTATTAGCTTCGCTTGTAGAGGATGGGCAGATGATCTTATTCTTCTTTCCAAATCTGCAAAGTAGATGTAGAATTTAATAAATGAAGCAAATAAAGTTTTTGCATGAACACATTTAAAGATTAATGTTACCAAATCCGAATGCATCTAATTTCTAAAGAAGAATCAGAAATAATAAATTTTAAATTTATAATTAGGAAATTAGCCAATTGCTTAAAAAGAACAAGTAACATATTTAGGAGTTATTCTACATTAGAAGAAGAACTTAAATCCCCATTGCAAAGAAACTGCATTCAAGTATATAGCTGCAATGAAGAAAGCTGTTTTTTAACTGATGAGATATAAGAATGTAACTCCTTGACATTTTAAAACTTTATGTAGACTTTTTACATTACCTAAAGCAGAATATGGAGGAGACTTAGTACCATGAAGTATTCAAAAAGGAGTAACTGGAGTTCTGAACAGAATAGAATCAAGCATGAGATTAATTTCAAGAAAAGCTTTTTAAGTAGCAACTTCAACATTTAATGAATCATGTTATATAGACCTGAATTGATTACCCTTTAAGCACATTATGGCTATAAAATTCTTCAGATTCTACCATAAAATTAAATAAGAAAGTACTGATTTTCCAAGATCAACAATAGGCTCTCTTTTCATTAATATATGGAAAAAAGGATTTCAATACTACGATTAAGTGTAGCAATTATCAGACCTTTATAATATCGATCTGCAGAATTAATAGAATAATACCAATCTTAAAACTTTTACTAAACATGTAAGAGAAAAAATACAACAATATTTCTACAAAGTAGCTACTAAAAAATTTATGAGGATGAAAACAGCTAGAGTATATACTGAATAACTTGGTAATCTTTAACAATTTCCACAAATTACTTATACTAAATTAAACAAATAGTATAGACGAGAAATTATCAGTATATATAAACTTAGAACCTAAACTTATAATTTCCGTAAGGATCTTTAAGATCGTCATTACCCCATTGATAATCCCTATTGTATGTGTGGAGAGTATGAAACTTTCGAGCATATCTTTAAATGTGTGTACTATTCTAATATAATGAATTGATTATCGGAAAATATCGGAAATTATGACTTAAGGCGCCTTATACTATACGATCAAGAATATCTAAACTCATTTTCAAGGTCTAAATTGGAGTATTTAGACTTATAGATCAAAATATTTCATAAGAAGCTAATGACAAGGAGACTTGAGATTCTAGAAATGGAGAAAGCAAAAAAGGAAGAAGCTAAAGATGAATAGAAAGAAGAACTAATTAAAGAAAAATGATGAAATGTAAACAAGATTAAAAAACTATTTAAAAACATTTACTAACGTCTATAATTGAAAGAAGCAATTCTTGCAATTAAAGACGTCAAAAAACTCTTTTAGTTTAAATTTAATTTAATTTAATTTAATTATTAGTAATAAAATCTTTTAAAGTTAAAAACCTTAGTATTTGAGTGTAAATTGCATAATATTATTATTTATATGAGAACTTTAATAGCTTAATTTTAATAATCGACTTACAGAAAAAAATCCATAATCAATTAATAAATGTAAAATTATAAAATATAAAAATTTCCAAATTCAATTTGTCCATTTTAGTCATATCACATCCAAACTATTTTACAATATACATTATTAAAAAATTTTATAAAGTTTAATATTATAAAGCAAAAAATTTTATTTTTTAATTACATAGTTTAAATTTAAATTTTGCAAACATTTCCTAATTTTAATAAAGGAAATATTTCTTAAATATTTTTTAATTAAAATAAGTTTATTACTTTTAGTTATATAAATCTATTTTTTATTGAAAATTAAGTCTCTTTTTCATGGAATAAACTGTCTCAAATTAATAATAGTTAATCCTATAAAATATTAAATTTTTTTCAAATTACTTGTTTGAGTTTAAATAGTTCTGATCTAAATCTAATTTTTCTACTTGAAAACATGTTAAAATGATGATAAAAACTTAAATAATTAAAAAATAAATAATTATATAAAATAATCTCTGAATTAAATAATATTTTACATTTTATTATTAAATAAAAAAATGATTTTATTTAGAAAAGAAAAATATTAGATTTAATTATTTAATATAACTAGATAAAATAAATAAATAAATAATTTTAATTAATTAATAAACAAAGAGGTTTATTCTCTTTTAAAAATTTGTACAATTTATAATTATTTTATTGTTTGGCTTTTAAAATAAGAGAGAAAGCTTAAACTTATTAAATTTAATTTGATTATTTAACTATAATCTTTTACCAAACTTCATTAAAGCTATTCATAACTATAAATCTGGTTTTTTAAGAGATAGTAAAATCATTTAATTAGATATTTTTGCATATTTAATACAAATTTACGTAAACTATATGAAATTTTATTTTTTCTTGCTATTCTAAAGCTAATTTATTTATTATTAAAACATTTTAAATTTTTATAACTTATTTATTTCATTTTAACTAAAAATTAATATTAATACATTTTTACATCATTTTTTGGGAGAAAATTTGTTTTCTAAATTTTTAATTTTTATTAATAAATAATTCCATCTAATTGTTGATGCTTTAACAATTTATAGAATATTTTAAGAAAAGCATATTACATCTTTTTATTAAATTTATCACCTAAAGAATTAAATTTTTTCATATTCAAAATTTATTTTTATTTTTATGATTCTTTAAAATTTAAGAAGTTTGTTATTTATTTCTTTTAAGTTAAAAATATAAAATCTTTAATTTTTACTTTTTTTAATTTAGCATGAACTACTAATTTAATTTGTGTAATTTTTTCATATTTTAAATATAAAATTCTTGTTAAAGATTCTTTTGTTTCAAACCTTAAATAAGTTGTAGACTTTCTTAAATTAATTTGTGAGTATTTTTAACTATAATTCTAGATAGAAAAAAGTTTCTAATCTATTTGTTTGAAAAAAATACAAAAAGATCATAAGAATTAAGATGAATTATAAATTAATTTTCTTCGCAACTTTATTTGAAGTTTGTATATAATCCTACAATTTTTCTTTTAAACTGAAAATTTTTTATTTGTTTTTTCAATTATTTCTTATGTTTGAACTTTGATAAAAACATTGGAATTGATTATTTATTTGTTATTTGATATTTATCCTTCTTAATTATATAAAGCTATTTTAATAATTTTTAGGTGATGTCATTTTATAAGAGATTATAAATGTTTATTTCTTAAATTTATAATTATTTAGATAATAGTTCCTTATTAACCCTTTATAGTTCTAATTTTAAGTTTATCTTTTAATTTTAGTTAATAAACTTTAAATATAAGTCTCATTGTAAACTTTAGAGTTATTATTTAATAGTTAATATTTTTATTAAAGGAACTAATAAATAATCAAGGGAATCAAGATTATCTATAAAGAATTTATTAAGATAAGTATAAATTTATTATTTTAGTGTAATTCTTTATTTACTCTTTGCTATTATTTTATTTACATCAACTAAACATTTTATTTATTAAAAATTAATTGAAATCTTTTGAAATTTAGGAGTTTTATATAATTTAAAGTTAAATAAATAAAATTAATAGCCTTTATTTCAATTATATCCGGTAAAATACTTTTGAAGGAGTTTTATTATATTAAACATGAGAAATTTATTATTAAGTTAGTAATAAAAGTCTCTTAAAGTACGTAAAATATTTTATAAGCTTGTAATAAACTTATTTCTTCTAAATAATAAAAGAAAAAATTATATATTGATGAAAATTTATTGCTATGAGCTTAAAAGGTTTTTTAATTATTTCTATTATTTAAATTTGAAATGTTTAAAAATCATAAACTTTATTAATTTTTTAATCTAAAACAAAAAGAATGCTTCTTCATAACTAAAAAATAGATTTTTGAATATCTTTTTTTCTATATCTCTGTCTTTATGTATTATCTTACTATTTCTTTTCTAGTTTATTAATCTTTTAATTTTCTTTAATAAAAATAAATTAATAAATAAGGGAATTTTATAAAGTAATTATTTAATGAATCAGTAGAAGAAAAAAAGGAAAAAGATATATTAGAAGATTTGAGATAGTTTAATTAAATTTAGTGAGGCTTTCTTTTTAATTTAAGAATCAATTTAAAAAAGTATATTCAATTTCTTTAATAGCTACACCTTTTTTGTTTAAATTAACACCTAAGAAATTGATTAGGAATTTAAGTGATTTTAATGATTTTATCTAATTTTAATAATTTAAATGGGTATCCTGAAATATGGGATTATTTTGAAATTATATGATTCTAACTCTTTTAATATTTGTATTTTTTCAATTGAAGTGTAACTTTATTTATAAAAGCTAAAATTAGAATATTCCAGGAAGTTAAATACAACTATACTAAATTTATTTGTTAAAAAAGAACTATAAAGCTTATAAAATAAACAGAAAGGAGCTATGCATTTCTAGGAATTTAGTTTAATAAATGAATAGTTAAAAATCCTAATTTGTTTAAGATTATTTTTAGTAAACATTTAATTATTAAATTAATATTATCTTAAGACTGAACTTTGAAAGGAATATCTATAACTACTAAGGTGATATAACTATTTTATTACATTTTCATTAAATTGCCTTTTCATATTTTTAATTCTCTGAACTTTACTAAGTTTAATCTTAAATTTATTTTATTAGTTAAAGATCAGAGTTACTAACTTAGATCTAAAATTATTAATTTTTTAGGTAGAAAAATAGTTTAAAACTATGAAAGAATAGAGATAAATTAATGAAATAGATATATAAAAATAAAATCTTAAAGTTTAAGAAGTTGAATGGAATATACCAGATTTAAAAATTATATAAATCAAAGTATATCAAATAAAAGTATAAAAATCTGATCTTTATACCTTTAAGTAATTTTAATTAATCTAATAGATGTAGCTTTTATCTAAATTATTTTACTTTTAGATAATCAATTTATAGCATATGAGGGATAAATTAATTTTTTTATAAATTTACGTTCTTTCTTCAAAAATAAATCAAAATAATGGACTAAACTAAAGAACTTCTAACTTATTTGTATAAGAATAATTAGAACAGATTTATTTGACTGAAGGCTACTATTTTAAATAATTATAAGGTTTATTTTAATTAATTAATATAGAAGCTAAGTAGAATATATATGTGATGCTTATTTGTGAAATAAAGTTCTTTCTTAGATTTAATTTAGATAAAATTGATATACTAGTAAGTTTATTTTATTTCCAAGCATTTAGCTATTTAAATCTACATATAGAGATATAACAATTCATAACTAATCTTAATACATTGATTTTAGCATTAGTTCTAAATTAATTTTATCTATATAGCTATAATTATTTCTTCTCAATTTTTATAGATAGTTTTTAAAAAGTTAGAATATGATGAAAGTGGTAAGGCAATAATAATTAAATTTATCTCTAAATAGCATATATCTAAAATTTTACTTATATGATATCTATAATTGTTAATTATAGATTTTGATTCTAAATTTGATTTTCCTTTAATACTTTATACATTCTTAATAGTACCATATAAATAATAATTCTATCCAAAAATTGCTGTTAATTTAAGCCTTATTATTAATAGTTAATTCAGCAAGGATAATAATAATAATGAACTATAATCCTAATTGTATTTGCTTTATAACTATAATAGTGTTAGTTCTTAGTTTAGTGTATTTAATTTAAATCTATTAATATGCATTGCTTTATTTATTAAACAATAACTAAATCTTTATGCTTATTGAAATAAGA
Organism: Loxodes magnus; assembly: GCA_946699065.1. NCBI lineage: Eukaryota > Ciliophora > Karyorelictea > Loxodida > Loxodidae > Loxodes > Loxodes magnus. The sequence continues at coordinate 108,810 of CAMPDV010000689.1, forward strand.
AAATATATCTATTATATTTAATATACTGAGTAATCAACCATTAATTATATCCAAAGCTTATAAGTCTTAGATTTTAATAAATTAAGCAATGTGAAATTAAAAGCTTAATTGTAAAAAAGAAGTTAAGACTTTAATAATCTAAGGCAAATATAAAATAATCAGGCTATTAATAGCTAATAGACTTATAGCAATCAAAATGGTTTTTAATAATTAAAGCTTAATTAGAATAAATAAATGTATTAATTAGATGTTGGATTTAATGATACTAATATAGCTTTTTATTTAATTAGCATTGAATAGCCTAAACAAATATCTCTATTTCATAATTAATTTTATCTTTCTTCTGCTTGATTTATTGATTCTTTAAATTTTGATCAGCCTATCTATTAGTAGGAGCTGAATAAGAATAATTATTTGGCTTGCATAATTATTTCTATACATCAGCAAGAAAATAAAATGATGGATAGATTCTACTAAGAATCTCTAAGAGTTAAATACAAGCCTACATGTTATTTGAGTATAAAGGAATAAATCTAATATTAGTAGAATCTTAATTTAAAACTAACTTGATTTAAACCTTAAAATTAAAGTGGCTACTACTAAATGATATATCATTAGATGTAATTACTAAGCCTTTATTAATTTACTATATCTTTTAAAATTTATCTCTCTTTTCTTTATTCAGAATATTTCATTAAATCAATTCCAAAAAATAATAAAGAAGTATAAAATAGAAATTATTTGGGCTATTTAATTAATAATAAGTTGCTTTAGCTTAGTTCTAAGTTAAACTAAATATTAGGCATATTTAACCTAAATTAATAGTGTATTTGCTATGAAAAGCTAATTTTTATATTATCAATTCTTTATTTTCTTTCACAGAGCAAATTAATTCTGCTATGAATATAATAAATTAATTAAAAAATAAAAGCCAAAAAGGAGAATAAAGTTTAAGCAGCTTAGGATTTAAGAAAGGTGTAAGTTTGGTAAAATTATTAAAAGCATAACTAAACATATATTTATAAAGCAATAGTAGCTATTAAGTAGTTTAATATTTAATTTATATTAATAAATACAGATATATTTATTCAAAGGCTTTAAGTCTAAAAATTAGAAAAAAACACTAATATTTAATATATTTATATTCCAAATTAAAAAGTTTATCTCAGAAAACTAAATAAGCTACTTTTAATTGCAATAAAGGAACAAAACTGGATTCTACCAAGCAATCTTAAAATTTATAATTCATTAATGAGAAAATTAAAAGCTTTTATTTTTATTTATTTTCTCTTAGCAAATATTTCATAAAAATTATCCTAATTATAGTTATTAAAAAAGGAGCAAGGTAGGGATGTAAAATATCTAATAAAGGTATGAAATTTTAGATAAATGTAAAATTAATAAAAGCAGTGTAAATAAAGCATGCTTATCTTATATAAATAAATAATTAAAATTAATTATTTATATTATGAAGTTATAATATCACACATTAGCATAGTAGAAGCTTAAATTAATAATTAAAAGTCTATAATTAAATTTAAAATAATTACAATGTAATAGATAACTAATATTTATGATATAATGAGCGTAATTACCTTATTTAAATACCAGTGACTCTCATTTAATTATAAAATGTTTTACCCCGAGGATCCTTTTGTAAACGTACATAAAGAAGACTCAAAAAAGGTAGAAAACGTGGAAAGTAATTTGTAATAAGAGCAAGAAAGAAAAAATAAAGATACTGAAGAAGTGAAACAAGCTGAAGATCTAAAAGTAGAAAGAAGCTTATAAATTATTCAAGTTTTCCCTAAAAATGTAAGATAATTTGGAATAGGAGTCGAGCTCTATTTCAATTAAGTAAAATGATTAATATTCATTTTTGTCATTTTAAGTTGCATAAATATAGTAAATATTTACTTTAATTATCAAGGAAAAGGTTATGAAAAAAATGAAGCAGGAATTTTAGAATCTCTTACGATTGGAAATATTGATACTGGGAAAAAGATAGTAGACTTTTGAATTTTCGATGAAAATTATACAAAAACATAAAATTTGAAAGGAGATACTACTAAATATACTTATAAGTGATATAAGTTACGAGGAATAGAAATTGAAAATGTTAAAAGTTCTTTAGACAAAGATGAACAGCAATAGTTATATGAATAAGATACTTTAAACTAAACAAAACGGAGAAACTTGTAAGAAGGGCTACTAGACTTTGCTTAGTGCATAGTATTTCTATTTTTCTTATTTTGTTACTGACTAAAAACGAAAAAAAGATTACGCAGATTTAAGTTTTAAGAGAATAGAGTAGGAAAATATAGTGTTGAAATAAGAGGATTACCAAAGTAAGGAATAAATGAAAATAAAATAAGAAATTTCTTTGGAAAATACGGATAAATTAATGAAATAGTAATAGGAAGATAAATTTAAAACTTATCCTTTTATTAAAAATGTTATGATGATGTTGAGAAATTATAAATAAAAATAATAAAATAAGAAATTTAAAACTAACTTTAATCAAGAGGAAAATAAAATAAAAAAAATGAATAAAAACTCATGAATATTCTAAATGAAGTAAGGAAAACTAATATGAAAGAATAAAATCAAGAATAAGAAATAGTTAAAGTTTTCATTATTTTTGAGCATATTCAATCGTAAATCAAATGCATAAACGATTATAGAGAAACTTAATATTTTCCATAAATGTAACCTAAAGAAATTAAATGAAACTAGACCTAACCTCTTATTGTAAAAGAAGCATAAGAACCTTCTTAGATATGTTGGGAAAACTTTGAAGTATCTTATTGGAAATAAAAGCTATAATCTTTATTTGTATCGCTTATTTCAGGGGTTATAATCGGCATTTCCTTACTTTTAATTTGATCTATTAATTAAGCCGAAAACGTGAATTTTCCAACCAAATCTGAATGCGAGTAATATTACATAGCTGTTAATAGAAACATTTTAAAGAATAGTAAAATAAAAATTTAAGACTTATAGAAAGAATATGCTAAAGAAACTTATTAATATGATACTTCTTCTAAAGGATATTATTGCTGATGTTATTAATAAGATGTTTATGATATTTTGAAAGGTTAATCTGATGAAGCTAAATTTTGTAACAATTTTAGAGAAGAGTTGTTAAAACATTGAGCTATTTAAATAGGAATAGGTTTAGTAATAATTTTTTGGAATAGAGTTATAATTTTTAGTTTGAAAAAGCTAAATAAAATAGAAAGGAAGCACGAATAAACAGAATCTTAAAAAATATTATGATAAAAGATGTTCATATTCTAGTTCTTCAATTACGCTTTTACTATTATGGTAATTGATTAACTTTATAGGGAAATATTCGTAAGATATTGGTATATCAATGCTGGAAAAGGCATAACTATAACTATGATTGTGGCATCAGTCATTCCCAATTTGCTTAAAGTTATTTTGAAACCTTTCAAACTACTAATAGCAAAGTGAAAATCTAAAAAAATTGTTACTTAAATCTAAAATAACGAACTAAATGGTTCTGAATTTGATCTGTCATAATAAAGTGCATTTATATGTGCAATAGTTTTTACTTCCTTAGTTTATTCTTCTGGTATTCCTTTGATTATAATAATATCTACTTTTACTCTTATTATTGCATATTTATCAGATAAATATTTATTGCTTACTTTCTATAAGAAAATATAGAAATATTCATTTAATATACACATTAGTATTCAAAATTTGATACCTTATGCTTTGATAGCACATGCAATAGTAGGAATTTTTATATTTGGAAACAGTGAAATATTTCCTAAGGGATATTAAACTTGCTTAAATGAATTTGAAGACAGATGCTACTGATATAATTATGCTCTAGGTTTTTCCAAAAAAGATTTTGTAATGGATGATTAATAAAAAGCTTGCAGTTACTCATGTATAGAGTATTTTTCAAAAAATGGTAAATGTGATTAATAATGTAACATTGAATAATGTAACTTTGATAATTGAGACTGCTAATGTCCATCAGCATGCGATTAATCATTATTAGGTGATTTAAATTGTGATGAGTAATGTAATCTAAAAGAGTGCAACTGAGATAATTCTGATTGTATGTGCTCTATGGGATGTTGAAAATAAGATATAGGTAACGGAGTATGTAACTAAGAGTGTAATAATGAATAATGTAATTTTGATAATGGTGATTGTTTATGCCCACTATCTTGTACTTAAAATTTACTAGAAAATGAGAAATGTGATGAAGAATGTAATTTTGAAGTCTGCTATTACGACAATCTAAATTGTCTTTGCTTTGAAAATTGTACTAATGAAGCTTCAGAAAATTTTTGATGTGATTCTGTGTGTGATGTAGAATAATGTAATTTTGATAATTGATAATGTAAGTGTAAGAAAAGTTGTATCTAAGAATTGCAATCGAATGGAAAATGTGATGAAGAATGTAATTCATATAATTGTAATTATGATAATTGGGATTGTACATGCTCATGAAATTGTCCTTAAATATATTAGGGTGATGGAGTATGTTAATATGAATGCAACTTAGAATAATGCAATTATGATAACTGAGATTGCTAGTGTCCTTCATAATGCGATTAAATATTATTAGGAGATGGAGAATGCGATGAAAGCTGTAATAATAATGAATGCAATTGAGATAACTTTGATTGTTAATGCTATATAGATTGCAGGAATGATTAGCTAGGAAATGGATATTGTGATGCTACATGTAATATGATACAATGTAAATATGATAAAGGAGATTGTAATTGTCCATAATCTTGTACTTAAGATTTGAGAGAAAACGAAAAATGTGATGAAGAGTGCAACTTTAAATATTGTAATTATGACAATTGAAAATGTACATGTTCATAATATTGCGCAAATAAATAGCAAGGTGATGGATTTTGTGATTATGATTGTAATGTTGAAGAATGTTTATGAGATAATTGAGATTGTAAATGTCCATATTCTTGTGACCTTTCCTGAATTGGAAATGGATAGTGTAACGAAGAATGTAATGTTCCTGGATGTTACTTCGACTTATAGGAATGTAATTGCCAAGAATGATGCACACCTTACATGAAAGGTGATTAAGCATGCAGTGAAAATTGTAATATATCTATATGTGACTATGATGGCTGAGATTGCTTATGTCCATCTAATTGTACTTTAGACTTGTAGTAGAATGGAAAATGCGATGAAGAATGTAACTTTAAAGGTTGTGATTATGATAACTGAGATTGCACATGTTTCTAAGGTTGCCAGAATAATTTTTTAGAAAACGAAATATGTGACAGTGCTTGCAATTCAGAATAATGTAATTATGATAATTTTGATTGTTTATGCTCATAAACATGCATTAAATTTTTAATAGGAAATGGTATATGTGAAGAAACTTGTAATAGTTTACAATGTAATTTCGATGGATTTGATTGTGGATGTTACGGAAATTGTTAAAAAGAATAATTAGGAAACAATGTATGTGATATTGAATGCAATAATGAGCAATGTCATTATGATAGAGGAGATTGCTAGTGTTCTGAATACTGTAGACTAGATTCAGAAGAAACTGAAAAATGCAATGAGGAATGTAATATTTTAGATTGTAATTTTGATAATTGAAAATGCAATTGTGCATAATAATGTCCAGATGATTATTTAAATAATGGAAATTGTGATATTGAATGTTATGTAGAATAATGCGAATGAGATTAATGAGATTGTGCTTGTCCAGATTCTTGCGACTTCACTTTAATGGGAAATGGATATTGTAATTCTGAATGTAATTATGCTGGATGTAATTATGATAATTTTGATTGTGGATGTTCTATAGGATGTTATCCTTGAGCAATAGGAAATGCCTAATGTGATTCTTAGTGTAATGTAGAATAATGTAATTATGATAATTGGGATTGCTTATGCCCATAAAATTGCACTTAAGAATTGTAATAGAATGGAAAATGCGATGAAGAATGTAACTTTTATGGTTGCGATTTCGATAGCTGAGATTGCACATGTACTAAAGGTTGCTAAAACAATTTTTTAGGAAATGAAAACTGCGATAATGTATGTAATAGAGAATAGTGCAATTATGATAATGGAAAATGTTAATGCTCATTTTCCTGCGATTTTTTAAAATTAGGAGATTAAAATTGTGATATTTACTGTAATAGTTAGTAATGTAACTATGATAATTAAGATTGCTTTTGCTCTAAAGAATGTTCATTCAATCTATTATAAGATGAAATATGTCAAGAAGAATGTAATACTGAATAATGTAATTATGATAATTGAAGTTGCTCTTGCTCTTAAAATTGTACTTAAGATTTAAAATTAAACGAAATATGCGATACTGAATGTAATTTTAAAGGCTGTAATTATGATAATTGGGCATGTACGTGTGCAATAGAATGTCCGGATTATTATTTAGATAATTAGATATGTGATAACTAATGCAATAATGAATATTGTAATTATGATAATGGAGATTGCAATTGTCCTTTAACATGTACTTAAGATATGATAGAAAATGGAAAATGTGACGAAGAATGCGATCTTAATGATTGTAATTGAGATAATTTTAATTGCAGATGTGCAAAAAATTGTCCAAATTATTTTTCATTAAATGGGCTATGTGATTTAGAATGCGATATTGAGTAATGTAATTATGATAATTAAGATTGCCAATGTTCACCTACCTGTGTAACGAATCTATTATGAAATAGTAAATGTGATACAGATTGCAATTCATTAGAATGCAAATATGATAATTGGGATTGCCTTTGCGTAGTAGGATGCACAAATGAGTTGCTAGGTAATGGAGTTTGCAACGATGAATGCAATTTTTAATTATGTGACTATGATTAAGGAGATTGTCTCTGCTTATAATAATGTGATTAATCTTTATTGGGGAACGGAATATGTGACCATTAATGCAACTTTAAAGAATGTAATTATGATAATTTTGATTGTAGATGTGCACTTTATTGTCCCGTATTTTGACTAGGTGATTCTTAGTGTGACAAGTTGTGTAACTTTGAGTAATGCAATTGAGATTAAGGAGATTGTCTCTGTCCAGCATCTTGCAATGAAATTTTGTTAGGAAATGGAATTTGTGATTAATAATGTAATAATGAACTTTGTAATTATGACAATTGGGATTGTAGATGCAGTAAATAATGTACTTTTGATATGTTAGGAAATGGAAATTGTGATTTTTAGTGTTATAATGAATAATGTAATTATGATAGTGGCGATTGTTAATGTTCTACAGAATGTATTTTAAAATAAGGAGATGGAATTTGCGATCTCTCATGTGATAACTACAAATGTAATTATGATGGCTAAGATTGTTGATGTTCTATTGCATGCCATTTTTTGTTTTTGAATAATGGATTTTGTAATCCTGAATGTTATAACTAACAATGTAACTATGATGAAGGAGATTGCTCATGTCCTTATGAATGTTAAATGCTCTCTTTAAATGGATAATGTGATTAAAATTGTAGTTATATTGGTTGTAACTTCGATTCTTATGAATGTGAGTGCTCTATTGGATGTAACGCTACATCATTAGGAAATGGTAAATGTGACTTATATTGTTTAACTTAAGAATGTTATTACGATTATGGAGATTGCTAATGTTCTGAATAATGTTAAGTTTATTATTTAGGAGATGGATTTTGTGACACTCAATGTGATGTAGAAAGATGTAATTATGATTATGGAGATTGTGAATGTTCTACTGGTTGTGATTTAAGTTAGTTATAAAATGGGGTTTGTGATTTTTATTGTAAAGATGAAAAGAATTGTAAATATGATTATCTAGATTGCTTAAACTAAAATGTTTAAATACTTCCTTCTACTAATAAATGTTCTTAAAATTGCTCTATAAATTGAATAAATGATGGATTATGTGATTACAGTTGCTATAACTTCAATTGTCTTTATGATGGAGAAGATTGTAGTTTTTAAAATAGAGGTTAAAGTACTTGCAACTGTAATTAATAGTTAAGAAATAATAAAAATTGTGATAAATAATGTTTAAATAAAGAGTGCTAATATGATTGGCCTGATTGCTAATATGTTTAATGTAGTGAAAATTGTTATTGATCATGAATTTACGATGGAGAGTGTGATGTTTCATGTAATGTAACGGAATGTGATTTTGATGGAGGAGACTGTGAAAAGGATGATGAAGACAGATAGTAAAGTAACTTTAAAAATAAATTAGTAAATGCTGAAAAATGTGAATAGAAAGGATGTCCTAAGTATTGATTAGGAGATAGAATATGTGATTAGAAATGTAACATTCCAGAATGTAATAAAGATAATGGAGATTGTAGTAATTGTACCTGCCCTGATTAATTATTAGGAAATAAGAAATGTGATTAATAATGCTTTAATATAGATTGTAAGTTTGATAAAGGAGATTGTGATGATTAGCTGACTTACTTAACAGATTGTGCATAAAAGGGATGCATTCAACAACACTTTAATAACTTAATATGTGATTTTGAATGTAATATTAAAGAGTGCAACTATGATAACCTTGAATGTTTAGATTGAAAAATAAAAGTTTAATAATAGAAATGCTTAAATACAGGATGTCAGTTTCTATCATTTATATAAAATGGAATATGTGATTAAAAGTGTAACAATGAAGAATGTAAATATGATGGAGGAGACTGTGAACAAGATTAAATAAAGTATCAAAAGAAATGTAAATTTACAAATCTTTAGAGATGTGTACAAACCAATTCATTTTCTGATAAATTAAGCTTTAGTTCAGGAATTCTAATGAGTATTTTAATAGCACTTGTTCTAGTATTTCTACTGATAAAGTATATTTATAACGAAGTGAGTTGGAAAAAGCTAGTTAAATCAATAGATTAAGAAAAATTAAAGAGTTATTCTGAAAGTAAGTTTTTAATATAGTAAAATAAGAAATAGGAAATTAAGAGTTGATTTCTTATAAAATGGAGCTAAATCCTAAGTATTAGAAAATTTTGAAGTTCATTAACGAAACTACAAATAAATATTAAGAATTACAAAGCTAAGAGCTTTGCTTATAAGAAAATAGTAAAATTGATTCATCATAAATAAAGTTCTTTAATCAAATTAAAGAAGCTGGTGAAATTATGAATACTTAAGAAGATCAAAAAGAGGTATAATTTGAAAAAGCATAATTTACTCATAGGCCAAACAAAAAATTATAATCAGAAGATTTTGAATCTGTAGATTAACAATTATGCTCGGAGGATCAAAAATTTATAGAGGAAATCGAAGTTGATAATGAAAGTGATAAGGAATATCTAGTAGTAATAGATAAAGAAGAAGTCTAAGAAAAGTAAGCATGAGAAAAGCTAAATAAACTTAATAAATAGTTATTAATTTCACTTTAGTCTTTAATCTTTAATTTTAAGTATTAAACTTCATTATTTCTGCTTAATTTTAATCTTCATGTACTAGTTATCATAGCTTTTAAAAGAGTATATACATAAAATACTTTAATAAATTTAAAGAAGTTCGTATTTTAAACTATAATTAAACTTTAATCATACAAGTAAAATTCATTAAAATTTAATAATTTTGGGATTATCTCTGGATAAAGAAGAGTCACTAAAAGTATGTTCTTACAATATTTTATATTCGTCCATTCTTAATGAAATATTACATGCTTAACATCTTTTATAAATTTATAGACAAAAACTTAAGATTTTAAGATTTGTAATTGATATAATATCATTATGCTCACTAAAATTATAATCTTTTTTCAAATAATTTCATTATAAGATTCCTACAAATTAGCATTACCACTTTAAAGTTATGTTTCTTTATTTTTCTATTAAGTCTTTTTTAATTTGTTGAGCTATCAAATTTATAAATTTTACTAATAGCCATTTTAGTCTTAAAGTTCATTTAAATTTAATGTTTATTTTAATTTTTTATCTAAAAATAAAGATGGTACATATTAATATTAATAATAATGGATTATCTAGCAAGTATTTGAGAATTTAAGATTTTATCAGAGATAATAGTATACATATCAATAAAATAAACCTGATAAAAAGAAGACTTTCCTCTGATATTGATAATTAGATTTAAAACATATTTTAACAATTCAGGTGAAGGAGGATATGTTTGCCTAGTTGTAGGAGAAGAATTAATATTACAGAAATGCATAATTAAGTAGAAAAAGAAATAAATCGATTTGTTGCAATTAAGCTAGATATAATATAATAATAATAATTGATTAACGTGGAGTCACCTTTATTTGGTTTTCCACGAATTAATAGTTTATTGTTAATTAATAGAAACTTCAAATTTGTCTTGATCAAATCTATTATAAATCTCCAAGAATTTTTATTTGTTTTTACTAATTGTTTCCTATAGGTCAATTCCAATTTATTTCTTTTGAACTCATTGACTGCTCGCTAAATATGTGGAGCTTCTTTGATTAGTTGAAGTATTTTTTTCCTGTAAATTTTTCTTTCTGTAGTATAATAGATTTTAAAAATATTTTTCCATTATTTTTCGCTAATTATTTTTCTTTTAAGTCTAAATTGGAAGCAATTTCGTATTTTATGTTAAGGTCTTTTGCAATTTCAGCATGTCATAGATTTCGATAGGGAATAAAAGTTGTTGGAGTTTGCTGTTCAATATTTATTGGATCATTCATAAATATAATTTAGAGGAATATACTTTCAGTTAACTCTGTGAATTGGTTGAATTTTGTTTCTAGTTTTTCTATTCTGATATTTCCTGATTATTTATTTTCAAATTTTTGTTCTTATTAATTAGTCATCAAGTATTCTATTTTCTTTTCGAGTTCTTATACTGTTCTTAGGAGTTTAAAATTTTCTAATTACATAGCTTGTAGTTCTTAAAGTATTTTTTACTGATCATAATTTGATTGAGATGCAGCCTTTTAAGAAGAGACATTTTGCAAGAAATTTTCCATTTTTCAATATCATATTTTTGATAATATTTATATAACTTCTTGTTACTTGTCTGATAGCGGTAAAAATTTAAGATGTTAAGATTAAGTCTATGAACAACTAAATACATTGTTGAATTAATTTAAGAATAATCCACATATATTGATGAGACTTTAACGGTCTTTTATAAGGTTTTGAAAACAATCCTGAAAATATTAATGATAATAACTATATATTATAAGAATTTCTAATACAAAATGATCTTGAATAAGAGAATGATAGTAGCATTAATACATGTATATACAAAGAAACAGCAAAAATGTATTGTAATTATTATATCATTATAAGCAACAATTTAAAATTAATTAATTTGCAAATTTCACTGCTCATAATAATAGTTTATTTTCTATCATATTCAAATCACAATAATTCTATAGTCTTATTGGGAAAGAATATCTTAAGAGAAAGAATAAAATAAATATGTTATAAGATACAATAGATATATAAAATATTAAGAATCTTTCCTGCAAAATGATATAGAAATCTTTTAGATATAATAAGATAATCTTGAAGATTAATATGGATATATATAAAAATTATTCATAATGGAAATACTAAGAAAATTCTAAATACTAAAAAAAGAATAGTATAAACTTTAATTAAGAAATAAAAAATGAAATTTATTCATGGGAAATTCTTTTTTAGCAAACATTCTAATCTAACTCAATGATAGATAAATTTTAGTAATTGGGGAATAGATAAAATATATAATAATATTTAAGAAATTAAATATTATCCATTTTTCATATTTATACAGATTTTATCTTTTTACCATACAAAAAATATAAGAAATTATAAAAGAAATTTCGAATGAAAAGCAGCTGGTCCTGACAGAATGAAAAATGAACTTCTAAAATATGATGGATATCATTTTCTAATAATTCTTCTCTGAATAATATATTAAGACTTGGAAGAATTAATTAAATATTATATACATTGGCGATAATTCCAATATTTAAAAAGGAAATAAAGATGATTGGAAAATTGACGATCTATTTCTCTTATTAATACTATTCTAAAGCTATATAATAAAGCTTTACAAAAAGAATTTACAATTTGACTATTAGAGAAATTTGATTCGCCCTACTTAAATTGATTTATGAAAAATAGATAAATAACTTAATAAATTTGAATAATATAACAAATAATGGATAAATATTGGAAATGTGCAAAAGGGAAGACTAAGTTGATCAAAATACTAATAAATTAAAAAAATTTTTTGATTCAATAGAAAGAAGATTTTTATTTGATTAGCTTAAGAGAGTCAAACTATTACTTGGACTAATAAAAGCCTAAGAATCATTTGATTAAAACTTAAATTCTTAATTTATTATAGATGGAATGAGCATTAGAACTTTATAATACAACAATGGAATTATCAAGGAAGTTCATATGGAGCAGTTTTAACATTGTTGTTTTATGACATTTTAATTATATATTTAGTAAAAATACCTAATCGAGATTAAAATGCTAGAGTTCGAATGATAGCTTCGCTTATAGAGGATGGACAGATTATCTGATTCTTTTTTTCAAATCTGCAAGTAGATTTGGAGTTAATAAATAAGTAAATAAGATTTATGCATAAACTCACTTAAAGACCAATCTTATCAAATCCGAATGTATCTAATCCCAAAAGAAACATTAGAAATAATAAATCTTTAATTTATGTTTAGTAAATTAACCAATTATTTAAAAAGAGTAAGTAATACGTTTTGGTATATTTCTACATCAGAAGAAGATTTTTAATTTCTATTGCAGAGAAATCGCGTTCAAGTATATAGCTGTAATGGAAAAAACCAATTTTTAACTGAAGAGATATAAGAATGTGACTCCTTTGCGTTTTAAATTTCTATGCAGAATTTTTACATTTTCTAAAGTAGAATATGAAGGAGATTTAGTAGTATTGTACATTCAGAAAGGAATAATTAGAGTTCTAAATAGAATTGAACTAAATATGAGAATAATTTCAAGAAATTTGCTTTAAGATGAAATTTTGACTTTCAATGAATCACTCTAAACATGAATTGATTACCTTTTAAGCACGTTATGGCTCTGAAATTCTTTAGATTCTACTACAAAATTAAATAAAAAATATTAATTTTCCAAAATCAACAATAAGCTCTCTTTTCATTAATATCTGGAAAAAAGGTTTTTAATACTATGATTAAATTAGTAATTATCAGATCTTTAAAATATTGATCTGCAGAATTACTAGAATAATATCAATCTTAAAAATTTAATAAACACAAAAGAGACAAAATACAGCAATATTTCTATAATGTAGCTACTAAAATGTTCATAAGAATGAAAATAACTAAAATATATACTGAATAGTTTGGTAATCTTTAACAATTTCAACAAATTACTTATGTGAATTTAAGCAAATAATATTGATGAGAAATTATAAGTATATATAACTTAGACCTAATCTTATAATTTTCGAAAGGATCTTCAAAGTCATCATTATCCTATTGATAATCCCTATTGTATGTTTGGAGAGTACGAGACAGTTTTGCATATCTTTAAATGTATATGCTATTCTAATATAAGGAATTTACTATCTGAAAAGATCGTAAATTATAACTTAAGATGTCTTATACTGTATGATAAAGTATATATAAACTCATTTTCAAGATTTAAATCAAATTATTTAGATTTATAAATAATAATATATAACAATACCAATGACAAGAAGATTTGAACTTAAAAAAATGGAGAAATCATAAACGAAGAAGTAGCAAAAAATAGAAATAATTGAAAAAATAAGAAGATCAAGAAAATATTAAAAAATAATTAAAAAAATTACTAGCGTATATAATTGAAGGAAGTAGATCTTACAATTTAAAAGTTCATAAAACTATTTAGTTTAAATTTAATTTAATAACATAATTTATAAGATAGGATATTGCAAAATGTCTAATACAATTATAAATAAATTTTAATTTTAATATTTACTTTACAATTAAATAAATTAAATTAAAATAATTTTATTTTCTTTGTTCCAAAAAGCATTATTAAATTTATTTAAATCGATAAAATATTAATTAAAATTAAAATTTATTTTAAAAATTTTTTATTTTCTTTAAAATTATTTAATTTTTTAAGTTGAGAATTTGGTTTCTAAAGTTCAAGCAAAAATCATAAAATGTATAAAAATGCTTATTTTTTCATAGTTTGGTTATATTTTATATTTATAATTTGTTCAATTTTTATTTTTATAATTTTTTCTTTTTTAATGTTATTTTCATTCCTACATGAATCGTTTGTCATTTTTTCAAAAAATATATGGAAAAGTGATAACTGTTAATATATTAATATACTTTTATTCTCAGATACTCAGTTAAATGTAGCTAATTAAGCAAAATTTTAGTATAAAAGTTTAATTTAACTTATTAATTTTATATATTTGTATTTAATTTAATAAAAAATCCTTAAATACTCTTTTCTAAAATTTAGCTTATAAAATATTTTTAAAGTTTTTTCTAAAATAAAAAAATTAAATTTGTCAGTTAAACTTCTTAAAACAACTAAAGCTATACAAAACATTTAATTATTTTAAGTTTTAAAAATATAAATTTAATATAATTATCAGCTTTTTAATTAATATTAATACTTATAAGCTTATTTTATAATTAAGTTTAAGTTAAATATCGATCTTATGCATACTATTTTGTGATGAATCTTTCTAAATTAAGATTATATTTTATTTTAATTTTATTTATTTTAAATTTAGATACTAATAAAAAAGGAAAGATTGTATGAACCTAGATTTTATTTATAAAATACAAAGATAGAAATTTTGTTAATTCTTCTTAAAGTTAATTAAGTTAAAGACAATATAAAATAAAATATTATAAAATATAATAATAGTTTATATATTTAGCTTACTATTAAAAATAAAATAAGGAATAAGTATTTTATAGATTAGTTAATAAAACTATAAATCACAACATTGTACATTTATAAAATTACCAAGACTGCCTTTATTCATTTTAAAATATTTAGTAATAAAAAGCTATTAATTAATTAAAATTTTGTGTATGATTTACATTTAATGATATCCATGTAATTTATTTAAATTATGTTCTAATTTTAGTTTGATTACTAAAATTTTTTCTTTATAATATATCATTGCTTTTTCATTTTATTTTATTATTATAAATAAAATAAACTTAGAAAATAAAATAAAAGAAGGTTATTATCTATAAAATTTTGTATAGATAAATATAAAATCTAAATACATTAAGCATGAGAAATTAAGATATTTAATTAATTAAAATTACTCTTATTATTTTATTATTTAGTTAGCTTCTTTATTTTGAAAATTCTCTAATTAAATCAAAAGTACAAGGATAAATATAATTAAAAAAAAAATCTTATCAACGGAAATAGCTATAAAAATTAAATAGTAAGAACTGAATAAGATTTTAATAAGAATGGAAAGGAAATTATGAGTCAATTAATTAAAAATTGCTTATTTACAACTTTATATTAAAAAAAATAAAATTTGTTTTGATTTAATTTTAACTTATTTCCTAAGATTTAAAATATATAAAGCAATCTTAGGAAAAGATTGAATTGTAAATAGTTTGTAGATAAAACTTTATAAGTAAAATGATATAATAAATCATATTTTTAGAAATAATTTATTTCAATAATTCTATATTAAATTTTAATATCCTTAATAACTAAGTCTTATGTTTAATTAAAAAATAAACTAAAAATAATATGAATATAAACAAATTTTTCTAATTAAATAAAGTATTTTAATTTATAATTATTTATTTAAAATATTAAAGCTACAAGAATAATTTCTTACTATAATGCTTTGCTCTTTTAATAATAGCCATATATATCATTTAAATTTTATCTTTGTAAATTCTTATAATTTTTTCTAGAGATAAATATCTCTTTATTTGTTCTAATAAATTTTAAATTTATAATACTGTTTAATAAAGAATTTTACAGCCATATAAAATAAATTGTTTAATGGTGCATTTTCATATAGAAAAGAGAACAAATATTTTCTATTAAAAAGTTAAAGTTAAAAAGCTTAGTTAAAGCCTTAGTAGTTAGCCATCTGACCTATTCTATCAGCTTGTCTCCATTAGTTTGTCTTGAATTTCTACTAGGCTTAGTTAGGCGGTGTAGCACTTCATTAGCGCACCATCCTTTAATATTCCGAATAGTTTTCATCTTGCATGTAGCGTTCCTAATTATTTCTCCAAGGATTAAGATTTTAATTAAAGAATTTTTTTCTATAAATTTTTCCGCTTTATGTTGGATATATCCTAAATAGTTTTCTAAAAATATCTTATTTATTCTTTCTTTAAATTTCGCTTAGTTAGTAACAGTATTTTCATTGGTGTTATTTATTGCACACGTAGCATTTTATTCTTCTTTTAAACTATTATTCCTGTAACACTTATTTAATTTAAATTTACTACTTATTTTAAATAAACGTTTACTGTTTATTTTAATTTGAGGCTTCATTTTCTATTTCCATAGGATCTGATTAATTCTGTTAAATCGAAAATGGCGTTACCTGAATTTATTATTAAATTTAAAGAATTCTTTGTTCTAGTTTGTTTTCTATTTCTTATGATTATTAATATTGTTTCTCAAGTAAAGACGTTATTAGTTTTTCTAATTTTTCTACTTTATCAGTGAGGTATCTATTTTTAAACATAAACTCTTTTAATGACTTAGATAATATTTCTATTTGAGTTTGTGTCGGAAGTTTTTTTAGTTCTGGATTTCCAAGTGGTTAATGTTCGTCATATCAATCATATTTCTCACTTTCACTCATTGTAATTATTTCGCTTTTTTATTTTTTAGAGAATTTTCCTGTTTAAATGTTTTGTTCAAAGTTCTGTTATTTCTTAGAAGCCATTTTATATAATAATAGAAATATTTAATCTAATACTGCTTATATTAATAGAAGTATTGTATATCTAATATTCTAACTTACCTTAATTAGTTTATGTTTCTTATTCTATGAGTTTTGCTACGAATGGAGGATTTACATAGTTAGATAGTTATAGAATATCTCTGATAGAAAATAGATAAATAGAATAGAAAATTACTGAATAGTATGGAGGAGGTATATTTCTGATATATAAATTTTAAATAAAATAAGATACTCATATTGTTGAAATAATATAGGCTTTATTGGATAGTTTGTTATTTCTTTTAATCTATTTTTATAATACTAAAGAATAATTTATTATAAAAATATTATAACTTTAAATAAGGAATAGCAGAATTTTTAGTTTATAAAGTAAATTTAGAACTAAGAATTAAGAATTAAAAGGTATAAAGCTTCTAGCAAAAATAGAAGCTTTTCTTATTTTGAGAATTATTAATTTTTAATATTAAATAGTATAAAAGATTAATAGAATTACTTCATATCTAATAATATATTTTAATATAATTAAGAAGTTCATTTCAAAATATTAACTAAATATATTAAATTTGCTACTCTGGAATAATTTTATGATAAACTCCTATAAAATAAAATCAAAACTAAGTTTTTAACAATAGGAAAAAAATAAGAATTCTATAAATGAGAGTTTGCTAAGATTTATTAAACATTTGGTATCTCTTTAGCGTTTATATTTCTATAGAAATCTAATTATAATATAGTTTTGATGTTTACCTATAGTATTAATATAATTTATTTTATCATGCCTAAGTATTAGCCTTTTATAAAAAAGGAATTAAATAGAAAATAAATTTATTATATAGTTTGATCTATACTTGGGAAGTTATTTAAATTAAGATGACTCTATGTGCTAATTAATTTTGATAGTCATTCTATGGCTTGTAATTCTAATAATTATTTTATAATTTTATGAAATTATTACCTTTTCCTTTAGTTTGGCTATAATCTCCTTAAGAGCTCACTTAAATAATAATTTAGCTTTAAGATTATAGAGAAGTAAATTAATTTATAAAATCTATATAGAATTGAGAATCTGAGCATAAGATGAAAATCAAACTATTGCTAATAAAAAGCAAACAAAGATTATAACTAAGAATCAATTAATCTTTAATTAAGATTATCAACATTGATAGTTCTAAGCTTCTAATCAGAAGAATAATTATAATCTAATATACTTTAAGCTGCTTTTAATACTTTAAAGAAAGAAGATTGATGTATATTATAAAATGCTAGTATAATTGATATGTAATTATCGTATACAACCATTTCTATTGTTCCAAAATATTATTGATAACATAGAATCTAGATCTTTATCAACATATAAACTTATTTTAATCGCCTTTTTATCTTTTTTAATTAACTAATAAGAAACTTAAAATTGATATTATTATGGTTGAAATATCAATCTGGTAAATTTTGAAGAACTAATACAGATATGAAAGATCTATAAAAAGATTTACTTAGTTTCTCAAAATTAAACATTTTGCGAGATAAAAAAAAGACAAACTTAAAAATTTATCTAGCTTCAACTAAAGCCAATTGAATAAGTCTATTTCAATTTATAAAAATAATAAAAAGAAAAAAATTATAATAAAATCAGTTCAATATAAAATTGAGTTTTATATCTTGAAATTCAGATAAATTTAAAAATTTTACTTATCTATTTAATATTTATTCGCAATTTGCTCTTCGAATAAAAAATTTTATTTAAAGATTTCTAAGAAAAGTAATAAAACTACTATAGCAATTTTTCCTGGTTTATTTCCTTTTTTAATAAGTTTGCTTCTATTAATGAAGCTTCTTTCTCAGTTAAGTTATAAATTTATTAGAATAATTTTAATTAAGAGATTTTAATTATTAGTAATTAATTAAGAAGTTATTATTATAATTTCTATTTTTACTTTATTAGGAATGAAGAACTTAACTAATTAAGAATTTTTTCTTAAATATAGCTTAATATGTTAAACTTTTTTAGATTTCAGTCAAATATAAAAAGATTTAAATTTAAACTTGTATCTTTTTTTATGATCAATTTGACTATAATTAGAAAATGTAAAACAAGTTAGATTATAATGTAGATGAGTTTTAATATTAAAAGTTAAAGCTTTCTTCTACATCTGTTTAAAAATACAATGAAAGAAATTAACCAATCAAATATCCCTAAAAATTTTTTTAATAAAAATAATTAGAAGCTCAAATAATATAACTGGAATTATATTTTTTTCTTAGTTTGAAATTGGAATACTGAAATATGAATATATTCAAGCCTTAAGAGTATGATAATAAATTTCAACTGCTTACATAAAGTGAAAAGAAATACACCAACTGAAATTTAATATTCCGTTGAATAGAAACAAATTAAATATTAATAAAAATAGAAATAATATATTATAATTAACCTAAGATTGAACAATTAAATATTTCTATTCTTATTTCAAGAGAGTCAACTTCTTGATAAAATAAATTTAAGTTTAACTTGAAGATTAAAATATTTTGAAATTTAATTTATTGATTACTAAAATCTTAGAATACAATTTAATAAGAACTTTAAAGAATGTAAACGCAGAATTTATTTTAGATTAGTAAATTTATAAATTATATTTTCTGCTTTATCTTTATAGTTTTCAAAGATCTTAATCATGTTTAGTTTTTTCATTCATTTTTTATGATATATTTAAGTGTTTTTCTTTTTTACTTAGCCTTTTAAAAATTAAAATTATTATTCTTAAGACTTTCTTTATTTAGAACTATAATAAAAGTACATTAAATTTTTGTCTCAGTTTTTCTAAAATTCTTTTTATATCTTTATAATATAGAAATTAAGTAATATTTTTAATTTTAGCATTTTCAATTCCTTTATATATTCTATCTTTTCACAACTAATCTTTCAATTTAAAATTGTTTTCATTTTCGTATTCAATAAGCATTTAGTATTTATAATTTAGAATAGAAGCATTTTTAAAGTTAATAATTTTGCTATTTAAAATTAATTTTACTTATAATAATCATTATAATCAGATATATTTCATTTAGTTGTTTAGTTTTTAATTACATTAAGCAATCAAAATTTTTACATAACTGAAAAATAAAGTTTCTTCAAAACTAATTTTTAGGTTTTTTATTTTCCTCTCTTATAAGGACTAACTTACTAGCTCTTTTCTAGTTTATTAATTATTTAATTTATCAAATTTTAATGAATCAAGGTTAATTATTAAATAAATGTTAATTATCATTAATTTCTTGTATTAGTAGAAGAAATAAATTAAATATTTACCTATATAGCTTTGAGTTAGTCTAATTAAGATTAAATTAATAAGTTCTTAGATTTGTAATCAAAAGAATCTAATTAAATATGTGTAACTGTTATTTCATTATGCTACCTAATAAAATTATTAGGAAATTAGCTTATTTTAAAGTTTGTTAAATTTTTCTATGTTTGGAATAGAAATAAAAGTTTATAAAAAATTTAGAATTTAAGAAGTTTAAAAGTATCATAAATATATACACTGCAGATTATGGAGCTTCTACTTAAATTTCATGATTGAATGTGGTAAAATAGATAAAGAAACAATAGATAAATATCTAAAATACATGTAAAAAATACACATTAAATAAATAGGAACTTCTTATATAAGAAGTATACTTCTTATTGTATATTTACAATTCATAAACTAAATTATGCAGAATAATATAAAATTATAGATGGAAGATAGTTTATAATACAATATTTGACAGAAAGAACTCAATTCTAAAAACTCTAGATATAATGTCGATCAAATCTCATATTAAAGCAAAAAAAATAATGCTAAGTATTAATTTATAATAATAAACTTTACTTTTTATTGAGATATTATAACTTCAAACAATTTTTGGAAATAACTAACTTGATCAAAATTCAATTTATTTTTATAACTGTGGCTTTATTAATTATTATGGAAAAAATTTATATGAAAGCCTTAAATAGATAGACAACAAATTTTTAATAAAAAGAAAAACCGTTAAAGGGAAAAATTATTCAGAAAAAGGTAAAATAATAAAAATAATATAATTAGAAATAATTAATACTTTGCATTAAAATTTAATTACAATAATTTACTCTTTGGTTTCAATAAGAAGAAGATAAAATAAAAAATCTTAAATGCAATTTTATTTTAAATAAGATATTTTTCAAATAAAAAAAGCAAACACTTACAACTCTAAATAAATCTACAAAATGTTTTCTTTTAGATTGATTAAAATATTATTATTAAAACTATAATAAAAAATTTGAGCTACCTTACGAAAAAAAACTAAATGCTAAAATACTTCAAAAGCTTAAATAAACTAATAATTATAATTTTTATAATTTCAAATAAGAAATAAATAGTAAATTAAATATTATGTTTCCTTATTTTATTTTTTTAAATAATAATGAGGAATTTAATCAAATTTTAAATGTAATCTATATAAAGTTTTTAATTAATAATTGTTTGCTTTATGTCAAAACTAGAGTAAGTAGTTACGATTTTTTATTAAATAATATTTAAAAAAGAGAAAAATTAATATTATTCAAATTTTAAAATTCTGAAATAAATTAAATCCTTTGCTTATAATTAAAAAATGATTTAATATTTTCAATTATTTTCTTTTTCTAATTACTTTAATTTTAGAAGAAAGCTTTATCTTAACTTGTAAAAGAAAAATATTAAAATTATTACTTAAAGTATGAAAAGCTTGTGATTTCAAAATTTTAAGAGAAATTGATATTTTGATTTTTAGCTAAAAATTTTTTTAATCACGTTTTAAAAACCAAAATATGTTTTAAATTAATTTTAAAATTTTGTTGTTTTTTAGCTTTCAAAAATAGAGATAAGATAAAATTAAAATGTATAATAAATAAAATAATTTCTGAAATAAATAAAAATAATTTCTTGCCCTTTTTTCTATAAAATTTAAGATTGGAAGAAAATAAAAAAGCTTAACTATTTATAGCTATAAATTTATAAGAATACAATATTTAATTTTTTTAATTTCATTATTTTCAGCTAAATTTACGTCTTTAAAAAAATTATATATCAATGATAATAGTTTCTTAATTACATTTTACAAGATATAAAATTAAAGAATCAAAATCTTAATATTGTCTAAATGATTTTAATTTGTCAAAGTTTTGACTCTAATTAAAATAAATATTTAATTTCGTATAAAATCCTGGCTATTTCAGCTTGTAGGACATCAGTCTCTTAATCTGGTTGTTGTGAGTTCGAGTTCACGTTGGACGTTTTTATAATATCATATAAAAAATAGCACCAAAAAAATAACGGATCTTTGCAGCAACACTTAGTAATTCTTATTAGGATATAGTAATGGTCTCTATCTTTTTATGTAGAATCAAAATTTAAAAAAGGCAATTACTGAGCTTTATAAACTAACTTAAGAACTCACCAACATTATGGAAATTCTAAAATCCAAAACTTAATATAATAATAGTAACTAATTTTAAATAATTCCCTGTAGTAAATTTAAGGAAGAAATTCATAGACAGCATATATCGTATAAGAAATTTAAAGCTCTAGAAATTTTAAACCAGAAAAATTGTATTAACTCAGCGACCCTATGAAAATAGAACAATAACCACTAACATTTGAGATTCTCTATGAGAGTAATGATATGTTGATTTTGCATGCGACCAGGAATAAAACATGGAATTGCTAAAATTTTAATAGAAATAAAAGAGAGTAAAAGAAAGATAATAAAAAGATATATTTATAATGTACAATATAAATAAAGTTTAACTTTATAGAAAAAATTACACCGACTTAGCAAAAAATTATCCTAATATCTAATATGCAATCAATTCAATAGAAAATAATTGGGATTTGACCTTTCGGAAAAATTGAGGAAAACAATTATAAAATTATCAAGACTTATGAAAGTAAAGATCTAGATGTTCGAGATGAACACTTATTTTTAAAGGATAAATTAATATGATAAATCATATAAAGATTGACACCAAATTAATAATTATGCTGTATTATGAGATAGAGCCTGAAAACTTTTCATTTAATCAAAATTAAAATTATTTTTTATTTTATATGAATTAACTTAACTTTTAGAAATGAAATATATTTTGCAAAAAGTAAATTATTCATTTATTTTATATAAATTTAGTAAAATAGTTTATTGCTTAATATGTCCTATATTAATGAAATATTTACTAAAAATTAATTTTAAAACTTAAATATTTACATTTTTAGCGCTTTTAATAAATTTTGCAAACATTTTTAAGTCCTTTAATATACAAGTGACTCTTTTGTTAATTATCTTAAAAGCTTTATTAAATTAAATACTTTTTCTATTTATTATTCTTTTATTTTATCATGTTAGAGTAAAGATTATTGATCTTTAAAAGAATTATACTAAACAATTGGTGAAAAAATAAATTTATCTTTTTCATATAAAATATGATGCTAATTTAATTTAAGTTATCTTATGATTCTTTTAGCTAAGAATATATTTTTTATTTTTTGAAAAGGTCAAAGCTTTTTATTTTTTGCAGTTCTTTAAATAAAGAAAAGATAAATAAAATGAAAAAATGATAAAATAATATATTTTAATAATTTCTAATATAAACTTGAATTTATAATATTCTATAATAGTTATTTACCTTTAATATTATACTATTAAATGTTTATTGTCTTGCAATATTGGTTAGAATTCACGTTTTTATAGTTACTATTATCATTTTATAACTTTAGACTAAAGGGAGAGATAATATTCAAATTATTTTATTCTAATTATTAAATGTTAGTGATAGTAAGAGGTATCTAATTTACATTTGTTTTCAGTTTATTTATGAATAATAAAATTTATTTAGCAACTATAATATTTCCTTTTGATTCATTTTAAATTAAAATTTCTAGCTTTTAGTTAAAATTTGTTTTAAAGTAAAATATTTTAAATAAACCATTTCTAATTAATTATATTACCATTTTTTAAATAAGTTTGAATATTATTTTTTCATATGCCAGTTCTTTGTGAAAGAAGTAAGCTTATAAAATCTAAATAATTAATTTTAATAAAATTTAAATAAGTTATAAACTAAATATTATATCTATGAATTTAAATTTTATTTGAAACTTAGAAAATAAAAGATATTTAATTTCTCTTCTCAGTATTATTTTTATCATTCTTCTTGTGTATTATATTTTATGTTATAAATATTTAGTTTAAAATAAATTGTTAGCAGTTGTTTCAAACATACTGATAGTTTTTGGTGTTTATGAATAGTTTCAGTATAAAAAATATATATATAGTAACCTTTGTTTATAGTAATAAAATCAGCTCCTAAAAAATTTGCTTCTTCTATGCATTCTTTATAAATTTAATCCTTAAAATTTAAATAATATTATCCATAGAAACAATTTAAGCACTGCTTATTTTCTGTTGATAATTTTCTTTTAAGACACTTCTATTTTACTTCCATTTTTACTATTCTAATCAAAATTATTACTATTTGTAATTTTTGAAACATGAAATTTGTTTCTAGCTTTAAATGAGGAATACTACCAAGAATGTCTTTTATATTAATTTCCTTTGTATCATATTTACCTTATTTAATGTAGTTTTAACTGATATTTCTACATCATCTGATGAAATAAAGACTACTGAATAATTACCGCTTTAATTAATTATTCTAGTTATCCTTAATAAGCATTAAAACTTTTTTAATTTGAAACGAATAAGAAGGACCTCTTATACCTTTATTTTAAAAAGTTTATATTTAGTAAATTTAAATTTCCTTTTTCTTAGTAAATGGCACTTTCTGTATTTTAGCAACATTTTATTAGCATTAAGTATTCTATATTTTCAAATTTGTAAAAGTGTTATAATAATAACCGCTTTTTAGGTTTTTTAGTATAAATAGCATCAAACAAAAAATAATTAATGATAAATCAAAATATAATCCTATAATAATAAATAAATAAATAAATTTTATTATAGAGCGCGTAGCACTCTCGTTGGTGCGCAGCTCTTTAAAAAAAATGTTTCATACTGACAAGAATATTTGTTACTGATAAAATTATCAGATACTGATAAACCTTGTTCAATACTGGTATAATTATTCAGTACTGATAAAAATGTTCAATACTGATATAATTTTAGAATACTCGTCATCTTTAATACTTGTTGGAGGTCCAAGGACATGGCAGGATTGTGTCTCATTGCATCACCAAAGCAGAGGACGACATGTGTCAATTATGGGTACTTAAATTCCCCACCTCTGATGAAGCTCGCAATATTATTTCTTTTTCGTTCCAGAATTAAAAATAAACTAAGTCAAGCCAAGCCAGTGTCGAAGGCCTAAGAATCTTATGTCTCGAGGCCAAACCGAAGCAGAGGAAAACATAAAGTCGATTATGGGTACTTAACTTCCCCAACCTCTGATGAAGATGATCTTGTTGTTCACCTTCGAACAACTATGGCGGTTTTAAAAAATATAATAGTAAAAATAAAATGTTGTTTATGTTTATTTATAAATTTTAAAAATTAGCTAATGTTTCCTTAATCAGTTTCATTAAAAATATATGTGTTATTTTTATTTTTTTCTCATTTAAACAGTTTATCCGAATGAATTATAAGTACTCCTTGTCAATACCAAGCAAAATTATAATAGAATACATTATTCATTAGTATCTCAAACGTAGATTAGAGGAAATAATTAAACCCTCAATTAAAAATTATATTATTGGTACAATATAAATTTCTTATCTTATTTAATATAGAACTTTTAGCAAATGAATCTTCTCCATAATATTCAGTAGTATTCTTTTCTGTTTGAAACAATCTGCTAAGGTATTAACTATCTAATTAAAATAAAGCTATATCAAATAATTATTTAAGTTAGAATAAAAATATTCCTTATGATAAACATTTCAGAATTAAGACCCTATTTTATTGTAACCATCATTTCATTTAATAATAAAAATTCAACCATAAAAAGCTTTTCTATATTAAGAAGTAATATTTTTAATATTCCTATATAAGAATTTATAATATATATTTTACCTCCAGTTTAATACTTTTATTTAAAGATAACACACAATTTTAGATTAATTATGGTAAATTCTAAATTTAAAAGTCTTAAAATATACATTTTTATTTAGTAATTATTGAAGATTTAATAGTGGTAGATAAAACTATTAAAAAGGTTTAACTTTTTAGATAAGAAATGTAGTTTAATTTAGATTAGATTATAAGGTAGTTTTAGTAATTAGAAAGCATAAATTCTATGATACTAGTGTATAAGTAGTTGTAAATTACTATTAAAAGATTAAGAATGTAAAATGTTTATTCTTATATATTATCATAGTAAATAAATACTAAATCCACCTTAAAGTATCTTATATATTACTAGCGCTTTTTGTAGGTAAAAGATAATTTCTTAATTGTATTAATGATTTATATCTACCTTAGATTTGAAGATGATCTAATATTATACTGTTGTAATGTTTATTTTTATAAAGGTTTTTAGAACTTGGTCTTAAAGTTAGCTTAAAATAATAGGAGTTAGTTTTGATAGGAAAGACTATATATGAAGACTCTAATGATTGATGAATTTAAAGCATATATTAAATAAGATATTATAAAAGTATACAAATTATACAAATACATAGTAATTACAATTACTCCCTACTAATTCCTTTGCTTACTAATATTACTAAACATTATAAGTAAAACTATTTATATCTCAATCTTTATGCTCTATCATACTTTAGATCTTTCATTTCTCCTTGAAGGATTAATCTTGCAAGTGTTAAGTGAAATAGTTAATTGAATAACTAAAAGTCATATAGTAGAGATAACTGTAAGCTTAATTTATATTAGTAATATTGAAACTCATTTATAATAGCCATTCTTAAAAATAGTCTTTCAATCTAGTTTCACTAATCTAAATTTAAAGCTATATGCTGCAAAATGTAATTCATTATATCCAAAAAGTATTAAACTCCATAGTAATTAGTACATTTATTTTAGATTTAATTACTCTTTTACATTTTATTATTTAATTATATACTCTATACTAAAATAAATTAATGCTCTCTTAAATAACCTAATAGAAGCTTCTAATTTAGGCTAAAATGTACTTAAAAATAGTAATTATCTAATAAAAGAATCAAAGAACTATTAAGAAGAGCATTTCTCTGTTAATAGCATTCCACTTTAATTATTTTAAAAATCAAAGTTAAATAAAAGTTATACAGCATTTAATTAAAGCTAGTCTTGGATATAATCATAATGCTATGCAATTCCTTTTAAAATATAAACATTATCACTATATCATTTCTATTATTGCAATATTGTTAGACTCTTACTTAGTTGAGAAATATACCTACTACAGCTATAAGGGAAATGTAACTTATAGCTATTTAGCTTTGTAAATATAACAGCCATTAGTTTAAATAAGACTAGATAATTAAGCTAACTAGCATATTATCTTAAAACTTTTATTTTTAATATAGTAAACTAAGAACATATTTAAATGAGTCTATAATTTGGATAAATTAAAAATAAAAAAGACTTAAATAAATAAATTTGATTATAGAGCGCGTAGCACCTCGTTGGTGCGCAGCTCTTTAATAAATGTTTCAATACATGTCTATTTCTTCAAGTAAGCCTTCAGGTAATAAAAATTCTTCTCTTATTAGTTCCATATCTTCATCATTTTCTTCTTCAATATCTCTTGTTCTTCTGTCTTCTATCTATCTACGTTTTATTGATTCTTTGTTACAAGCGTCCATTATTTTTTTTTACATACTTTGCTAATTTCGTTTCTAATTCTTTTCTTCTTAATCAAGCTTTTATAAACTCATAAAAACTATCCTTTTCCTGCTCTATAATCTTTTCCTATTTCTTTTTTTCATTCAATTTTCTTTTCTAAGTATCCTTTTTTTCTTTTTTCTAATATGTTTTTGATATAATCTTTTATTATCAAATCAGTTTTAGCTCTTTTTTACTCTTCTTAGGTTCTAATGAATTTTTCGAATTTTACCGTACCTCATATTATATCAAATAGTTCCATTCCTTGTCTTTCTACTCCTATTGTTCTTAACTTTCAAATACATATTTATCTACTTTCTTTGTATTCTGAGCATTTTTCTATGATATGCCTTTCGTTTTCTCTTGCATCATTACAGAAAGGGCATTTGCTTGTCGCAACTAGGTGTCTTTCTTTTAAACAATCCTGGCTCCCATTACATCTCGTTCTTATTCTAAATATGTAGCATATTTCTTCTTTTCTATTTTTATTGTATCTCAGGTAATTGGGTGGTCCTACTACATATTCATCAAATATGTTTTTCTATACTGTAGAGTTGTTATCATTTACTCCATTCTTTCTCTATCTTCTATGTATACTCTATGTTCTCAAATTGCACGATTAATGTTTTTCTTCCCTTTTTGATTATTATTACCATCATCTATAAATATATTTTTGTCTTCAATTTTTAATTCTAATTTTATTGTCGTGCAGTATTGTTCAAAAATAAAGTTCTCTTCTTTACTTAGGTCAAACATTAATCCATCTACTGTTTTTCCTTAGTTACCTATTAGTCTGCCTCTTAATCTCAGCGTTTTCTGCCATAGGTAATGTTTAAATTTCATAAACTGTAACTCGTATTCTAGCATCTCATTTTACACTTAGAAAGGGGCATCTATGATTGCTCGTAAAGATCTTCTCTATATTATTTCTAATTGTTCCATCACTTATTTTCCTACAAATTATTCACAATATGGGATAACTTCTGTCCCATAGCTGAATACTGAGCTTACGAACGTTTTTATCATTATACCTGCGTTATATGGTGTTAATCCCTTATTCATTGCTATTTTACCCAGTATTCATGTTTACATCTTTTATGCTGCTTCTAGTCTGTTCTCCATGTGTTTTTCAAAGCTGATGGTTTCTTCTATTATATGCCCTAAGTACTAAAAGGACGTTACTCTTTCGATTCTTAAGTTTCCCACCTCAATAGTATTGCCTATATTTTCTCAGTTTCTATTTTCTGCTGCTTTTCATATCATTCATTTTGTTTTATCTGCAATTTCCAGTTTGTATTTTTCTGCCCATGAGGTTAAATTTTTGATTACTTCCTCTAATTATTCTCATTCACTTATTAAGGCTAGGTCATCTGCATATGCAAAACATCCTGCATATATTTCTTGTGTTCATCCCTCTTAGTTTTTAAAGTCTATCGTAATTCCTAGCTTTTAATCTTCCAAGCTATGGAGAAGTCTTGCTATTATTAAGTTAAATAGTCTTGGCGACGTTATGCTTCCCTGTTTTAGTCCTTTATTTGTCGCGAATGATTTTGCTATTTATTCATTGATTTTAAGTTTAATTTCTTCTTCACAGTAGAAGTTTGCTAGGAGTTTAATTATCTATTCCGGTACTTTTAGATCGTTTAGGATTTATCATATATCTTTTCTTTGCACCGAGTCGTACGCTTTCTTAATATCAACAAATATTACGAAAACATCTTTTTTGTTCCGTATTGATCATTCCTATACTGTTCTTAGGTTGAAAATTTATAGTGAGCATGATTTTCCTTTTTTAAAGCCATATTAATATTCGCTTTCATCATTATGCAGATATCCTTATAGTTGCTAGAAAATTCATGCATCTACTATTTTTAAAGCATGATTCAGTAAAGAGATTGGTCTATAATTCATCGGGTTCATCTGTCCTCCTTTTTTGTATATTAATATTATGTATTATTATTTCATCTCTTAAGGTATTACTCCCTCTTAAATCATCTTAACTATCATTTTACATGTTACTTCTGTTAGTTTTTTCCCACCTGCTAATATTGTGCCTACTTGTATTTCATCAGGTCCTGCTGCTTTTCATTTCGCCAATTAGTTGATGATTTCTCAAATTTCATATTCGTTTACCACTATTTATCTCTTGTTTAAGAATTTAGTTGGTAGCGTATTATCGCCATCTTCATACAGTTTCTACCATTCATCCCTGAAAGTATTAACATCTTCTTTTAATAAGGGTACTCATCAATTATTTTTTCTATTAAGTAAGCTTTTTAGTTTCTTCCACATATCTGTTAGACTTCCTTTATTTACATTGTCCATAAATAGGTTTAGTTAGTTTCTTTTATCTTTTTTTCTTGATTAAATGTATTCTTATCTTACTCTTTGGCATTCTCTTTGATTCTCAATTTATTGATTTTCATTTATTTGTTCTCTGTTCTTTACCCTTTATTTTAATTGTTTGCTGCATTTTCTAAAGATTTTATTACACTATTTTGTTGTTTCTGAATATTTATATATCTTAGAGTTTTATGTTTTGAATTTTCCACATACTATTTAAACTCCTTCTTATATCTTTTTCTTTCATCATTTATAAGTCTATGTGCCGTTTAGGTTATCAATTTCTTCTTCTTAGAGATTTTCTTGTATAAATCTTTCAAATTTTTCTTATATCTCTTTTTTCTTTAATAGTAGGTAGTTTATTTTTGCTATCTTTTATGGCTTTCTTACTTCTTTACCCATCTTTACCTATATAATACCAGGCCTATGGTCACCTATTACGTATGAGTAATAAAAATCACTCTTTAACACCTTTTCTCTCATACTCTCTTCGATTAAAAAGTAATCCATTTTATACTCATTGTTTTAGTGAATAAAGGTACCTATTTCAGTTGGGTCTAGGCATATTAAATTATTCTGTTCCATAAACTGTGTCATTCTCTTTCCTGCTGAGTTTGTTTTCTTTGGCAGTCATTTTTCTATGTGCGCATTTCAGTCTCCTATTATCATTATATTAAGTCCTTTTTCTATTGCTTATAGTTTAAATTCATTCACTAAATTATAAAAAGGCTCATACTGTTCGTTGTTATTTGCAACAGGAGCGTAGATATTTATTACTGCTAATTATTTCATTATTTCTATTGCCATTACTCTCGCTCCTCCAAAGAGCGTCATTTGGTTTACTTCATTCTATATCTCTCTGATCTCCTTACATATGTCGTTTCTAATATAAAATGCTACTCCTTTTCCTTTTTTTGATCCCACATTTATTAATATTTATATCCAGCTATATTACACATATCTTTTTAGTCTTCAATCTAAATTTCTTATATTGCCATTATGTGGATACTTTTTTGAGTCATGAATTTGGCTAGTGCCTCTTTTGCACTTCTTACTCCCCTAACATTTGCTGTCCCTATTTTTATGACTTATTCTTAATCTTTTTTTACACTCATTCCCTCTAATTCCTCTTCACCTTATTCTTCTTTTTATTCATCTTCCTTCTCCACCTTTTCTTCTTCTTATCTATCATTCTATGCTTCCATATTATTTTCTTTATTAGTTCTTTCCCCTTTTTTTCTTTTTCATCTTATTATCTACCTTTTCCTTCTTCTTATCTATTCTAATTTTCTTTTTTTTCCTTTTCCTATTAGTTGAAGTCGGATAATTGTTCATTTTTGTTTATCGGTTTCTTAGCATAGTACATTCTCATTGAAGTTTGCTTCAATTTACTTCTTTCTTCTCACTTTTATCTTGCATCTTATTCTTTTTCTTCTTGAGTTTGTTCTATTTCTTTTTGCTTTTTTCTTTTTTAATTTTTTCCTGACATACTCCATTATACTATTTTGTTTATTTCTTATTTCTTTTGTTAGGGTTTAGCGTTTTTACCATCACCTATCCTATCCTTTTCTCTAATTTGCTTTATGGTATATCTTATTATTTAGTTGATTGATTTCTATTTTATTTAATTATTTGAACATTTCTCTATCCCTCTGTCTTACATATGTCCAATTCCATTTTGATGAAAAATAATTTTTATTTATTCTTTAAGCATAAAAAAATTTTTATTATTTAATTGTTTAGTTGTTTTAATTATTTTTCTATTCTCCTCATTTTATTTCCTTCTCTTCTTCCCTTGATTCCTCTATAATCATTTATTCTTCTTCTCCAATTATCCTCTTATTTGCTTGATTTGCTTCAAAATCTGGTTTGTTTATTGTTAAAATAACTTCTCCTTCAAGCATCTCTAATTCTCTTGTATGTAGCTTTTTCCTTTTTGATGCTTCTACCCTTCTGCATTGCTGGTCTGTGTGCCCTTTCACTTTACATAGGCAGCAGATAAAATTTACTGGGTGTTATATTCTCATTTTGTTTCCATTCAAATCTATTACTTCTGGTATCCTTTTTGCTTCGTCTACATCCTTTAAGTCTAGGTAGACTACACTGCTCCCTGTTAGCATTGTTGTGTTTGGATATGTATGCTATATCTCTCCTCTTGATTTTCCATATTATCTTATTATTTCCATTACTTCCTTCATATTTGAGTATTCGTTAATTGTGAAGTAAATTGGGTAGTTATGAATGTCAAAATATTCCAATTAGTTTCTAGCTTAGATAGGGATTCTAACTCCTTTGAACGTTCATTCCCTGAATTAAGTGAAATGTTAGTATCTTTCTTCATTGTTAAATACCACGTATACAATTCCGTTTTATTTTACTATGAACTTCGCCACTGCTTGTCCGTAATCCTTCAATATTTGATTTCTAAACACTTGTATAACTTCTTAGTCTTTGGCCTTTTTCTCTACTAAATCAGTGTTTTCCAAGTAATGGTTAAAGTAAATTGCGGCCACCATTTCTGATAAATCATCATAGGCATTTTAGTAGACCCTTTACATTTATTCTTCAGGGACGTTGGCTGAAATGAGTTGTTCATTATTTTGTTAAATTATTACTTAGGTTGTTTTCTTTTTTTGCCACATTCCTTTCTTATTTTGTGCTCCTCCTTTTAGTACAGTTCGACCAATCATGGGTATATTGCTATTTTTTTTCTATTATTCGTTCTATTATTTCGTGTTCGTTCGGTCAGTTACTTTGGCCCTGCGTAGTCTGAGGTCTTGCATTATTAGTCTGGTTTCCATGCATAATAAAGAAGGTTGGAATAATTAAAGCAAAGACGTGGTAAAAGAAAGTGCTTCAGGTTTTCTCTCCTACTCTGAGGAGGTGGTATAAAAACCCTTCTTGAAGCTAACCATTTTTTAATATATATTTAATAACAAATTAAAGAAACATCTTAGTGACAATGCTAGTCTGTAGGAATTTATAAAAAACTTTAAACTTATAGACATTATATTAATTATAAATTTATATAAATAAACTTATTATCTACAAATTATAAAAGTTGCCTAAAATTATTAACTCTTAATGTGAATTTCCTAGTACAATTCAAACTTTAATTATTCCTTAAAATTAGAGCATCTTTAAATTTACTAAACCATTTTATATACTTTTAATAGCTTAGTCAACTAATGCCCGAAGATTAAAATTAAGTAAAAATAATAAAATTTTATTACTTAAAGATTAAAGTGAAATTAATAACTATTTATAAAGTTTGTTTAGCCTTCCCTCATGCTTGCTTTTCTTAAACTTCTTCTTTATCTAATACTATTACATATTCCTTCCCACTTTCATCAACAATTTCGATTTCCTCTCTAAAGTTTTAATCCTCCGAGCATAATGGTTAATTTACAGATTTAGAATCTTCTAATTATAATGTTTTGCTGGGTCTAATAGTAAATTATGCTTTTTCAAAGTATACCTCTTTTTGATCTTCTTAAGTATTCATAATTTCACCAGCTTCTTTAATTTGATTAAAGGACTTTATTTATGATGAATCAATTTTACTATTTTCTTATAAGCAAAGCTCTTAGCTTTGTAATTCTTAATATTTATTTGTAGTTTCGTTAACGAACTTCAAAATTTTCTAATACTTAGGATTTAGCTCCATTTTATAAGAAATCAACTCTTAATTTCCTATTTCTTATTTTACTATGTTAAAAACTTACCTTCAGAATAACTCTTTAATCTTTCTTAATCTATCGATTTAACTAGTTTTTTCCAACTTACTTCGTTATAAATATACTTAATCAGTAGAAATACTAAAACAAGAACTATTAAAATACTCATTAGAATTCCTGAACTAAAACTTAATTTATCATAAAATGAATTGGTTTATACACATCTTTAAAGATTTGTAAATTTACATTTCTTTTGGTACTTTATTTAATCTTGCTCACAGTCTCCTCCATCATATTTACATTCTTCATTGTTACACTTTTAATCACATATTCCATTTTATATAAATGATAGAAACTGACATCCTGTATTTAAGCATTTCTATTATTAAACTTTTATTTTTCAATCTAAACATTCAAGATTATCATAGTTACACTCTTTAATATTACATTCAAAATCACATATTAAGTTATTAAAATGTTGTTGAATACATCCCTTTTATGCACAGTCTGTTAAATAAGTAAGTTAACCATCACAATCTCCTTTATCAAACTTACAATCTATATTAAAGCATTATTAATCACATTTCTTATTTCCTAATAATTAATCAGGGCAAGTACAATTATTGCAATCTCCATTATCTTTATTACATTCTGGAATGTTACATTTCTAATCACATATTCTATCTCCTAATCAATACTTAGGACATCCTTTCTATTCACATCTTTCATAATTAACTAATTTATTTTATTACTCATCTTAATCAAAATTTGCACAATCTCCTCCATCAAAATCACATTCTGTTACATTGCATGAAACATCGCACTCTCCATCGTAAACTCATGATCAATAACAATTTTCACTACATAAATCATATTAGCAATCAGGTAAATCATATTAGCACTCTTTATTTAAGCATTATTTATCACACTTTTGATTATTTCTTAACTATTAATTACAGTTACAAGTGTTTTAACTTCTATAATAAAAACTACAAT
This sequence comes from Loxodes magnus, assembly GCA_946699065.1. Classification (NCBI taxonomy): domain Eukaryota; phylum Ciliophora; class Karyorelictea; order Loxodida; family Loxodidae; genus Loxodes; species Loxodes magnus. The sequence continues at coordinate 143,576 of CAMPDV010000689.1, forward strand.
CTTCTCCATCATAAAGACAATTGAAGTTATAGCAACTGTAATCACATAATCCATCATTTATTCAATTTATAGAGCAATCTTAAGAACATTTATGGGCAGAAGGAAGTATTTAAACAGTTTAGTTTAAGCAATCTAGATAATCATATTTACAATTATTTTCATCTTTGCAATAAAAATCACAAACTCCATTTAATAACTAACTTAAGTCACAACCAGTAGAACATTCGCAGTCTCCATAATCATAATTACATTTTTCTACATCACATTGAATGTCACAAAATCCATCTCCTAAATAATAAGCTTAACATTATTCAGAACATTAGCAATCTCCATAATCGTAATAGCACTCTTAAGTCAAGCAATATAAATCACATTTACCATTTCCTAATGATGTAGCATTACATCCAATAGAACACTCACATTCATAAGAATCGAAGTTACAACCAATTTAACTACAATTATAGTCACATTATCCATTTAAATAGAGCATTTAACATTCATTAGAACATAAGCAATCTCCTTCATCATAGTTACATTACTAATTATAGCATTCAGGATTACAAAATTCATTATTCAAAAATAAGAAATGACATGCAATAGAGCATCAACAATCTTAACCATCATAATTACATTTGTAGTTATCACATGAGAGATCACAAATTCCATCTCCTTATTTTAAAATACATTCTGTAGAACATTAACAATCGCCACTATCATAATTACATTATTCATTATAGCACTAAAAATCACAATTTCCATTTCCTAACATATCAAAAGTACATTATTTGCTGCATCTACAATCCCAATTGTCATAATTACAAAGTTCATTATTACATTATTAATCACAAATTCCATTTCCTAGCCAAATTTCATTACAAGATGCTGGACAGAGACAATCTCCTTAATCTCAATTGCATTACTCAAAGTTACATAATTTGTCACACTAAGAATCACCTAGTCAAAATACGGGACAATAAAGTGCACATCTACAATCAAAATTATCATAATTACAATCTTTAAAGTTGCATTACTGATCACATTTTCCATCTCCTAATAAAGATTAATCACATTATTATAAGCAGAGACAATCTCCTTAATCATAGTCACATAATTAAAAATTGCATTCATCGTTACAAACTCCATTACCTAGCAACTCATTTGTACATCCTACCACGCAAATACAATCCCAATTATCATATTTACAGGATAATGAATTGCAATCTGTATCACATTTACTATTTCATAATAGATTAGTATCACAGGTAGGTGAACATTGGCAATCTCAATTATCATAATTACATTACTCAATATCACATTCTAAATCACATAGTCCATTTAATGAAAAATAATCTGGACAATCTTCTGCGCATCTGCAATTAAAATTATCTCAGTTACAGTCACTTAGATCACATTCTTTATCACATTTTCCATTTTCTAGCATATCTTAAGTACATGTAAAAGGACAATTGCAATCTCCATTATCATAATTACAATATTCATTATTGCATTAGTTATCACATATCAAATTGCCTAAATAATAATTAGGGCATTCTTTTGCACAAGTACACATCCAATTATCATAAATACAGCCTTTAAAATTACACTCTATATCACATTTTTCATTGTATTTTAAATCTTAAGTACAATTTTAAGAGCAAGAGCAACTTCAATTATCATAATTACATTATTCAGTATTGCATTCATCTTGACATATTTGATCATTCTATAAATTGAATGAACATTCTTTAGAGCAAAAACAATCTTAATTATCATAATTGCATTATAAAATATTGCATTATTAATCACAATTTTAATCTCCTAATTTTAAAAAATCACAAAATTTAGAGCATTAACATTCTCCATTATCATAATTGCATTATTCTACATTACATAAATTATTACATTATTAATCACTCAAAAAGTTGTTTTAGCAACCTTTGGCGCATGTGCAATCTCAGTTATCAAAATCACAACCTTTAAAGTTACATTCTTCATCGCATTTTCCATTCTAATACAATTCTTAAGTGCAGTTTTATGGACATAAGCAATCCCAATTATCATAATTACATTATTCTACATTACACTCAGAATTACATTATTTATTTCCTATTAATCAAGGATAGCATCCTATAGTACATCCACAATCAAAATAATCATAATTACATCCAGCATAATTACATTCAGAATTACAATATCCATTTCCCATTAAAGTGAAGTTGCAATTCTCTGGACAAAAACAATCATAGTAGTCTCATTAACATTATTCTACCAAGCACTTAGAATTGCAACTACCATCATTTAAATATTAATCTGGACATTATAATGCACAAGCACATTTTCAATTATCATAATTACAATCTTAAGTATAACATTCTTCATCACACTTTTCAGTTTCTTCTGAATCTTGTCTACAGGATTAAGAACATTGGCAATCTCCTTTATCGTAATGACATTGCTCAGTATTACATTCAATATCACATACATTGTTTCCTAATTATTCCTTTTTACAATTTCCATAACATCCACAATCAAGTCCATCGAGATTACATTGTAAATTATTACAAGTTTTTTCACATATACCATTTCCTATTAAAAATTTAATACATGTTTATGAACATAAACAATCAAAACTATCATAATTACATTATTCTGAATTGCAAACACTGTCACATATTTCGTTTTCTAAAAAATTACTCTAGCAACCTTAGACACATGTGCAATCTCAGTTGTCATAATCACAACCTTTAAAATTGCATTCTTCATCGCATTTTCCATTCTACTACAAATCTTAAGTACAGTTTTATGGACATAAACAATCCCAGCCATCATAGTCGCACTTAGATATATTACAATATTCACTGCATACTTAATCACCTTTCATGTAAGGTGTGCATCACTCTTAGCAATTGCATTCCTAATAATCGAAGTAACATCCAGGAATATTACATTCTTCGTTACACTATCCATTTCCAATTCAGGAAACATCACAAGAATATGGACATTTACAATCTCAATTATCTCATAAACATTCTTCAACATTACAATCATAATCACAAAATTTATTAGCTTGTAAATTATTTGTGCAATAATCTGCACAGGTACATTTTCAATTGTCATAATTACAATATTTAAAATTGCACTCTTCGTCACATTTTTCATTTTCCCTCAAATCTTAAGTACAAGATTATGGACAATTACAATCTCCGTTATCATATTTACATTGTTTCATATTACATGCAGCATCACAATACCCATCTCCTAGCTAATCATTCCTGCAATCTATATAGCATTAACAATCAAAGTTATCTCAATTGCATTCATTATTATTACAGCTTTCATCGCATTCTCCATCTCCTAATAATATTTAATCGCATTGCGAAGAACATTTACAATCTCAGTTATCATAATTGCATTATTCTACATTGCAAGATGTTTAGCATGATCCATCACCTTATCATAATTAAGGACAATTTCATGAGCATGTACAATCCCAATTATCATAATTACAATTATATGAATTACATTCTTCATCACATTTTCCATTCGATTGCAATTCTTAGATACAACTTTTCTTACACTCACATTATCAATTATCAAAATTACATGATTCTACATTGCACATAGAATCACATCAAAAATTTTCCGAAGCTTCAGTAGTACAATTTTCAAAGCAAAGACAATTTTGATAGTCAAAATTACAAACTTCAGAATTACATTCCTCATCACATTTTTAATTTTCTAGTAAATTTTAAGTACAAGATAGTGGACATAAACAATCACCATTATCAAAATTACATTATTCAGTATTGCACTCTTAGTTACACGCTCCGTTACCTATGCTATCTTATCAGCATTTCATAGAACACTTGCAATCAAAATTATCTCAGTTGCATTATTATAAATTACATTGCTAATCACAAGTTAGATCTCCTAATAATGATTAATCGCATGTTAATGGACATTAGCAGTTTCAATTATCAAAGTTACATTATTCAATGTTACATTATTAATCACATTTACCATTTTTTGAAAAATATTCTATACATGAGTAACTGCAAGCTTTTTATTAATCATCCATTACAAAATCTTTTTTTGAAAATCCTAGAACATAATTATATCAGTAGCATCTGTCTTCAAATTCATTTAAACAAGTTTAATATCCCTTAGGAAATATTTCACTATTTCCAAATATAAAAATTCCTACTATTGCATGTACTATCAAAGCATAAGGTATCAAATTTTGAATACTAATGTGTATATTAAAGGAATATTTCTATATTTTCTTATAGAAAGTAAGCAATAAATATTTATCTGATAAATATGCAATAATAAGAGTAAAAGTAGATATTATTATAATCAAAGGAATACCAGAAGAATAAACTAAGGAAGTAAAAATTATTGCACATATAAATGCACTTTATTATGGCAAATCAAATTCAGAATCATTTAGTTCGTTATTTTAGATTTAAGTAATAATTTTTTTAGATTTTCACTTGGCTATTAATAGTTTGAAAGGTTTCAAAATAACTTTAAGTAAATTAGGAATTACTGATGCCACAATCATAGTTGTTGTTATTCCTTTTCCAACATTGATATACCAATATCTTACGAATATTTCCCTATAAAGTTAATCAATTAATAAAATAGTAAAAGCGTAATTGAAGAACTAGAATATGAACATCTTTTATCATAATATTTTTTAAGATTCTGTTTATTCGTGCTTCCTTTCTATTTTATTTAATTTCTTCAAACTTAAAATTATAACTCTATTCCAAAAAATTATAACTAAACCTATTCCTATTTAAATAGCTCAATGCTTTAACAACTCTTCTCTAAAATTGTTACAAAACTAAGCTTCATCAGATTAACCTTTCAAAATATCATAAACATCTTATTAATAGCATCAGCAGTAATATCCTTTAGAAGAAGTATCATATTAATAAGTTTCTTTAGCATATTCTTTCTATAAGTCTTAAATTTTTATTTTACTATTCTTTAAAATGTTTCTATTAACAGCTATGTAATATTACTCGCATTCAGATTTGGTTGGAAAATTCACGTTTTCGGCTTAATTGATAGATCAAATTAAAAGTAAGGAAATGCCGATTATAACTCCTGAAATAAGCGATACAAATAAAGATTATAGCTTTTATTTCAAATAAGATACTTCAAAATTTTCCCAACATATCTAAGAAGGTTCTTATGCTTCTTTTACAATAAGAGGTTAGGTCTAGTTTCATTTAATTTCTTTAGGTTACATTTATGGAAAATATTAAGTTTCTCTATAATCGTTTATGCATTTGATTTACGATTGAATATGCTCAAAAATAATGAAAACTTTAACTATTTCTTATTCTTGATTTTATTCTTTCATATATGTTATTTTTACTTCATTTAAAATGCTTTATAGCTTTTATTCTAGTTTGTTATTTTATTTTTTCCTTGATTAAAGTTAGTTTTAAATTTCTTATTTTATTATTTTTATTTATAATTTCTCAACATCATCATAACATTTTTAATAAAAGGATAAGTTTTAAATTTATCTTCCTATTACTATTTCATTAATTTATCCATATTTTCCAAAGAAATTTCTTATTTTATTTTCATTTATTCCTTACTTTGGTAATCCTCTTATTTCAACACTATATTTTCCTACTCTATTCTCTTAAAAATTAAATCTGTGTAATCTTTTTTTCGTTTTTAGTCAGTAACAAAATAAGAAAAATAGAAATACTATGCACTAAGCAAAGTCTAGTAGCCCTTCTTACAAGTTTCTCCGTTTTGTTTAGTTTAAAGTATCTTATTCATATAACTATTGCTGTTCATCTTTGTCTAAAGAACTTTTAACATTTTCAATTTCTATTCCTCGTAACTTATATCACTTATAAGTATATTTAGTAGTCTCTCCTTTCAAATTTTATGTTTTTGTATAATTTTCATCGAAAATTCAAAAGTCTACTATCTTTTTCCCAGTATCAATATTTCCAATCGTAAGAGATTCTAAAATTCCTGCTTCATCTTTTTCATAACCTTTTCCTTTATAGTTCAAATAAATATTTACTATATTTATGCAACTTAAAATGACAAAAATGAATATTAATCATTTTACTCAATCGAAATAGAGCTCGACTCCTATTCCAAATTATCTTACATTTTTAGGGGAAACTTGAATAATTTATAAGCTTCTTTCTACTTTTAGATCTTCAGCTTGTTTCACTTCTTCAGTACCTTTATTTTTTCTTTCTTGCTCTTATTACAAATGACTTTTCGCGTTTTCTACCTTTTTTGAGTCTTCTTTATGTACGTTTACAAAAGAATCCTTGGGGTAAAACATTTTATAATTAAATGAGAGTGACTGGTATTTAAATAAGGTAATTAGAACATTATATCATAAATATTAGTTATTTATTACATTGTAATTATTTTAAATTTAATTATAGACTATTAATCATTAATTTAAGCTTCTACTATGCTACTATATGATATTATAACTTTATAATATAAATAATTAATTTTAATTATTTCTTTATATAAGATAAGCATGTTTTGTTTGCATTGTTTTTATTTGACTTTATTAGATATTTTACATCCCTATCTTGCTCCTTTTTTAATAACTATAATTAGGATAATTTTTATGAAATATTTGCTAAGAGAAAATAAATAAAAATAAAAGCTTTTAATTTTCTCATTAATGAATTATAAATTTTAAGATTGCTTGGTAGAATCCAGTTTTGTTCCTTTATTGCAATTAAAAGTAGCTTATTTAGTTTTCTGAGATAAACTTTTTAATTTGGAATATAAATATATTAAATATTAGTGTTTTTTTCTAATTTTTAGACTTAAAGCCTTTGAATAAATATATCTGTATTTATTAATATAAATTAAATATTAAACTACTTAATAGCTACTATTGCTTTATAAATATATGTTTAGTTATGCTTTTAATAATTTTACCAAACTTACACCTTTCTTAAATCCTAAGCTGCTTAAACTTTATTCTCCTTTTTGGCTTTTATTTTTTAATTAATTTATTATATTCATAGCAGAATTAATTTGCTCTGTGAAAGAAAATAAAGAATTGATAATATAAAAATTAGCTTTTCATAGGAAATACACTATTAATTTAGGTTAAATATGCCTAATATTTAGTTTAACTTAGAACTAAGCTAAAGCAACTTATTATTAATTAAATAGCCCAAATAATTTCTATTTTATACTTCTTTATTATTTTTTGGAATTGATTTAATGAAATATTCTGAATAAAGAAAAGAGAGATAAATTTTAAAAGATATAGTAAATTAATAAAGGCTTAGTAATTACATCTAATGATATATCATTTAGTAGTAGCCACTTTAATTTTAAGGTTTAAATCAAGTTAGTTTTAAATTAAGATTCTACTAATATTAGATTTATTCCTTTATACTCAAATAACATGTAGGCTTGTATTTAACTCTTAGAGATTCTTAGTAGAATCTATCCATCATTTTATTTTCTTGCTGATGTATAGAAATAATTATGCAAGCCAAATAATTATTCTTATTCAGCTCCTACTAATAGATAGGCTGATCAAAATTTAAAGAATCAATAAATCAAGCAGAAGAAAGATAAAATTAATTATGAAATAGAGATATTTGTTTAGGCTATTCAATGCTAATTAAATAAAAAGCTATATTAGTATCATTAAATCCAACATCTAATTAATACATTTATTTATTCTAATTAAGCTTTAATTATTAAAAACCATTTTGATTGCTATAAGTCTATTAGCTATTAATAGCCTGATTATTTTATATTTGCCTTAGATTATTAAAGTCTTAACTTCTTTTTTACAATTAAGCTTTTAATTTCACATTGCTTAATTTATTAAAATCTAAGACTTATAAGCTTTGGATATAATTAATGGTTGATTACTCAGTATATTAAATATAATAGATATATTTTCTTATTTCAATAAGCATAAAGATTTAGTTATTGTTTAATAAATAAAGCAATGCATATTAATAGATTTAAATTAAATACACTAAACTAAGAACTAACACTATTATAGTTATAAAGCAAATACAATTAGGATTATAGTTCATTATTATTATTATCCTTGCTGAATTAACTATTAATAATAAGGCTTAAATTAACAGCAATTTTTGGATAGAATTATTATTTATATGGTACTATTAAGAATGTATAAAGTATTAAAGGAAAATCAAATTTAGAATCAAAATCTATAATTAACAATTATAGATATCATATAAGTAAAATTTTAGATATATGCTATTTAGAGATAAATTTAATTATTATTGCCTTACCACTTTCATCATATTCTAACTTTTTAAAAACTATCTATAAAAATTGAGAAGAAATAATTATAGCTATATAGATAAAATTAATTTAGAACTAATGCTAAAATCAATGTATTAAGATTAGTTATGAATTGTTATATCTCTATATGTAGATTTAAATAGCTAAATGCTTGGAAATAAAATAAACTTACTAGTATATCAATTTTATCTAAATTAAATCTAAGAAAGAACTTTATTTCACAAATAAGCATCACATATATATTCTACTTAGCTTCTATATTAATTAATTAAAATAAACCTTATAATTATTTAAAATAGTAGCCTTCAGTCAAATAAATCTGTTCTAATTATTCTTATACAAATAAGTTAGAAGTTCTTTAGTTTAGTCCATTATTTTGATTTATTTTTGAAGAAAGAACGTAAATTTATAAAAAAATTAATTTATCCCTCATATGCTATAAATTGATTATCTAAAAGTAAAATAATTTAGATAAAAGCTACATCTATTAGATTAATTAAAATTACTTAAAGGTATAAAGATCAGATTTTTATACTTTTATTTGATATACTTTGATTTATATAATTTTTAAATCTGGTATATTCCATTCAACTTCTTAAACTTTAAGATTTTATTTTTATATATCTATTTCATTAATTTATCTCTATTCTTTCATAGTTTTAAACTATTTTTCTACCTAAAAAATTAATAATTTTAGATCTAAGTTAGTAACTCTGATCTTTAACTAATAAAATAAATTTAAGATTAAACTTAGTAAAGTTCAGAGAATTAAAAATATGAAAAGGCAATTTAATGAAAATGTAATAAAATAGTTATATCACCTTAGTAGTTATAGATATTCCTTTCAAAGTTCAGTCTTAAGATAATATTAATTTAATAATTAAATGTTTACTAAAAATAATCTTAAACAAATTAGGATTTTTAACTATTCATTTATTAAACTAAATTCCTAGAAATGCATAGCTCCTTTCTGTTTATTTTATAAGCTTTATAGTTCTTTTTTAACAAATAAATTTAGTATAGTTGTATTTAACTTCCTGGAATATTCTAATTTTAGCTTTTATAAATAAAGTTAGACTTCAATTGAAAAAATACAAATATTAAAAGAGTTAGAATCATATAATTTCAAAATAATCCCATATTTCAGGATACCCATTTAAATTATTAAAATTAGATAAAATCATTAAAATCACTTAAATTCCTAATCAATTTCTTAGGTGTTAATTTAAACAAAAAAGGTGTAGCTATTAAAGAAATTGAATATACTTTTTTAAATTGATTCTTAAATTAAAAAGAAAGCCTCACTAAATTTAATTAAACTATCTCAAATCTTCTAATATATCTTTTTCCTTTTTTTCTTCTACTGATTCATTAAATAATTACTTTATAAAATTCCCTTATTTATTAATTTATTTTTATTAAAGAAAATTAAAAGATTAATAAACTAGAAAAGAAATAGTAAGATAATACATAAAGACAGAGATATAGAAAAAAAGATATTCAAAAATCTATTTTTTAGTTATGAAGAAGCATTCTTTTTGTTTTAGATTAAAAAATTAATAAAGTTTATGATTTTTAAACATTTCAAATTTAAATAATAGAAATAATTAAAAAACCTTTTAAGCTCTTAGCAATAAATTTTCATCAATATATAATTTTTTCTTTTATTATTTAGAGGAAAAAAGTTTATTACAAGCTTATAAAATATTTTACGTACTTTAAGAGACTTTTATTACTAACTTAATAATAAATTTCTTATGTTTAATATAATAAAACTCCTTCAAAAGATTTTGCTGGATATAATTGAAATAAAGGCTATTAATTTTATTTATTTAACTTTAAATTATATAAAACTCCTAAATTTCAAAAGATTTCAATTAATTTTTAATAAATAAAATGTTTAGTTGATTTAAATAAAATAATAGCAAAGAGTAAATAAAGAATTACACTAAAATAATAAATTTATACTTATCTTAATAAATTCTTTATAGATAATCTTGATTCCCTTGATTATTTATTAGTTCCTTTAATAAAAATATTAACTATTAAATAATAACTCTAAAGTTTACAATGAGACTTATATTTAAAGTTTATTAACTAAAATTAAAAGATAAACTTAAAATTAGAACTATAAAGGGTTAATAAGGAACTATTATCTAAATAATTATAAATTTAAGAAATAAACATTTATAATCTCTTATAAAATTACATCACCTAAAAATTATTAAAATAGCTTTATATAATTAAGAAGGATAAATATCAAATAATAAATAAATAATCAATTCCAATGTTTTTATCAAAGTTCAAACATAAGAAATAATTGAAAAAACAAATAAAAAATTTTCAGTTTAAAAGAAAAATTGTAGGATTATATAAAAACTTCAAACAAAGTTTGTGAAGAAAGTTAATTTATAATTCATCTTAATTCTTATGATCTTTTTGTATTTTTTCCAAACAAATAGATTAGCAACTTTTTCTATCTATAATTATAGTTAAAAATACTCAAAAGTTAATCTAAGAAAGTTTACAACTTATTTAAGGTTTGAAGCAAAAGAATCTTTAACAAGAATTTTATATTTAAAATATGAAAAAATTACACTAATTAAATTAGTAGTTCATGCTAAATTAAAAAAAGTAAAAAATTAAAGATTTTATATTTTTAACTTAAAAGAAATAAATAACAAACTTCTTAAATTTTAAAGAATCATAAAAATAAAAATAAATTTCGAATATGAAAAAATTTAATTCTTTAGGTGATAAATTTAATTAAAAGATGTAAGATGCTTTTCTTAAAATATTATATAAATGGTTAAAGCATCAATAATTAGATGGAATTATTTATCAATAAAAATTAAAAATTTAGAAAACAAATTTTCTCCCAAAAAATGATGTAAAAATGTATTAATATTAAATTTTAGTTAAAATGAAATAAATAAGTTATAAAAATTTAATATGTTTTAATAATAAATAAATTAGCTTTAGAATAGCAAGAAAAAATAAAATTTCATATAGTTTACGTAAATTTGTATTAAATATGCAAAAATATCTAATTAAATGATTTTACTATTTCTTAAAAACCAGATTTATAGTTATGAATAGCTTTAATGAAGTTTGATAAAAGATTATAGTTAAATAATCAAATTAAATTTAATAAGTTTAAGCTTTCTCTCTTATTTTAAAAGCCAAACAATAAAGTAATTATAAATTCTAAAATTTTTAAAAGAGAAACCTCTTTGTATATCAAGTAATTAAAATTATTTATTTATTTATTTTATCTAGTTATATTAAAAAATTAAATATAATATTTTTCTCTTCTAAAATAAAATTATTTTTTATTTAATAATAAAATATAAAATATTATTTAATTCAGAGATTATTTTATATAATTATTTATTTTTTAATTATTTAAGTTTTTATCATCATTTTAACATATTTTCAAGTAGAAAAATTAGATCTAGATCAGAACTATTTAAACTCAAACAAGTAATTTGAAAAAATTAATATTTTATAGGATTAACTATTATTAATTTGAGACAGTTTATTCCATGAAAAAGAGACTTAATTTTCAATAAAAAATAGATTTATATAACTAAAAGTAATAAACTTATTTTAATTAAAAAATATTTAAGAAATAATTCCTTTATTAAATTTAAGAAACTTTTGCAAAATTTAAATTTAGTAATAAAAAAATCAAATTTTTTGCTTTATAATATTAAACTTTATAAACATTTTTAATAATGAATATTGTAAAATAATTTGGATGTGATATGACTAAAATGGACAGATTGAATTTGGAAGCTTTTATATTTTATAATTTTACATTTATTAATTGATTATGGATTTTTCTCTGTAGTTGATTATTAAAATTAAGCTATTAAATTCTCATATAAATAATAATATTATGCAATTTACACTCAAATACTAAGATTTTTAACTTTAAAAGATTTTATTACTTATAATTAAAGTTATTATGTTTAAAAGCATAAGTTTTTGTGTAAATTTTTATTCTTAAATTTATAATTTTTATTAATTTGCTTTGTTATACAAATAAGCTATTATCATACATTTTTATTATTATTTAGAGAATATCATAGTAAAGAAATTATTATAAGATTTTTTGAATATTTTTAGGGAATAAGTTTGATCTTTAAATTAGTTTAAAATTTGAAACTTTTTATTTAACTAAATTTAAAATAATTATAGCAAAAATTTAGATTCTAAGATTATTAAAAGATAATTATAATTTTATAGAAATGCTTTGCTTTGCTAATTGAAATATACTTTTATCCTTTATAATTTTATTTTTGCTACTCTTATAATTAAAAAAATGAAATAAATCTTTTTAGTTCAATCTAAATAAACTTAAAAATAAATAATTAATTAATATAAAATAGCAAAATTTAAATTTAATAATGTTCGTTGCTATTATCAGTCTTCTTTATATTAGTTATCTCTTTTCAAAAGAATTTTCTCGAAATTTTAAATAATTAATAAAAATAATTAATTATATATTAAAACTATTATAGTAAAGGTATCTAATAATTACCAAATTAAAGTTTCTTTTATTTATTAAGTAAATAGATTTAAATAAATAAGATGCTTATAAAAAGAAAAGTAATACTTAATTATAGAATTAAAAATAAAGATATTCCAAATGATATAAAATATATTTGTATTTTATTAATATAATATCATTTTAAAGTTTATTAAGATTTATCTATAAAAAATTTATTTAATTTTATAAAAAAAATAAATATTACATCAACCAAAAATATAGCAACTTTAAAATAAATTTTAGTATATTAATTATAAAGATATTGGTAACTAAATTAGATTTAGAAAATAATTATTAATATTTGTCGTATAAACTTAATAAGACTTAATTTGTTATATGTAATTATTAATAGTCATTATGTATTAGACTTCATTTTATTTCTAATTTTGTTTGATTTTATTTATTTTTCATTTATTATCTAAAAGTCTTATAATTTAAAAAATTTGGTGTTTAGTTTATTTATTTAAAATTAAATTTATTTATCTTAATTGAGGTTAAAATGACTATTTAAAATAGATAAAGCTATTTATAATTAAATAAATAAATAAAGTTAATTATTTAAGATTTTATCCAAAAGCTAAATTATTAAATTATTAAAGAGTAGCATGGATTAAGATAAAATATATTAATTAATTATATAAATATAACTATACATTATTTAGAAATAATTTAATAATTGGTGTTACCTAAACTATTTAATAAAAGCTTTAAATATTATAATTTAATAAAACATTAATAGAACTGTCTATTCTAAAGAATATCCTACTATAAAAATTAAGATTTAAATTATTTATAAATTTAATTATTAAACTAAAGATAGTTATATAAGAATAAATTATAATAGATTTATAAATATTATTTAAATACATATATTATAACAATTGAAGGCTATATAAATATTTAATATTTACTATTTATATTCTCTTACAGATTTAAAAATATATGAGAAATTAAAATTATAGTATTAAACTACAAGATTACTTAGTTTAATGTTTTTTAATTTATTAAAATTGTATTTATTTTTTAATGCTATAGAAAATTTAAATAAAAAAGTAAGACAACTAATATTTATTAATATTTAACTAATAACTTAAATATTTAACCTATTTATCAATTTAATATTTAATAAAATGTAATTTTCTTTCAAGTTGCTATTAAATTATTTTAAAATAATTTTAAATTATATTTTCAAGATATAATATATAAGCATTATCTTCATATTCTTTTCATTTAGATTTATTAATCTTCTCTATTTTTAACTGAAGAAAATAGAAATATTAAATATTATTTTGATTTAATCTTTTATTCAAATATAGTTAACTCATTGCTTAGTTTAACTTTAAAATTTCTATCGTATTTTTAATTTGAAATTTTAATTTGATATATAATGAAATTATATATGATTTAGTTTTTATAGTTTCTTAAGAGAAGGCATAGTTATAAAAATATTTAACAATTTAGATAAATTTTAATATAATATAAAATAGATATAAATAAGTTTATTATGTTTGTTGCAAAATATCTATATTAATACAATAATATTTAATTTTTATTGGAATTTTTTAATTATGCAACTTGCTTAATTTACTAAACTTTCTAAATAATTATTATTAAATAAAGAAATAAGATAAATACGCTCAGGTAATCTTTTTGTTTGAGCTATTTAATTATTTTAAAATTAAAAAATTATAATTCGGTTTTTTGAGATTATTTCTAGATTTATCAGAATTAGGCTGAGATATTTAATAAATAATAATCTTAGCTGATGCTTTCAATTTTAATTATAAACATGTAATGCTAAAAATAATTTAACTTTAGTTTTCTAAATTTAATAAAATTAATAAATCTATTTGAAACAAGAAAATTTCTTAATAAATTAAGTTTAAGTGAACAGTTTTTCTTATATTGTATTTTAGTATAATTAATATTAAATTTATTTTATAATTATTAAAGCTTTAAGAGTAAATTATTACTTTTCCTCTAAGTTAATTACAATATATTTAAACATTTATTTCAAATATATAAAATTTTATTAAATCTATCACATAAAAATAATACTCCTTCTAAATTTAGTAAGGGAATTATCTATATTCGAAGAATCTAAATTCTAGGTACAATTAAATAATAAAAATAAATTTTTCAAATCACAGAATTTAATATTTCACTCAAGATTAATTAAATAAACATTTCGAAATAATCTAAAATATAAATAAATAAGTTGCTTTATCTTATTTTCGTGAGTAACAAATAGATAGTGATTCTCTTTTTTACATTTTTGTAGCAAATATAGAGAAATAATTATAAATAACTTAAAAATTAAATTAAAAAAGTTTGATTTGCTATATCAATTTACCTTAGACTAAAATTATAATAAGTACTTGTATAACCTTATTTTATATCTTATCATTTAACAATAAATTTTCTTATATATTTTAAGTTAGTTTGCCTATTTTATAAAAATATATAAAAACTAAAGAAATTATTAAATTATATATAGCCTTCTAAAAGTTAAAGGTCTTAATAAATACTTTAATTGCCTTTTTATAGAAGATTATTTCAATTATTAATATAAAAACTTAAGAAAACTACTTTTATTTAAAACTTAGATATAAACATCTAAAATTGTATTTTCGCATTATTTTCATAAAAAACTGAAAGAAAATTAGAAAAAATTCTGAATTTTAGGTTGAATATTTAAATAATAAAAGCTAATGTAATTAGTATGTGTTTCTAAATAAATTTTAGAGATTATATAAATAAAAATAAATCACGAAATAATAAAATAATTAATTATAGAAATAATTAAATAAAATAAGAAAAATATAATTAAAAAACTTATTAAAGTTATTTATAAATAAATATGATAAAAGCGAAGAAAAAAATCAGAATTTATAGAATTTTCGATGCAAGTAAATTTATATTTAATTACTATATTATGCATAATATAAAATTTAAGATCATAAAATAAAAAGCAAAAATAAAAATTTAAGAAGTTTTATCAATTATAAATAAATTTAAAATATAAGACAATCGTATTCTAGCTTATTCTAAAATGACTTTTATCCAAGAATGCTAATTCTAATTTGGAGATCAATTTATGTATATTTTATTAAATATGAGAAAGATAAACTTCTAGAATCTGCATTTTATTTAAATTTAAAAAATATTATGTTTAGAGTAAAAATGAAATAAAGTTTAATAATCTAAACATCAAATTGTAATTTAAGTAATTAGTAGTCATAGTAAAGTAAGAATCCGCATTAGTCTAGTGGTTAGGATATTCGGCTCTCACCCGAAAGACCCGGGTTCAAGCCCCGGATGCGGAATTTTATTTTTATATAAAGAATACTTAAAATTAAAATTAGAATTTCAAACAAAGATAACAACTTTATAGTTAAACTTAGCATTTTAAGGTTAATTAAATAAGATTTGCTGCTAAAAAGTTATAAATAATAAAAATAAGTTTATATTATATTAAAAATAAATAGTTATTTTTGCTTTTGTTTAAAATCCATTAACTTAACTAATGAATCAGAAAACATTAAATTTTAATTTATAAATTAATAATAATAAAAATAAAAATAAGGATATAATTTTAAGAAGAATCTTTAAAGTCTAAAATATTGAAATATGATCTTAAATTAATAAATTTAAAATTTACTTTGCACTCTATTTGCTCTTAAAGGTTTTCAGAGACACCAACCATTTTCTAGCTTATTAATTAATTCCTTTGATATATTTGAGTGTTAGTTTTTTAGTTTAACTTTCCTGAACATTAAAATTATTAATTTTAGTTTCTATAAAATTTCGAAAAAATCCTTATTTGATTTATTTATTAGAATTAAAATAAAAGAAACGAATTTTTTGTTTCATCTTTTTTAAATCTTTGTATATCTTTTTTATATAGAAAACCAATATAGACTTTAGCGTTTATTTTTATATGGTTGTTGATTTATGATTTGTCTTTACATTGATAAAAATTTTAATTGAACTTTTAATTATTTTTATGACTAAGCCTTTTGAGATTAGAATAGATGCATTTCTAAAAATAAATAATTTTGGTTTATAAAAATATTTAAATCACTACAAGCAAGTATATTTGTATTAGTACTTTCAATTTATTAATTTAACTTAGACAAAATAATAAAATTTTTTCATAACTGATTAAGAAGTTTCTTTACAAGATTATTTTAGTTATTTTTATTTTCTGCTTCAATATGACTAACTTCCTAATATTATTCTAGCTTATTAATTCTTTTAGTTTTATTTAATATAGTAATAAATAAAATAAATAATATAGTTATTACTTGAATCAGTAGAAATTAAATAACTTAACTTTTATAATAATAAGTTAGAGTTAGTCTAATTAAGATTTATCTAAGTAATTACTTATTCCATATAATACCTTTTTAAGCTTTATATCTAATAAAAATATTTGAAATTAGATGATTTAAGGGTTTTAAAATAATTTATCTTTAGAATAAAAAATTCTTGTAGAAAGAAAATTTTTTAGAATTTAAAAAGTTTAATAATATTTATAAATATACACACTCTAGATTATGAACTTTTGCTTTAAGTTCATAATCAAATATAAAAAATAGATAGAGAAACAATAAAAACTTTCTAAAGCACGTATTAAAATTATACTAAAATAGAATAAATAAATAGATAAAAAATTAATTTAAAGGAGTAAATGCTTCTTATAATTATAACTAAAGATAAGTGGAAGAGTATAAGATGATACAAGGAAGAAATTTTATCTAAAAAAATTGGCAGAAAGAATTATTTTTAATAATTTCTGGATTTATCTTTGATTAAAATTCAAACTAAAGCAAAAAAATTATGTGAAATGATTTAATTATAATAATAAACCTTTACAAGCAATTAAGATATTAGCATCTCAATTTATTTTTTAAGAAGTGGCTTGTCTGATAATTATCTTTTCACTTTTGAATTTTAAAATTCAGTTAATTTAGTAATTAAGATTTAAATAAGAATTATGATAAAAATTTAAATACTTGAAAATTAAGTGATAAAAACCTCAATGATAAATAATGAGATTAAGCAATTTATATTCCTTAAATAAAAATTTCCTTATATGTGCAAGCCGTAAATAGTTAGAGATGCAAATATTTAAATAAAAGAAAATAATTTTTAAAGAAGAATATTATCCAATTAAAGAGTAAAGTGGCTGGGATAATGCATAATCATTATTAAGTTAAGTCAAATATAAAAATTTAATCACAATAGATTATTATTTAGTTTAAATTTTAAAGAAAATAAAAGAGAAAAGGAGAGTGAAATTTGTATAAAAAATCTCAAGCAAAGTAAAACTTAATATTTGCAACTCTTAGTAAATCTTTTAAAATTTTAGTTTTAGATTGAATAAAATATAGCAAGGCTTTATAAAATAAAAAAGTTAAAGTTATTTAAAAAAATAAAATAAATAAATAGATAGATAAGATAAAATAAAATAAAATCAATAGTAAGAGTTATAATACTTTATTTTATGTAGGATTAAGAGGAATAAAACAAAAATAGAAAATAATTTCTCAAAAAAGATATATTAAGCCTGTTGTTTTCTTGTAATGAAACTCAATCCTTAGATAGTATCTTAATGAGGTTAATAAGCAGTTTTGGATGGTCTTATCTTTATCACATATTTGTACAATCATATCTAATCTAAACTCGTACCTTCTATTTCCATTCATGTTATTGATATTTTATATAGTTTAGTTCAAACTTTCTTTTATTTACCATTAAAAAGTTTATACAATTGATTGCTAACTTAATTAAGTTGATAAGTTGAAAATCTTATTATATATTTGTTAACTTAATAGTCATTAATCTCTAGTTTGCAATCTACTTTTACTTTAAGTTCTTTCATTCTTTTAGAATAGTTACTTCTTTTTCTTCAATCTAGTCAATTTTAATACTTATCTGTCTAAGATTTACTAGTTTTAAATAAAAATCTAGATAAACTTAATAATTCTATTCTTTAGTTTCATAATATCATTTTAGCTAAAATAAAGGAAAAAAATCAATGTATATTTATCTTTCTGTGAAATTTAAAGCTTTTAATTGAAAAAAATACTTAAATTATTCCAATTCTTTTATCTTTTTTCTTAAATTTTCTTTTCTAAACTCACCTAATAAACTTTTGAATTTTAACTTTTTTTACTTAATGGAACATAATCCTTAATCTCTACATTCAATTAAAATGAGATCTGATGACTTATAATATTTTGCTAATAACACTACGAGAAAATAGAAAAAGATGGTATAACTTATTTGTATTATAAATTATTTTAAGGAAGTTGGTGATGAAAAGAATAATCTATAAATAATTAATAAAAGTATATCAAAGTTTTTATCTAATTAGCATAATTTAAAAGATTAATTTAGAGAAAATAGAAGATAAAAAAGATTAAGCGCAAGAAAAGAATTAAAGGAATGAAGGAATGAAGGAATGAAGGAGAATTTCGTAAAAATGATGAAAAGAGGAAAATAAGAAACAAAAAAAAAATAAATAAAAGAAATTTAGAGGAATAAAACTTAGAATAAAGATGAACAAAAATAAATAATTAGAATTAAATCTAAAAAGAGAAAAAATGAAATTTTAAAAGTTTAAAGCAGAAAATACTCTAAAAGGATAATTAAAATTTTCAGCAAAGATAGTAAAATCAGATATTTTATTAATCAAAGCAAGTTAGTTCTTCAATTATAGACTTTAAAATCTTTAATAATAATAATATTAATTTATTTTTTCCGTTTTAGGGATTTTCAATCCCGTCAGGAAGACAGCAGTTCATGCTCCCTGCTGTTAAATATAAAAGTTCTGGTTGCCAAATTTCAGCGAGATTGGGAACTCGGATTTTTCCAGGTTTTCCCTCCTTTAACTTGCCTTGGTTCCATCTTAATCTTGTATATTGAACCATCCGGGTTACAATACATTCTTTTCACTTTTGCTTCTCCTTTTTACTTCTTTTTTTGCTCTTTTATCAAATAGTTTCTTTATTTCTATTAAAATTTCCAACATTTCCGATAAAGATGTCATACACTTCCACAGCAGAAACATTTCTTTTTGATTTTTAATTATCTTTCTTGATGGATTTGCTTCTTTCTGGCTTCGATTTTCATTTGTATAGCTCCAGTTTCACTTTGATCTTTCTTTAATGTTTACAACTTCTCTTCTATTTTTCCGAGTCTGTTATCCAGTTCAGTCTGTTTCTGAAGCTAATTTTAGGATTAGCTGATCTGACTTTGCGATATGTTTCAAAAGGCACTTAGTTCTCTTTCCTAGGACATGAGTCTTGACTCTATTCCTTCTGCTAGGTTAAGTTAATGCATTAGCTTCTCATTGTCCTTCCTAAGCTTTTTTGACCTCTTCCTGGAGGTTTAGTACAACTTTTTTAATGAGCTATTCCATGGTCATCTGGCCAGAAGGGTTAAATTCTGTGACCTCCTGGTGCAAAGCAGATTTTGCCTGTTTTCTAGGCTTCTCCTCCGACGTTGGAGTAAGGACATGAGTACTTTTCTGAGTCTTTTAAGTTCTTCGTAGCTCTATTATATTCCAGGTTTTTAAAATTATTAAGAAAAAGGTTAAGGTTAAGTGTAAGAAGACTGCCCAAAATTTGCTTCTGGTTTCCTCTCCTTCTTCGAGTAGGTAGTATAGAAACCTTTTTTGAAGCCTTCCATTTGATTTTTAATCCTTTAAAATCTTTATAATTAAAATTATTTAATTTAATATACTAAATTAAAGTGTTCGTATCTCCGGGGATTTTAAACCCCTTCAATACATACCTCCAGAGTTCGTTCCTTGAGGTTTAAAATAAAAGTTCGGGACTCCCAGTTTTTTTGGAGTTCTGGCACTCCCTTGAAAAAGCCTCCTTCTAAATATTCTTCCATCCTTGTCTACATAAATTCTTGAAAGTTCTCTCCAAATCTCTTCACTGTTTCTTCTCTGTTTATCCAAATATATCTTGCATCTCTTGTATGTGTGGAATTTTGATTTGCACAGGTAGCACAGTTTGACGATCCTTCTGGGAGGAGTTATCTCTAAGGGTTTTGTGTATTCTAGTTCCATTTTATTTTCAGCTAAAGTTTAAGGTTAAATTCTTTTTTCTCCCAAAAGTTTCACTTCGATTTCCTGTTTCATTAATCTTTCTTCATTGTTTTAACTTTTCTATAGTAATTTTTGGTTTTCTTTCTTTAATATTTAAACTTCTTCTTATAGGTTACGGATAGATTTCATAAGTTATTCTATTATTAGCTATTCATCATTTTTCTATTTCTACATTATTTTTTAGTTACCACTTTTCATGTAGTTGCTTGATCGTGGCTATGGAAGTAAAAAGTCTCGCTTGCTTTAGTCAGTTTCTGTTGATTTAATTTCTTATTCAATTTAAGATTATCTTTATTTTTCTAAATTTGGGGGTTAAAGAGCCTAAGAAAATTATTATATTATTAAAGAAGACGTGGTAGGAGAAGAATTAGAAGTCTCTGGTTTTTTTTCCTTTTTCTATGGAGCTGGAAAAAAACCCTTCCTGAGACCTTCTGCCATTTTTTATATTAATTAAAATTATATTACATATTAAATTAAATTAAAAAATCTTCACTTATATCTTAATTAGATTTTAAGAATAAAGAAACCTAAAAAATCGTTTAGGCTATGAACATAGAGATATTATACTATTTTTTCAGTTATAAGTCTATAGAAAGATTTGATTTTTTAAGTATAGAAAATATAATTTATATAGCTTTTTTTTCTTAGTAGTCAGTGAGTGTTATAGTTGAAATTATTTAGTTAGTTATCTTCAGCTTGGCGCTGTATAAATTTTATCTGAGGTATAATCTTCTTTTTCTTTAGCAAATATTCCTTATTTCATATATTTCAAGATATTTAATAATTTGTTTATTTAAAATTTAAGAGAGAACTATTAATTTAGCAAATATAGGCTTTAGCTTAAATAAATAAGATAGAAGGGAGAGAAGGCAAAACATATAAGCTTAAAATATAAATTGACTTAATGGTATTCAGTTGCAATAAAAGGAAAAAAGATTAAATATCCCAAAAAAAATAATTTAAATTGATGTATGCTTATCATTATTTATAGTCAAGTGTAGTTTTGGTTTTTTAAATTCTTAAAAGCGACGAAAATTCTAAATTAATATGAATTTTGAAATCAAGAAAATCATTTTTAAAGTTTCTTCATTATTAAATATATGATTAAATTGATTGGATGATCAATGAGTAAAAAGAGAAGGAATTTAAGGTTTGTAAAATATATGCATGTATTAATTTCATATTATATCAAATTTGAATGATTAAATTAATAAAAAATTGCTATTTGATTAAAGTTGAATAAGTTGAATAATTCTATATCTTCGGAATTTAAAATCATAAGGAACGAAACTGAGAAAGTTAGTTGCATAATTTAGTTTTAAAACTAATTAAAAAAATAGAGTTTAATCCTCGAAATTTTAAAATTAGACTAAGCGAAATTTAATCAAATTAGATTTTGACTTTTATTATTTTAAATGTGATGGATAAACTTAAATAAATAAACTTAGAAATTATTTTTAGAATTTTAACTATTATATTAAAGGAATTCTCAAAATAAAAATAGATTTAAATAAGCAAAGCATTTTTTATTTTTCAGAAAGAGAGAAGATAATCTGAATCTGCTATTTTAATTTAGTTTTAAAATAGAATGAATATAGAGGTTTTAACTAATGAAATCGAATTCTTTAATAAATTATTTTTTTTAATTCTATTTAATAAATTCAAATGCTCAGATTTCCATTTTGAACGTCAGGTTTAAAACATTTCCATTCGTTGTTGACTAATGTAAACTTTCAAAGTTCTAAGATCTTTGAACATCCTTAAACGTGACAGTCAGTCCTTGCGCTGATACTACTTATTTGAATAAACTTTGTAAGCCAATATGAGTTGGTTGGCCTACTATAAGCAATACAAGGCTGTATTATAAATTTGCCGAAATATAAACTGGAGGCTTTAGTTTCTGGAAATGAAGCTCACCACAACTAATCTATGCTTATTACATCTAATACATATCAGTGTCTTCAAAACAAATTCTCTCTTCTTCGCCATTAATGGAATTTTCTTAAACTACCTTTTGATATATTATGTAATATTATTCTTTTGCTTAGACTCCTTTTAAAATTCAAAATCCTGTTAAATAGCAATTAACATTTGTAGAAAACGTAAGATAGAAGTCAGGTTCAGATATAAAGTACTCGAATTCATCATTTACAACCTTATCACATCTTAATCATTATTCATAATGACATATTACGAATTTTTGTCTTTCTTATTCTCTTCAGAGTTTGATCTACTAAAGATACTTTATTTTAAATTCTCTAAAGATCTTTAAGGATTTATTAGTAAATTTTCTTCGGATGATCCCCCTTCATTTAAAATAATATTTTTATTTTAATTATCGCTTACCTCACCCTCTGAATTATATTATTTTCTATCTAGCTGAGGTATGCATTTTTACATTTTGAATCTAATGCTTTAAATTTATACTTGCCTCAACTAAGGGTCTAAAGTTCTAAAACAAAAAATTCAATCTAGAGTATTCTGAACTATCTCTTAATTATATACTAGCTTTATCTTAAATTTTTTATTGTTCTTAATAATTTTGTTTGTATTTACTTTTTTAATCTTCTTATGAAGTTCTTTGACTTACTAAAAATCTTACATCCACATACTGCAAGTATTCACTTATTCTTATATTTGTTTTATTTAATTCTTGATCGTGCATGATTTTTATTATATTTTAAACTTTATTTTGGGAATTTTGAAACGATTTCTGATACTAATCTTAAAAAAACATTTAGAGCTTTTAATACTCTTACTAAAACTAATTTTTTACCTCTTTACGCATATCATTACTTTAACTTTACAATTAATCTTTTCATTTCTATATTCCTTGAATATCAAATTCTTAATTCGGAATTTTTTGGAGTTTCTACAGAAGGCAAAATATGATATCATAATAGTTGTTTTTGAATTTCAGAAAAATGCACTATTTATGCTGCTATGATCAGCAATCAATACATAAGAACTAAAGACGCTTTTAACAATATGTTAATAAATTGCATTTTTGGCTTTAATTATTGTTTATTTATCATCTCAACCATTGAATAGTTCGTTTTTATGTCGTCTTCGTTTAATTAAGTTCTATCAAAAGGATATTCATTAATCTTGTTATTGCATTAATAGCAGATGGTATGATTGCAAACTAATATCATAGGAATTCAGTCAATTGTATCAAAATCATAACAGCAAAGTTTGCATTAAAGATTCACTTTATAATTATTAATAAGATAGAAAGATAAAATTAAATAAAACCAAATAGAAATTACAATATAATTATGAGATATACTAATAACAGGTTAAAGTTAGTATAAGTACATGCAACTCATTTAAATCATAAAGATTTAAGTTACTTAAAGGATTATAATTATCTAATTTGCTATGTTTTAGTGTTACAAAGCTAGTTAAAATTTTTCAGAGATTAGTGTAGAAATTAAATTTTAGGCAAAAAGTAATAAAGACAAAAGGATTATTTAAGAATGATTTAAAATAATTTTTCTTGTAATATTGGCATAAAAAAGAAAGGAGGAAACAAAATATTAAGAGATTTGCTTTCATAATTTTTCTAAAAATAGAAATTAATTTTAATTTTAATTTATTCGCTAAATCTTAAAACCAATTACTAAGTATTATTAACTAAGGTCTAACTAAATATAATAGTGGATTTTAATAAATCTTTTATTTTTGGTTCACTATTTTAAAGTTTATAATAAACAATTATTATTGAAATTATTTTTGTTTCTTTGTATTATATTATTTATTATGTCTTCGATTTTTTTAAAACTTTTTATATTTAGTTGCTTTAGGTTCTATCTTTTTTAAAATAGAATCTCTGATAAAAACTTTTCTTTATAAAATTATTAAATATTCTCAGCTTCAGTCTAAAAAATCACCAAATTTTTTACCATTTAAGTTGTCTAAATTTAACTTTATCTATTTATTAAATCACATTGTATTTTAAAAACTTAGTTAAGACGACAGGGGAAATTTAAGATTTTCATATTCCCTAATTAGCTCTTCTGAAATTAATTAAAATATTTGATTTATTTTCAAAGAAGAGGATTTAATAGTTTCTTAATTTTTAAATTTGGATTTCTGATAAAAACAAAGAGAGAGATAGAAATTTGATAAATTGATATAGTTTACTCAATCAGAGATTATAAATGCTTAAATAGTGGTATTAATTATTTTTAAGATAGTAATACCATATACTTCACTAGATACGCTTTATAATTCCAGATAATTAATTTCTCATTCAATTTTTATAAAGATTATCCATTTACTAGAATGTATTTTAAAATAGTTAATTTAAAAGAAGGTTTATAATAAACGTGAAAAGGCTTAGTACCAAATAAATAAAATAATGAATTAGATATTAATTTAATTTTAATTGTAAGGCTTATTTTATAATTATTAGACTTATGATTATTTTTAAATATCTAAATCAAATTGTTTCTATTAAGATACATAAGTTTTTATCTCATATACTAAAATATTATTTATAAATGGTAATAATGCTAGTAACTAAGTAGCTAATAATTATAAAAGCATTATATTAAAATAAATAAAAATTGATTATTAAATAAAGATTCTTTTAGAGATAAATAAATTTAATTTTTAATTCTCTTTTGTTTCTAAAACTAAAGATTGAAATAAAATAAATAAAAATAAGATTAACTAATACAATAAAGTTTATAGTAATTTATATTTTTCATTCTAGTTTTTTATTTATTTTTTAGTAAATTAGTTTTAAAAATGTTTTATATACTCATAGAAATAATAATTTCCATATGTTTTATATTATTTTATTCATAAGATAAAATATTATAAAAGCTACTATTATCCAAATATTTTTCATATGTAAAACTTTAATTCTATTTAAATCAAATGTGTATCTCATTATTTAAGCCCGGCTAGCTCAGTCGGTAGAGCGTCAGACTCTTATAAAAGCATAAGCAGAAAATAGAATTAAGAAATAATAATTAAACATAGAAGATAAAGTAGAAATATATAAAACTTAAATTATGGTTCTTGTATAAATTTTATTTTAATAGTGTATCTTAATAATTTTTTCATATCTACAAAAATTCATAAATTTTATTTGATATGTATTTATATTAAAAAGACTTGCAAATTATTTGGCAAAAGATTCAAACATTTTATAAATTTGAAATAAAAAAATCGAACAATGTTTTTATTTTTCTAAATATAATAAAATCACATCAATGAAATTTAAAAATATATTTAAAATTTAAAATGTAAATAGAGCAAAAATTATAAAGAAGATATATTTATTTCTGAAAAGGAATGAAGCTATTATTTCTTTAGATTTAAAAAAATAATTTTTTTATTAAAAAATTTAAAAAATTTGATTATACAAAAAATTATTTTTAAGTTGTCTTAAATAATAAATTAATTTATTTATTATATAATTATTTCTTAGATTTTTCTTAAAATAAGTTAAATTAAAAATAGATTTATTTAATTTCTTAAAAACTAAAAAATTAGAAAATAAAATTTAAATAAATAGATTTAATTATTATTTAGGAAAAATCTGAAATGATAAATTTACTAGACAATAAATAGTTAGGTAAACATTTTTAGTTAAATAAATAAATTTAATTTTCTAAACAAAATTTTTTTAATTAATTTGAGAAAAATCAAAATTTAAGAAAATTAAAAATTATAAAATTTATAAATAAAAAGATGAATTTCACTCAAAATCAAATAATTTAAATTTTTAGTTTAAATAAAATTTACGCTTTAGTATTTTTTTAATTAAATTAATTTTAAATTTTTTGATTAATAAAATAGGTATTTTCATATAAAAATATAAACTTAATCCTCCGCAAAATTATTAGAGAAAGTTTTTCTTACCTTTAAAATAATATTGAAAGAAAATATTTCGTTGCCATCTAGTTATTTATGATTTTATTTTTTCTTATAATTCAATTATTTTTTGTTTAATCAAATTTCTAAATTTTAAATAAAATATTTCTCTATAAAAAGTAATATTTTTTTAGAAATTACTAGTGATTATATTTTTCTTAATATTGTTTAAATCAATTGTAAAAATTAATAAATAGTTGCTTTAAATTTAAAATTAACATAAGCATTAATTGGTCAAATGTAGAATTTTTAATATTCAATCTTTTAATTTTTTTGCTTAATCCCAATAAATTTAATTTAGCTATTAATTTCATTATACAATCTGGATAAATTCGTATCATTTTTAATTTTTCCAAAATAGATAGTTTGAAAAACATTTACTTATAATTTATTTTCATTTCTAGAAATAAGACACTAAATCAATAATTTGTTATTCTTAACTTAACCAATAAATGAAAAATTAAAATTTTTCTTAAAATAGCTTTCTATGTTTTTACCAAAAAGCTACTAAACTTTTGTTTATTCATTTTTTATTTAATTTAGTGTTTTTTTATTTTAAATACTAAATTTTAATTTATTTTTAATTTTTTTCTTAAAATGTAAAGAATCAAGTTAAGGAATAAATGAAAATAGTTGTAAAAGCTTTAAGAAAATGTTAAAATAATAATATTACTAAATTTAAATTTAATAAGCATTGTTATGAATCTTTCGTATTTAAAGATAAATTTTGATTATTTTCATAAAGATTAAATTATTTCTCATTAAGCTTATGTAAGCTATTTTCTAACTTACTAAATTAAAAGCTTTATAATCATAGATTTATATTTTGGATATAAAACACACACAATTTTACAAGAAAATATCAGAAAATAGGTGCTATATTAACGAAAATATCAAGTATTTTTATAAATGTTGCTATATTTACTCTTTGTTGCTTTAGTCAACACAAATTCAGAAATTATCGATTTAACTGATGAAATTTCCATTCACTGGGGCATTGGCGAAACCGTCATGAATATCTCTGTTGGATGTACTTCAAATATCAACTGGGTTGGAATAGGTTGGAAAAAGACAAGTGAAGGTGGAGGCATGGCTGGAGCTGATATGGTTCTATTTGAAGGAGATAAGGCAACTGATATGTATGCCACCTCAAATTCTATGCCAGATATTGATACTTAGCAAGATATTCTTTATAATGGTATGTACGAATATGATGGAAGAGATTGGTACGTATGCTAGAAGGCAAATCCAACGAACGATAAATAAGATGTTAAGATTGACAGCGGAGAGTATTGGTTATTGTATGCTTGGGGTACAGGCGATTATAGTGACCATGGCAAAAATGCTGGAATGATTAAAGTAAATTTTCTTGAGTAACAAGGATATTTTCCAGATTAGAATGACGATTCTTAGCAAGAAATTAGTCTTGACAATAGTAAAAATGGAGATACGGATGAAGATAGCTCTTCTTTATTACTAATAGCTTCCTACGTTATTGCCCTATTAGTATGAAGTTGAAAAAATTTTAATTGAAGTTATGATTTATAATAATAATTTTAGATTTAAATATATTATTTAAAATTAAATATATGAAGGTTTAAGTTAATAATAATTAATTTAATTTTTTATAAATAAAAAACTTTTAAGAATAAATTTATAATTAAAGAAGCATCATTTTATAATCATTTTTTTTGATGAGGTTAAGCAAAGCAAACATAAACAAATTAAATATTTTTCGTTCTTTTTAAAGGAAATTAAATAATATCAATAATTAAAATATTACAAAATCTCTTTGCGTTTCAAAATAAATTTAAAGCTAAAAAATTATTATAATTTAAATCTACCCTTTCTCATTTTAAACTAACTTAAATATAATCACATAAATATAAGAAGATAAACTTAACTGAAAAATAAATAAAGATAGTTAAAATAATTTATTTTGTTTACTTATTTTTATTTAAAACTTTTCCATTCTGAATCTTTAATTAATATATTTTTCTAGATTTAATTATGTAACTCCAATCGTTTTTTTTGTAATTTATATCCTTAATTAGGAAATCTAAGAATTCCTTAATTAGGAAATTTAAGAATTCCTTAATTTTTATTTTATGCTAGTCCCTTCTAACTTTTCATTCTGAATTATTTAAAAGAGTTTAACTTATATCATAAATTGTTATTTCTGTAAAATTATTAAAATTTATTTATTTTGAAATATTTGCTAATTAAGCTACCTTACGCTAAGAAATTTTCTTTCATAGTTTTTAGATAGTTCCAATTTTAATTTAAGTAGCCTGATAAGTTGTAAAAGAATCAACAATATTATTAACATACTTTATTAAATTATTTTTATTTTAAAGAAAAACGAAAATAATAAAATTTGAGTACCAAGAATTTATAAAATTTCATAATTCTGAAAGTAGAAATATGGATAAAAACTGAGAAAATTGAGAAATATTTGGATGAAAGAAATAAAATATTTTTATAAATTCCTTAATCTTAAATTGTTTTAAAATTCATTAAATTGATTATTTCTATAAATATAGAATAAAGTTAATTTTAAAATGCTTTAAGAAATGTATTAAAGTATTTTAATTATAATGCCTATTTTATTTTCAAAGCTTATAAAGATAAACTTAATGGAAAAATTTAAAATTAAAAGCATAATCTTTTAAATTTATTTTTTACAGAAAGTGAATGAAGAAATCTAATTTATAAGGTAAATGAAAAATTTTAATTATAAATATATCTAATAAATATAAAATTAATATAATTATTTTTAAAAAATAATATAAAAATTAAACAGAAATAAAAATAATAAAAATGTATAAAGAAGTTTCAAATTTGAAAATAACTTAGCAAATTATTTTCAAAATTTAGATAATATTATTTTTATAGTCTCGAGTTATTTGTATTTCAATTACTATCATATGAATTTTAATTTTTTTATTTTAAAAATAACTTTGAAATTAAATTAAAAGTAAATAGTTTACTAAAATAATTTTCTTTTAAAAAAGTAAATAATTTAAAAAATAAAATTTTAGAGATTTATACAGTTGAAAAAAAATCAACTTCTTTGAAACCTTTTTAAAACTTTTTTATATTTAATTAAAAAAATAAAAATTCAATAGAATAAATATAAAAATAACCATCTAACTCTAAAAAAATATAAGCTAAATTTTAAAATGATATCAAGATAGCTTAGCTCTTTTAAAGAGGAATATTGGTAAAATTAAGATGAGATTATTTAAAAAAATATATAATAAATGTAAATTATTTTGCTCTAATTTAACAAATAAATACCTTAACCAAAAAATCTTTATATAGCATTTAATCTTCTATCAAACTTTTTCCAATAACAATTTTGTATAAATATAAAAAAAAATTTTTAATTTTTTTATATTTTATTTTTATTTCCTATTTATAAATTTTACAATTTCGAAAAAGTTAATATCCCCAAGATAAATGATTTAAATTAAAAAAAATCTTGATCTTGAAGTAATAATGAAAAATAAACTTTTATAATAATTTTAGATATTTTTAATTTTTTAATAAATTTAAATAATTATAATAAAATAACCAAGTTTTAAACTAAAAGGAAAAATTTATTTGAAAGTTATAAAATTTAATTATTTTTCTTTTATTTAATTTATTTAGCTTTTTGTAAAATAAATTAAATTATTCAAACTTAATGTAAACTAAAAATTCTTTTTAATTAGCTTAAATTTAAAAAATTAATATAATACAAATTGAAAAATTTTTAACGATAAAAAAAATTATAATTTTTTTGTGTATCTAATTTGCTAGGTTGTCAACAATTTAGATCAAATTAATTAAAAAATAAAAAAAGCAAAAATATATTAATTGTTATAGCTTTTTAAAATTAAATTAAAAATATTAATTATTAAAATCAGAAAAGCTTAATATAATCATTATTAAATATAAATAAATAGGGAGGAACAATCTTCCAACTGAAATTGACTTAAACTCTAGTACCAGGAAGTACCCGATAGGCGAAGAACCAGCCAAGAGAAGAGAAGACAAGATCGAAGAAGCATCAAGTAGCATTAATGATGAAAGATGCCAGATACTAAGGTCTCTTAGGGTAGCATTCTGGTCACGGCCCTATAGAAGGCAAAATTCTCAAGGGAATGCTAGTACTGTGGAAGACTTCAGCAATAAATTTTTAACTTTAAAATTATTTATTAAAGAGCTGCGCACCATTGAGGTTCTACGGTAATCGAATAACTAAGAAAATTAAGGAGCTTAAGATAATTTATTGCTATTAATTATTTTGATTATGGATTTTGTTAGTTATGCTATTAAACTTTAAAATTAATTAATAATTATTTGCTTAATTAAAACTTTGTTATATAGCTTTCACCTTTATTTTCTTTAAAATTATACATTGAGAATTAAAGATTTAAAAGTAATCCTAATTAAATTTATTCCTAAAATTTTTTGTGTATAACTCTAATTATTTATATGTTAATTTTAGCAAATCCCTTAAAAAAATTTTTAAGCATAATAAAAAGAGTAAGCAAGAAGTTATTAAAATTCAGATCGATTGCTATAGCTTTTTAAAATGTGTCCTTTATATCATCCTTATAATATTTATTTTTAAATTTCTTTACACTATCCTTGCTTCTTTCTTGTATACTTTTATTTAGCTTAAAAAATGGTATATTTAACTTATATCTATAAAAATTATCTATCTTTAAGTTATGAAAAAATATTTATTTCACAGTATGTAAAAATGTAATTCGCGTATATATTCCATTTAGTTTCTTTATTTAATAAGTTGATAAAGATTATAATATTTTATATTAGTTATGAATCTACCTTTTATATTTTAAATGGTTATATGAAATAAGTTTTAACACTTTTTAAGGTTAATTTAAAATATTTATTTATTTATTTAAAATTTAATACTCAGATATATTAAATTTAAGTAAATTAAGCTTAAATAGGTTAATTATAAGTTGCTTCTCTTAAGACAGATAAACTATTTTCAAGGTGAACAAGTTTCTAAAGTGTCTTACGATATTCATATTATAGATATTTTATCCCTTTTACTATATTTTTAATATTTGAAAATTAATTACTCATCTATCTAAAAAGAACTGATAATCTAAATTCTAAATTAGTAATATATCCCTAATATTAAAAATAAGCTTATATTAAATTTATAGAATTTCAAAAATACAAGTAATAGTTAAAATAATTAAATGATAACTAAGATAGAAAGATTATAGTACCTTAATAATTAAAGGCTAATTCTTTCATAGCTAATTATAAAATTTATAAATTAAATAATAATACTTATATATAAAATCTATTTAAATGTACTTAGGATTTTTATATCAATTAGCAGATAATCCTATTAAATTAAATTCCTTAAATACTTATACCTTTTGTTTATTAGTATAAGTTTAATACACTATTCATTAAATTCAAAAAATCTGCCTTTATTAAATTAAAATTTGCTAGAAATTAAGTAAAAATGATTTTACTATTTAAGTAGACTTTTAGTTAAAATAAAGAAGCTATAAGAGTTATAAATGTAATTTTTAGATGGATTAATATACATTATATCTATTCCAAATTTTAAAAATTAACTTAGCACAAAAATTTTCTATAGATATATTAGTTAAAAAAGTAGATACTTATATAAAAGCCTTTTATTATGCTAGTTTAAAATGATTCTTAATTTAAGTAATAAACAAAAAATTAAATATAACTAATACAAAATTTTGTAAATAAACTTATTATTTTTCCTTTTTAATAATTCTTAAAAATAATAATATATAGCACTTACTTATTTTTTATTTATTTATTCCTATATCAAAATAAATAAAAAATAGAAAGTCATTGCATAAAGTAAGAGAATAATAAAAATAAAGAAATTTCATTAAAAATAGCAATTCTATTTATTTATGAAGAATCCTTTTATTTTTTTTGCTTATATAAATGAATGAAAATTAATTATATTTATTTTTAGTTCTTTTATTAAAGTTAATTAAAAAAGGAACTTTAAAACTCTTTGCAAATAATTTTTGGAAATAATTAGCTATCTGCTCTCAAATGATTTTGTGGACAAAGAAATTTAATTTGATTAAAGAATTAAATTAAGATTGCCCAAATATTTTAGCATTTCTTTATTTTTATTTATTCTAATAAATTTCTTAATCCTTAAAAACTTTAAAATCTTTATAAATCATAAGCTTATTTACTAGAAAATGAGATATTTTTAATTATTTAAATAAAATGATAGCAATGAGTAGATATAGAGCTATGTTGCTAATATAAGAAATTAATTTATATTTAAAGATTCATTATAGTGTTAATAGATTATCTTAACTTATTTTTATTTATTATTTACTTTATTTAGAAATAATAACTATTAAATAGTTACTTTTAGATAAATTAAAAGCTTTAAATTTGCAGTCTATTAAATAAAGTTGAAGGATAAACTTAAGTTTAAAATTAAATTCTTAATAATCTTTAAATAACTTAATGGAAAATATTAATAAAGAAAATTTAAAATCTATTGCTTATAACGTTCTACAAGTATTTATCATTTATTTAATCCCTTTTACATTTAATTTATAAAAATAATGATAATAAAAATTAAAAAAATAGGGAAATAATAATTCACTAAAATGAGTTTATAAAAGTACAAGCAAATTGTGAATAAAAAGCAGATTTAAATAATTGAAATTAAAATTATAAGATTAAGTTAGAGGTATTTTAAAAATAGAAGTAAGATTCGTTAATAAATTTTAATTTATTCATTTAATCTTTATAAATTTTACTTCAAAACAAAAAATTAATAATTTTTTAGATTTTTAGTTATAATAAAAATAAAATTTATCAAATAAAGATTCCAACTTTCAAATAAATTTGAAATAAAAAATTTAAAAAAATTAAATAAAAAAAGGAAAAAATAGCTTAAATTAAATTTAGTAAGTAATTTAAAATTAAAAAATTAAATAAAAAAATAAATTTGTAGTGTTTCGTAATAAGAGAAATAAAACTAATATTTCTTAAGATTTAAATTATTTTAAATTATATAAATAATTTAAATAAAAAGAAAATTTGAGTTATATTCAAATTTATTCATTGATAGTTTAAAATATATTAAATTTATGTATTATTTTTTTCTTAAAAAAGTTAAGAAAGCAATGATGAATGAAATTTAATTAGCAAAAAAAGTTAAAAAGTTTGAAAATAAATTTTATCATTAATGGCAAATAATAAAAAAAATTGCTTATAATTATTTTTAGTAAAAACATATAAAAATTATAAAAAAAGTTTAAAACCCCAATAAATTAGCTGAAGAATAAAAAAAATTAAATTTTCATATGTAAAGATATTTTAAAGTAAACATAATAATTAATTAAATCATATTTTTCTTATATTTAGAAAAGAATCAAATTGATAATTAGTTTTAGCTAAAATGTAGCTTGGAAAAATTTTTGCGTTAAGTAATTAATTAAGTTTAATGATTTTTAATATAAATTTATTTCTTGATTTGAAAAAAATAAGATAATTAAAAATTATAAAAATTATAAATAAAATGATTAATTTCGCTGTATATTAAATTATTTAAAGTATTTTTTAGTTTAAATAAAAAATTAAAATTTAGTTTTTTTTAATTAATTTTAAACCTTCTAGTTAGATTAAAAAAATTTAAATCTAATAGTTGTCTCTTCTAACAAAAAATAATTTTTTAATTTTATAATTAAGAATAAAATATTATTTTTAATTTAAAGTAAATTTAATTTTATAATTTTTTATTACTCATCAAATATTATTTTTCCAATTGAAAACTTAGATACTTTTTTGATATATTTCAGTAGTAATAAAAAATTGGTTCCTCAAAGCAAGCAACTTAGATTGTTTTTTATGGTTTTAGCAGCTTTATTTTTAATTTATCGACTTGATATAATGGATTAAAATTTTATAAACAAATATTATAAAAAGAAAAGAATCTAAAAAATAATTAAATTATTTAAGTTAAATCACATTCAAAATATTTCTCAATTTTCATAATTTAATTTCATATAAAATCTAAGACTCTATATCAATATTTTTATTTTTTTATTGATAAATTTACCTTTTATTTGAATTTTTTTTAATTTAATAATTTAATTTCTTTCTTCAATTTTTCTTTTGTAGACATAACTTATAACAATATGATGCTTCATAAATCTATTATTTTATTTAAAAGTATAACTCTTACCGTGCAGAATAAATTATATTAAATATAGTAAGAGATATAAGGAAACTCTTCTAATTTTGTAGAATATTTATTAATATTTTATGATTTATTAACTTAAAATTAGAGTTATCATGTAAAATTAATAAGCATTATTTAAATTATTATCTTTGACATTGTTAATTTTATTAATTATTTTTAATATTAAGATATAATATGTTCAAACATGTTTATTTCTATTGTTTTTGAGAGATCCAAAGAATGGATTTATTCCAAAGTTATTAGATACTTTTTAAAGAATAAGACTGAGTTAAATAATTATTTTTGCAGCTTTATTCAAAGATTATAAAGTAATAGCTATATTTATCCTAATTTATCTATTAAGTTTAGATTTAAAATCCCTTTTAAAATAAATTAATTGCTCGGCTTGTCAAGTCTTTACTATTTTTTAGAATCTTTGAAAATCCACATTTTTAGCTCTAAATGACTAATTTATCTCTATCAATCGAAGTAAAAAAGAAATCTAAATTTTTTAATTAAATAAAAAGCGAAAATATTAAGTAATATGCTTATTTATATAGGTAGAAATTTTTATAACAATTATTTCTCGCTGCAAACACAATAAATTTAGAGCTGCTTAGTTTCTAAATATTTAATGCAAGAGAAAAAGAAACAATAAATCACTTTAAATATTTTAGCTATCTAAAGATAATCATAATCAACAAAAAAATAAATTTAAAAACCAATATTTTATTTACTATATCAAAAGAATATGAAAATAAGTTGAGAGACAAATTTATTTTTATATCTATTTCACTTATAAAATTCTAAACATTTCAATGTATTCATAATTATTTATAGATAAGATTCACGATTTAAACTTTCAGAAAACAAAGCAAGCAAATAGATACTAAAATATCAAATATCAAAAAACTAATGAATAAATTATAGCAAGAATAGTTCTTTTGAAAATTCAAAAGAAAAAATTGAGAAAATTATAAATTTATACCAATGAAATCAATTTTACATTTTTAATCTTTTAATGTGCCTCTTAATTTATATAATTAGTTATTAATAATAATCTGTTTAAAATTAAAAATTAAAGTTTTTAATCTTCAAGTTAAATTAAATTAATTAAGATAGAATATAAAAAAAAGGTTGATATCATTGAATCAAATAGATATATTTAAAGCAATTTTAATTCTATATTAATTATCTTATGTTCTTTAATTACACAACAAATTCAAAACTTTTTAATGTGAAATTCTATAAAAATTATCAAAAAATATATAATGCTTATGAAAAAAATTATAGTCTAAAATCATAAATTGTTTTGAATTTATTTAAAATTAGAAATAATAATAAAAAAATGTAAAAGTTATTTAATAAAGAAAACTTCAATATTATCACTAAAATTCATTTATATAATAAATTAAAATATTATGCAACTGATAATAATAGTCTTTATTATTAATTTTTTGGATATAAAATATAAAAATGAGATTTAGATAAAAATAATTTTTTAATAATTAATTTAATTTAATTTAAATTATTTACAAAAATAATTAAGAGTGAAATTTATCTATTTTATTAATTATTAGTAAATATTTTAAATAATTTCAATCAAATTATTTATAAAAAACTATGTAAAAATATTAAAAGTTTTAAATTTATTTAGAAGAAAATAATTTTTTTAACATTTTATAAATTTTCACACTTAATCTTTAATACTAAATAACTTTAAAGAAAAAGTTTAGATTTAATACAAGAGTATTTGATTCAATCTTAATTTTTTTGTTTATATT
The DNA here is from genome assembly GCA_946699065.1 of Loxodes magnus. Classification (NCBI taxonomy): domain Eukaryota; phylum Ciliophora; class Karyorelictea; order Loxodida; family Loxodidae; genus Loxodes; species Loxodes magnus. The sequence goes on from CAMPDV010000689.1 coordinate 180,484, forward strand.
ATTTTTGTTAATTCTTTCATATTTTCGCTCTGAATTTAAAGAATCTGTTTTAGAGTTATTATGATAATTTAAAATTAATTGCAAACTTTTATTAAATAAAAGTGCTTTTATCTTAGTACAGCTTCTTTCAAATTATTTTTTAATTATTATATCATAAATTTATATATATTTTTAAATAAAATATCAACTTAAAAATTGATATATCATATACCATTTATTATTTTCTTTAAATCAATTTCTTAAAGATTTTATTATTAAATATTAAGCATTTTAGTATCTCTTAGAATATTTTATCTAGCTCTAACATAATCTTAACAATTTGGAGAATACAACAAATTTTTAGTATTTTTATAATTTTAAATCAAGTTAAAATTTTATTTTTTAGAATTATGTTAATCGAGGATAAATATAAAATTTTATATCTTTTATTAAGCTATAATATATTAGCTTATTTATAAAATAAATAATTAAAAGGAAAGCTAAAAATATTTGAATTTCCTCATTTATGAATTAAATTTAATCGAATGAATAAAAATTTATTTATAAACAATTTATATATCAAATTTTTAATATTTTTATCTATCTACTTATTAAAATTAAATATACTTTTTAATCTTTTGAGGCATTTATATTAAAGAAATTTATTTTAATTTAAAGGAAAAAATCTATTTATACTTAAGAAAAACAGGTAAACTATAAAATTAACTAAATTTTCATATTTAAATACATAAAATGTTTATAATAAAATTAAGATAAATTTATATAAAAAGATTAGAAAGGAGCTTTTTAATTTAAAATAATTAAATATAAAAGAATTAAGAATTAATTTAGCCCATAAATTAAATTAAAGAGTTTATTTTTTATTTATCTATTTAAGACTATTAAAATGGAATTTTCTGTTTAAATATATTAAAAAATAAATAAAGTTCTACTAAATTTTATTTTTCTAATAATTATTCATGATTCTAATATTTTACTTTTTCAAATTGCCCAAAATTGATCTAAAAAACTCTAATGTAAATTTTTTAATTAATTTGCAACTTAAATTTGCATATGTTACTAAGATTTTGACGAATTTAAAAACTTTTTAATTGTATTATTTTACTTTTGCGAAATATTTAAGAAATTAATTTTATATGATATGACTTATATAAATTATAATTCCCCAAGAACTTAAATTCCTAAAGTAGATAAATTAGTCAAAGTATTTCACAAATAATTATTTAATAGTAAATTAGTAATGCTCAAGTTTAAAAATGAAAGCGCAATTAATTTTTCGAATAGAAAAGAAGAAAGTAAAGAATAATATATTCAAGTAACTTTGCAAGATGAATTTGAATAAGAAGCTTTATTTAAATTATTGAAACTTTTATATCTAATATTATTATTTATTTACAACTTAGTCTATCTTTTAAATTATATACATAAATCAATTTTTTTATTTTATGTTCTTTATTTAGTTTTTAACTTTATTATATAAAATGGCTTCTAAGAAATAACAGAACTTTGAACAAAACATTTAAACAGGAAAATTCTCTAAAAAATAAAAAAACGAAATAATTACAATGAGTGAAAGTGAGAAATATGATTGATATGACGAACATTACCACTTGGAAATCCAGAACTAAAAAAACTTCCAACACAAACTTAAATAGAAATATTATCTAAGTCATTAAAAGAGTTTATGTTTAAAAATAGATACTTCACTGATAAAGTAGAAAAATTAGAAAAACTAATAACGTCTTTACTTGAGAAACAATATTAATAATCATAAGAAATAGAAAACAAACTGGAACAAAGAATTCTTTAAATTTAATAATAAATTCAGGTAACGCCATTTTCGATTTAACAGAATTAATCAGATCCTATGGAAATAGAAAATGAAGCCTCAAATTAAAATAAACAGTAAAAGTTTATTTAAAATAAGTAGTAAATTTAAATTAAATAAGTGTTACATGAATAATAGTTTAAAAGAAGAATAAAATGCTATGTGTGCAATAAATAACACCAATGAAAATACTGATACTAACTAAGCGAAATTTAAAGAAAGAATAAATAAGATATTTTTAGAAAACTATTTAGGATATATCCAACATAAAGCGGAAATATTTATAGAAAAAATAATTTAATTAAAATCTTAATCCTTGGAGAAATAATTAGGAACGCTACATGCAAGATGAAGACTATTCAGAATATTAAAGGATGGTGCACTAATGAAGTGCTACACCGCCTAACTAAGCCTAGTAGAAATTCAAGACAAACTAATAGAGACAAGCTGATAGAATAGGTCAGATGGCTAACTACTAAGGCTTTAACAAAGCTTTTAACTTTTTTTAAAACTTTTATATAAATAAATCTTTATTAAAAAGTAGAATCTTCTTTCTCTAATATAAAATAATGTAAAAAATAAAAAATATAAATGTTTATGCTTTTAGATGTAATTTTTCTATTTAAATAAGCTTAGAAATTATGAACAGAAAATATTAAAAGTTAGTATAATATATCTAAATATATTGATTTTAAAATTTACATTTAGTTTTTATTTATTTATATTGATTTAAATAAGCATAGCATTGGAATTTAAATAAGTTAAAATAAATTAGTTTATTAATTTGTATAAAATTAATTTCTTTTATTTCTTTTAATCCCAAAAAATTAAATATTTGCTATTTTTCAATTTAATTTATAACAGTTTTCATCATCTAAATAAATGCAATTTATTTATTCTTCCTTTATAAATTTATAAAAGTCTTTTTTAAGATCAAATAAATGAAAATAATAAGAAATAAATCTTTTAAATTAGATTTTAATAATTTTGCAACTTATTAGCTTACATTGATTAATGAAATAAGAATTTTACAAATGTAAAATAAATTTTATAGTTACTATTTCATAAATTAAGCAACTTGAATAAGTAAGACAAAAAATAATAAATTATGATATAAGTTTATTTATTTAAAATAAAGTAAAAGCGAAAGAGAAAAATTTATTATAAAACAATTATTCATTAATAGTTTTTAATCTTGTATAAATCTATTTAAAATAATATAATTTAGTTATTTAGGCCATTAAACTTTAATAATGATTATCAAAAAAATAATTATTATATAAGGTTTAATAATTTGGTAGATTAATTAGACAATTTAGTTATCATATCTTAAATTATAAATAAATTAAAAGCCTAAACTATTTTTATATATTTAGATATATTAATTCAGATATTAACTTTTAATTTTATCTTTTTATATTTGTTTATAATTTAGATAGTTAATAGTTTAAAAATGAACTAATTTGTGTTTTTCTCCTGTATTTAGTATTTAGAATTTAAAAATTCTAATTTATGTGATTTTACGTTTAAAATAATTATTTCTTATCTTTCTTATCAATATAATCAATTATGTTTTTTTAAACTCTCGTTTTTATTAAAATAGCAACAATATTTAAATATTTTTTATATTTATATTAATAGAGATAAATTAGTAATTTATACTTAAGGTCTGATTTCCAAATTGATTCAAAGTTAGTCAAGATTAGATTCAAAATTGTACTTTGAAATAATTCACGATTGATTTTAAATTAAATATAAGATATAATTTGTGCAACAATCATTTTAAAATAGTTAATAAAAGCTTCGAATTGTAAAAAATATAAAGTCCAATCTTATTATCTAAAAATATTCAAAAAATCTTAAAACAAAATAAATAAATAAAAACTATTATAGAGCGCGTAGTACCTCACTGGCGCGCAGCTCTTTCAATATTAATATTAAGAAAATTTTCTCATGTTTCTAGTTAAAATTCTAGTAGTCCAATGAGTCATATCATTATCTCCAAATGAACAATTTATTTATTAAAGATTTTACTCGAATCTTAATTCAAATGCTTGAGTCTTCTTGAATAAAATCCAAATAAGTTATTAAGTCATTAATTAGAAGGTCCATCAGTCAAACTTTCATACTGCTAGCGAGAGCCCTCAGGCAAGTTAGGCTTGTATCTTTCAAGCTTGCCTATCCTTACCTGTGGTGGCATCTAGTGCTAGATTACTCGCAATGCAGTATACACTGCACCAGATTACCTACTACATTTTCTGACGCGGCTGACATCTATTTTTATATAATAATTTTTTACTATTATATTCTCAAAAAAATAATACAAGGGAAAATGTATGATAATAGTATATTCTTTTATATAAAGAAAATCAATAAAAATTATTAATTTAAGAATAAGAATTTACACAAAAACTTATTCTTTTAAGCATAAAACTATAATCATAAGTAATAAAATCTTTCAAAGTTAAAAATCTTAATATTTGAGTGTAAATAATTTTAATTTATTTTTATTAGAACTTTAATAGCTTAATTTTATAGTCAACTTACAGACAAAAATCCAAAATCAATTAATAAATGCAAAATTATAAAATATAAACATTTCCAAATTTAATCTGTTCATTTTAGTCAAATTACACTCAGATTAATTTTCAATATTCATAATTTAATATTTTTATAAAATTTAAGATTATAGAACAAAAACTTTGCTTCTTATTACTAAATTTACATTAAAATTTGTAAAATTTTATAAATTGAATAAATAATTATTTCTTAAATATTTTCTTTAATTAAAATAAATTTATTACATTTAATTGTATAATCTAATTTTTTAATTGAAAAATAAGTTTCTTTTTCATGGAATAAATTTTCTCAAACATATTAATAGATAATCCTATAAAATATTAAATTTTTTAATTTATTTGTTTATGCTTTAGATAATTCAAAGTTAGATCTAATTTTTCTACTTGAAAATATGCTATACTGATAAAAAAACTTAAATATTAAAAAATAAATAATTATATCAAACCTGCTCTAAATAAAAAATAATATTTTATCCTTTATTATTAATTTAAAAATAATTTTATGTTTAGAGAGAAAAAACTAGATTTAATTTTTAAATATAACTAGATAAAATAAAATAACTAAATAAACTTATTAAAGCATAACTTTTTATTTAAAATAAAAAATAGTTTAAATTATTTAATATACAAAGAGTTTATTCTTCATTTATAGTTTTTATAATTTATAATTATCTTAATTATTTTCTTCTAAAATAAATGGGAAGGCTCTAACTTTATAACCTTAATTTAATTTTTTACTACATTCTTTTACATTACTTAATTAAAAATATTCATAATTATAAACCTGATTTTTCTAAGCAATAATAAAATCACTTAAATAAATTATTTTTGTATATTTCATACAAATTTACATAACCCAGTATGAAAAAATATTTTTCATGCTATTCTAAAGCTAATTTATTTATTATTAAAATTTATTAAATTTTTATAACTTATTTATTTTATTTCAACTAAAAATTAATATTAATACATTTTTCTACCATTTTTTGGGATAAATTTGTTTTCTAAATTTTTAATCTTTATTGATAAATAATTCCATCTAATTGCTATGCTTTAGCAATTTTTAGAACATTTTAAGAAAGACATCTTACATCTTTTTATTAATTTTATCACCTAAAGAATTAACTTTTTCATATTTTAAATTTTTTTTTATTTTTATGATTCTTTAATATCTTAAGTAATTTTTTATTTATTTCTTTTAAGTTAAAAATATAAAATCTTTAATTTCTTTACTTTTCTAATTTAACGTTAACTAATAATTTAATTTGTGTAGTTTTATCATATTTTTTTTAAAAAAATTTTGTTAAAGATTCTTTTATTTCAAAACTTAAATAAATTATAAACTTTCTTAAAAATTTGTGAGTACTTTTAATTTAATTATAGATAGAAAAAATGCTATTTATTTGTATGGAAAAATATAAAAATATCATACAATTTAAAATTAAATTATAAATGAATTTTCTTCCTAGCTTATTTTTTATTTTATATATAATCCTACAATTAATCTTTTAAATCTAAATATTTTATTTGCTTTTTCAATTAATTTTATGTTTAAAATTTGATAAAAAGATGATAATTGTTTATATTTTTATTTGATAAAGTTTTAAACTTCTTAATTATATAAAGCTATTTTAATAATTTTTAGGTGATATAATTTTATAAGAGATTATAAATGTTTACTTTTAAATTATAATTATTTAATTATAAGTTCCTTATTAAACCTTTATAGTTCTAATTTAAAGTTTTACTTTTAATTTAAGTTAATAAACTTTAATTATAAGTCTCATTGTTAAAATTAGAGTTATTATTTAATAGTTAGTATTTTTATTAAAAGAAACTAATAAATAATCAAGGAAATCAAGATAATCTATAAAGACTTTATTAAGATGTGTATAAATTTATTATTTTAGTGTCATTCTTTGTCTACTCATTGCTATTATTTATTTAAATAAACTAAATATTTTTCTTTATGAAAGATCAACTTACGAACTTTTAAAATTTAAGAATTTCATATAATTTAAAGTTAAATAAATAAATTTAATAACCTTAGTTTCAATTATAGATTACTTTAATATTTTTGAAGGAGATATATTATATTAAACTTGAGAAATTTATTATAAAATTAGTAATTAAAGTCCTTAAAATACTTAAAATGGTTTTAAAACTTGGAATAAACCTTTTTCCTCCAAATAATTAAAAAAATTATATATTGATGAAAATTTATTGCTATGAGCTTAAAAAAAATTTAAATTTTAAATATTTAAAAACTCATAGATTTTATTCATTTTTTAATATAAAAGCCAAAAGAATGTTTCTGCATAACTAAAAGACTGCCTTTTAAATCAATTTTATTTCTATCTCTTTCTTTATGTATTATCTTACTATTTCTTTTCTAGTTTATTAATAATTAATTTCCTTTTTATATAATATAAATTAATAAATAAGGTAATTTTATAAAATAATTATTTAATGAATCAGTAGAAGAAAAAAAGGAGAAAAAGTATATTAGAAGATTTGAGATAGCATAATTAAATTTTATATTGCTTATTATTTAAATTAAGAATATATTTAAAATAGTATATTCAATTTCTTAAATAACTTTGCTTCTTTGTTAGTACCTAAGAAAAATAATTAGTAATTTAAGTAATTTACATGATTTAATATAATTTAATAAATGTATATAAGTATAATTAAATATTTAATTATTTTTAAATATATGTTTATAACTCTTTTAATCTTTTTATTTTTTCAATTAAGACAAACTTTAGTGATAAAAGCTAAAATTATTATATTCCAGAAAGTTTATTCAATTATACTAAATTTATTTATTAATAACAAACAGCTTATTAGTTATAAAATAAGTATAAAAAGCTTTATATTTTTAGGAGTTAGTTTAATAAATAAAAGAATAGTCAAAAATCCTAATTTCCTTAAGATTATTTTATGTAAACAGTTTATTATTAAATTTATACAATTTAAGACTAAACTATGAAAGTAATATATTTAAGGATTAAAGTGATATAACCATTTTATTAAATTTTAATATACATTTTATATTTATTAAATCTATTAATTTTTATAACTTTAATCTTAAATTTATTTTATTAGTTAAAGACAGAGTTTCTAACTAAGATCTAAATCTATTAATTTTTTATTAGATAAATTGATTTTCAATAAGGAAAATAATAGAGGGAAATTGATGAAATAGATATAAAATAAATTTTTTAATAGCTTATTGAATTTAATATACCAGATTAAAAATATACAAATCAAAGTATATCAAATAAAAGTATAATAAATAAGATTTATATACCTTTAAATAATTGATATAATAGATGTAGCTTATATCTAAATTATTTTACCTCAAGATAAATCAATTTATAAGATCAGAGTGATAAATTAATTATTTTTTATAAATTTACGTTCTTTCTTCAAAAATAAATCAAAATCATAGACTATTCTTAAGAAGATCAAATTATTGCTATAAACTAATTAGAACACATTTATTTGATTGAAATATACTATTTTAGACAATTATAAACTTTATTTTAATTATTTAATATAGAAGCTAAGTAGAATATATATGTAATGCTTATTTTTATGAAATAAAATTATTTCTTAGATTTAATTTAGATAAAATTTATATACTAGTAAGTTTATTTCATATTAAAGCTTTTAGCTTCTTAAATCTATAATAGAGATATGAAGATTAATAACTAATCTTAATACTTTTTATTTTAGAATATATTCTAATTAATTTTATCTATATAGTTATAAATATTTCTTCTCTAATTTTTAAAGATTATTTTAATAAATTTAGGATATCATGAAAATGGTATGAAAATAATAGCCTAAATTTACTCTAATTATCATATATATAAAATTTTATTTATATGATATATATAATTTTTAATTTTATAGATTTTTTATACTTAATTTAATCTTTTTATTTAGATATTTTACACAATCTTAATAGTAGCTTAAATAATACTTCTAACTACAAATCCCTTAAATTTAAGGCTTATTACTAAATAGCTAACTCACATAAATAATAATAAATATATTTAATTGTATTTCTTTTATAACTATAATAGTGTTAGTTCCTAAATTAGTGTATTTAATCTAAATCTATTAATATACATTGCTTTATTTATTAAATAATAATTAAATCTTAAACCTTTAATTATGCTTATTGAAATAAGAACATATATCTATTATATTTAATATACTAAGTAGCCAAACATTTATTATATTTAAAAATTATTAATTTTGGTTATTTTTAATAAATTAAGCAATGTAAAATTATAACCTTAGATGTAAACAAGAAGTTAAGGCTTTAATAATCTAAACCAAATATAAGATAATATTAAATAAGCAGGCTATTTATAGCTAATAGACATATAGCAATCAAAACTTTTTTTAATAATTAAAGCTTAATCAAAATAAATAAATGTATTAATTAGATGTTGGATTTAATTATACTAATATAGCTTATTATTTAATTAGCATTTAATAGCCAAAGCAAGTATCTCTATTTCATAATTAATTAATTTATCTTTGTTTTGCTTGCTTGATTGATTCTATAAATTTAGATATACTTATCTATTAGTATGAGTTAAATAAAAATAATTACTTGGCTTGTATAATTATTTCTATACATCTGCAAGGAAATAAAATTATAGAATAGATTCATCTAACTAGCTCTAAGAATTTAATATAAGCAAACATCTTATTTTAGTATAAAGGATTAATAAATCTAATATTAGTAGAATCTTAATTTTACTAACTTTATTTTAAATCTAAAATTAGATTCTACATCATTAAAGTAAAGTGGCTACTATTAAACGATATATCAATAGATGTAAACTACTAAAATTATATTAGTTTACTATATCTTTTTACATTTTATCTCTCTTTCTTTATTCAGAATTATTTCATTAAATAAATTCCTTAGTTATTCCAAAAGACAGCAAAGAAGTACAAAATAGAAAGGATTTGTAGCATTTAATTGATAATAAGTTGTTTAACTAAGTTCTAAATTGAATTAAATATAAGGTATATTTAAGCTAAATTTATAGTGTATATTTTACGAAAAGCGAATTTGTATATTATCAATTTTTTATATTCTTTCCAAGAGTAAATCTATTTTGTCATGAATATAACAAGTAAATTAAAAAATTAAAGTAAAAAATTAAAAGCAAAATAAAAATTAAGCAGTCTAGGATTTAAGAAAGGTGTAAATTTGGTAAAATAATTATAAAAAGCATAACTAAACATGTATTTATAAATTAAAAGTAGCTATTAAGTTACAAGTCTCTAGTTTAATATTTAATTTATATTAATAAATAGAGATATATTTATCAAAAGGCTTTACTATCTAAAAATTAGAGAAAAACACTAATATTTAATATCTTTTTATTCCAAATTAAAATGTTAATCTCAGAAAACTAAATAAGCTACTTTTAATTGCAATAAAGGAACAAAACTGGATTCTACCAAGCAATCTTAAAATTTCTAATTAATTAATGAGAAAATTAAAAGCTTTTATTTTTATTTATTTTCTCTTAGCAAATATTTCATAAAAATTATCCTAATTATAGTTATTAAAAAAGGAGCAAGATAGGGATGTAAAATATCTAATAAAGGTATGAAATTTTAGATAAGTGTAAATTAATAAAAAAAATGTAAATAAAGCACGCTTATCTTATATAAATAATTAAAATTAATTATTTATATTATGAAGTTATAATATCATATAGTAGCATAGCAGAAGCTTAAATTAATAATTAAAAGTTTATAATTAAATTTAAAATAATTACAATGTAATAGATAACTAATATTTATGATATAATGTGCTAATTACCTTATTTAAATACCAGTGACTTTCATTTAATTATAAAATGTTTTACCCCGAGGATTCTTTTGCAAACGTTCATAAAGAAGACTCAAAAAAGGTAGAAAACGTGGAAAGCAATTTTTAATAAGAGCAAGAAAGAAAAAATAAAGATACTGAAGAAGTGAAACAAGCTGAAGATCTAAAAGTAGAAAGGAGCTTATAAATTATTCAAGTTTCTCCTAAAAATGTAAGATAACTTGGAATAGGAATTGAACTCTATTTCGATTGAGTAAAATGATTAATATTCATTTTTGTCATTTTAAGTTGCATAAATATAGGAAAAATTTATTTTAATTGTAAAGGAAAAGACTATGAGAAAGATGAAGCAGGAATTTTAGAATCTCTAACATTTGGAAATCTTGATACTGGGAAAAAGATAGTAGACTTTTGGATTTTCGATGAAAATTACACTAAAACAAAAAGTTTGAAAGGAGAAACTAGTAAATATACTTATAAGTGATATAAGTTACGAGGAATAGAAATTGAAAATGTCTAAAATTCTTTAGATAGAGATGAAAAGCAATAGTTATATGAGTAAGATATTTTAAACTAAACAAAATTGAGAAACTTGTAAGAAGGACTATTAGACTTTGCTTAGTGCATAGTATTTCTAGTTTTCTTATATTTTTACTGACTAAAAACGAAAAAAAGATTAAAAATATTTAAATTATAAGAAAATAGAGTAGAAAATTATAGTATTGAAATAAGAGGATTACCAAAGTAAGGAATAAATGAAAATGAAATAAGAGATTTCTTTGAAAAATATGGAAAAATTAATGAAATAGTAATAGGAAGAAAGAATTAAAACTTATCTTTTTATTAAAAACGCTATGATGATGTTGAGAAATTATAAATAAAAATAATAAAATAAGAAATTTAAAACTAACTTTAATCAAGGGGAAAATAAAATAAAAGACATGAATAAAAACTCATGAATATTCTAAATGAAGTTAGAAAAACTAATATGAAAGAATAAAATCAAGAATAAGAAATAGTCAAAGTTTTCATTATTTTTGAGCATATTCAATCGTAAATTAAATGCATAAACGATTATAGAGAAACTTAATATTTTCCATAAATGTAACCTAAAGAAATTAAATGAAACTAGACCTAACCTCTTATTGTAAAAGAAGCATAAGAACCTTCTTAGATATGTTGGGAAAACTTTGAAGTATCTTATTTGAAATAAAAGCTATAATCTTTATTTGTATCGCTTATTTCAGGAGTTATAATCGGCATTTCCTTACTTTTAATTTGATCTATTAATTAAGCAGAAAATGAGAATTTTCCAACCAAATCTGAATGCAAGTAATACTATATTGCTGTAAATAAAAACATTTTAAAAGATAGTAAAATAAAAATTTAAGACTTATAGAAAGAATACGCTAAAGAAACTTATTAATATGATACTTCTTCTAAAGGATATTATTGCTGATGCTATTAATAAGATCTTTATGATATTTTGAAAGGTAAATCTGATGAAGCTTAATTTTGTAACAATTTTAGAGAAGAGTTGTTAAAGCATTGAGCTATCTAAATAGGAATAGGTTTAGTAATAATTTTTTGGAACAGAGTTATAATTTTTACTTTGAAGAAACTAAACAAAATAGAAAGGAAGCATGAATAAGTACAATCTTAAAAAATATTATGATAAAGGATATTCATATTCTAGTTCTTTAATTATGCCTTTACTATTTTATTAATTGATTAACTCTATAGGGAAATATTTGTAAGATATTGGTATATCAATGTTGGAAAAGGAATAACTACAACTATGATTGTGGCTACAGTAATTCCTAATTTGCTTAAAGTTATTTTGAAGCCTTTCAAACTATTATTAGCAAAGTGAAAATCTAAAAAAATTGTTACTTAAATCTAAAATAACGAACTAAATGGTTCTGAATTTGATTTGCCATAATAAAGTGCATTTATATGTGCGATAGTTTTTACTTCCTTAGTTTATTCTTCTGGTATTCCTTTGATTATAATAATATCTACTTTTACTCTTATTATTGCATATTTATCAGATAAATATTTATTACTTACTTTCTATAAGAAAATATAGAAATATTCATTTAATATACACATTAGTATTCAAAATTTGATACCTTATGCTTTGATAGCACATGCAATAGTAGGAATTTTTATATTTGGAAACAGTGAAATATTTCCTAAGGGATATTAAACTTGTTTAAATGAATTTGAAGACAGATGCTACTGATATAATTATGCTCTAGGATTTTCTAAAAAAGATTTTGCAATGGATGATTAATAAAAAGCATGTAGTTACTCATGTTTAGAATATTTTTCAAAAAATGATAAATGTGATTAATAATGTAACATTGAATAATGTAACTTTGATAATTGAGACTGCTAATGTCCATCAGCATGCGATTAATTATTATTAGGTGATTTAAATTGTGATGAGTAATGTAATTTATAATAGTGTAACTGAGATAATTTTGATTGCATGTGTTCTCTAAATTGTAGAAAAGAAAATATAGGTAACGGAGTGTGTAACTAAGATTGTTATAATGAATGATGTAACTTTGATAACGGTGATTGCTTATGTCCATTATCTTGTACTTAAGATTTACTAGAAAATGAGAAATGCGATGAAGAATGTAATTTTGAAGTTTGTTATTATGACAATCAAAATTGTCTTTGCTTTGAAAATTGTACTAATGAACTTTTGGAAAATTTTTTCTGTGATTCTATATGCAATGTAGAATAATGTAATTTTGATAATTGATAATGTGAGTGTAAGAAAAGTTGTATCTAAGAATTGCAATCGAATGGAAAATGTGATGAAGAATGTAATTCATATAATTGTAATTATGATAATTGGGATTGTGCATGTACAATTAATTGTCCTTAAACACGATAAGGTGACGGATCTTGCTAAGCATCTTGCAATTTAGAATAATGCAATTATGATAATTGAGACTGTGAATGTCCTTCTTAATGCGATTAATTATTATTAGGAAATGGAGAGTGTGAAAACTGTAAAATAAATGAATGCAATTGAGATAATTTTGATTGCAAATGTTAGACAGAATGCTTGAATAACTGGCTAGGAAATGGATATTGTGATGCTAAATGTAATACGAAATAGTGTAGTTATGATAAAGGAGATTGTAATTGTCCATAATCTTGTACTTAAGATTTGAGAGAAAATGAAAAATGTGACGAAGAGTGCAATTTTAAATATTGTAATTATGACAATTGGAAATGTACCTGTGCATAGTATTGTTCAAATATTTAGAAAGGTGATGGAATTTGCAATCCTGAATGTAATGTTGAAGAATGTTTATGAGATAATTTAGACTGTAAATGTCCATATTCTTGTGATCTATTCTAAATTGGAAATGGATAATGTAATGAAGAATGTAATTATGCAGGATGTAACTTTGATTAGATAGATTGTGCTTGTTAGGCAGGATGTTATATTTATTTATTAGGAAATAAATAATGTGATTCTGAGTGTAATGTAGAATAATGTAATTATGATAACTGAGATTGCTAATGTCCATCTAATTGTACTTAAGAATTATAGTAGAATGGTAAATGCGATGAAGAATGTAACTTTAAAGGTTGTGATTTTGATAACTGAGATTGCTCATGTGCCTAAGGTTGTTAAAGTAATTTTTTAGAAAATGAAGTATGCGAAAGTGTTTGCAATTTAGAACAATGTAATTATGATAATTTTGATTGCTTATGCTCGTAATCATGTTCTAAATTTTTAATTAGAAATGATATATGCGATGAATTTTGTAACAATATACAATGCAATTTCGATGGATTTGATTGCGAATGTTATGGAAATTGCTAAAAAGAAAAATTAGGAAACAATGTATGTGATATTGAATGTAATATTGAAAAATGTAATTATGATAATGGAGATTGCTAATGTTCTTAATCATGTAAATAAGATTTATATGAAAATGAAAAATGTGACGAAGAATGCAATATTTTAGATTGTAATTTTGATAATTGAAAATGTTCTTGTGCATTAGGATGTCTAGATTAATTTTTAGGAAATGGATATTGCAATTTTGAATGTTTTGTAGAATAATGCTAATGAGATATCTGAGATTGTGTTTGTCCAGATCTTTGCAATTCCTCTTTGATAGGAAATGGATAATGTAATGAAGAATGTAATTATGCAGGATGTAACTTTGATTAGATAGATTGTGCTTGTTAGGCAGGATGTTAGATTTATTTATTAGGAAACAAATAATGTGATTCTGAGTGTAATGTAGAATAATGTAATTATGATAACTGAGATTGCTAATGTCCATCTAATTGTACTTAATAATTATAGTAGAATGGAAAATGCGATGAAGAATGTAACTTTAAAGGTTGTGATTTTGATAACTGAGATTGCTCATGTGCCTAAGGTTGTTAAAGTAATTTTTTAGAAAATGAAGTATGCGAAAGTGTTTGCAATTTAGAACAATGTAATTATGATAATTTTGATTGCTTATGCTAAAAATTTTGCGATTTTTTGAAATTAGGAGATTAAAATTGTGATTAATAATGCAATTTTTTATAATGTAACTATGATAATTAAGATTATTTTTGCTCTAAAGAATGTTCATTCAATTTATAATTAGATTAAATATGTCAAGATGAATGTAATACTGAATAATGTAATTATGATAATTGAAATTGCTTGTGTTCTTAAAATTGTACTTAACATTTAAAGAATAATAAAAAATGTGATGCTGAGTGTTTTTTTTTACTTTAAAAACTACACAACTATTTTTCATACATTGTTAACTCACTCTGGTATTAAAATTTCGTATTCTCACTTCAAAACACTAATAAAAACTATGTTTTTTTTTACTTTAAAAACTACACAACTATTTTTCATACATTGTTAACTCACTCTGGTATTAAAATTTCGTATTCTCACTTCAAAACACTAATAAAAACTATGTTTTTTTTTACTTTAAAAATTACACAACTATTTTTCATACATTGTTAACTCACTCTGGTATTAAAATTTCGTATTCTCACTTCAAAATACTTATAAAAACTATGTTTTTTTTTACTTTAAAAATTACACAACTATTTTTCATACATTGTTAACTCACTCTGGTATTAAAATTTCGTATTCTCACTTCAAAACACTAATAAAAACTATGTTTTTTTTTACTTTAAAAATTACACAACTATTTTCATACATTGTTAACTCACTCTGGTATTAAAATTTCGTATTCTCACTTCAAAACACTAATAAAAACTATGTTTTTTTTTACTTTAAAAATTACACAACTATTTTCATACATTGTTAACTCACTCTGGTATTAAAATTTCGTATTCTCACTTCAAAACACTTATAAAAACAATGTTTTTTTTTACTTTAAAAATTACACAACTATTTTCATACATTGTTAACTCACTCTGGTATTAAAATTTCGTATTCTCACTTCAAAATACTTATAAAAACTATGTTTTTTTTTACTTTAAAAATTACACAACTATTTTTCATACATTGTTAACTCACTCTGGTATTAAAATTTCGTATTCTCACTTCAAAACACTAATAAAAACTATGTTTTTTTTTACTTTAAAAATTACACAACTATTTTCATACATTGTTAACTCACTCTGGTATTAAAATTTCGTATTCTCACTTCAAAACACTAATAAAAACAATGTTTTTTTTTACTTTAAAAATTACACAACTATTTTCATACATTGTTAACTCACTCTGGTATTAAAATTTCGTATTCTCACTTCAAAATACTTATAAAACAATGTTTTTTTTTACTTTAAAAATTACACAACTATTTTCATACATTGTTAACTCACTCTGGTATTAAAATTTCGTATTCTCACTTCAAAACACTAATAAAAACTATGTTTTTTTTTACTTTAAAAATTACACAACTATTTTCATACATTGTTAACTCACTCTGGTATTAAAATTTCGTATTCTCACTTCAAAACACTAATAAAAACTATGTTTTTTTTTACTTTAAAAATTACACAACTATTTTCATACATTGTTAACTCACTCTGGTATTAAAATTTCGTATTCTCACTTCAAAACACTTATAAAAACAATGTTTTTTTTTACTTTAAAAATTACACAACTATTTTCATACATTGTTAACTCACTCTGGTATTAAAATTTCGTATTCTCACTTCAAAACACTAATAAAAACTATGTTTTTTTTTACTTTAAAAATTACACAACTATTTTCATACATTGTTAACTCACTCTGGTATTAAAATTTCGTATTCTCACTTCTAAACATATCAAAAACAATGTTTTTTTTTACTTTAAAAATTACACAACTATTTTTCATACATTGTTAACTCACTCTGGTATTAAAATTTCGTATTCTCACTTCAAAACACTAATAAAAACTATGTTTTTTTTTACTTTAAAAATTACACAACTATTTTCATACATTGTTAACTCACTCTGGTATTAAAATTTCGTATTCTCACTTCAAAACACTAATAAAAACAATGTTTTTTTTTACTTTAAAAATTACACAACTATTTTCATACATTGTTAACTCACTCTGGTATTAAAATTTCGTATTCTCACTTCTAAACATATCAAAAACTATGTTTTTTTTTACTTTAAAAATTACACAACTATTTTTCATACATTGTTAACTCACTCTGGTATTAAAATTTCGTATTATCACTTCAAAACACTAATAAAAACTATGTTTTTTTTTACTTTAAAAATTACACAACTATTTTCATACATTGTTAACTCACTCTGGTATTAAAATTTCGTATTCTCACTTCAAAATACTTATAAAACAATGTTTTTTTTTACTTTAAAAATTACACAACTATTTTCATACATTGTTAACTCACTCTGGTATTAAAATTTCGTATTCTCACTTCAAAACACTAATAAAAACTATGTTTTTTTTTACTTTAAAAATTACACAACTATTTTCATACATTGTTAACTCACTCTGGTATTAAAATTTCGTATTCTCACTTCAAAACACTAATAAAAACAATGTTTTTTTTTACTTTAAAAATTACACAACTATTTTCATACATTGTTAACTCACTCTGGTATTAAAATTTCGTATTCTCACTTCTAAACATATCAAAAACTATGTTTTTTTTTACTTTAAAAATTACACAACTATTTTTCATACATTGTTAACTCACTCTGGTATTAAAATTTCGTATTATCACTTCAAAACACTAATAAAAACTATGTTTTTTTTTACTTTAAAAATTACACAACTATTTTCATACATTGTTAACTCACTCTGGTATTAAAATTTCGTATTCTCACTTCAAAATACTTATAAAAACTATGTTTTTTTTTACTTTAAAAATTACACAACTATTTTTCATACATTGTTAACTCACTCTGGTATTAAAATTTCGTATTCTCACTTCAAAACACTAATAAAAACTATGTTTTTTTTTACTTTAAAAATTACACAACTATTTTCATACATTGTTAACTCACTCTGGTATTAAAATTTCGTATTCTCACTTCAAAACACTAATAAAAACAATGTTTTTTTTTACTTTAAAAATTACACAACTATTTTCATACATTGTTAACTCACTCTGGTATTAAAATTTCGTATTCTCACTTCAAAATACTTATAAAACAATGTTTTTTTTTACTTTAAAAATTACACAACTATTTTCATACATTGTTAACTCACTCTGGTATTAAAATTTCGTATTCTCACTTCAAAACACTAATAAAAACTATGTTTTTTTTTACTTTAAAAATTACACAACTATTTTCATACATTGTTAACTCACTCTGGTATTAAAATTTCGTATTCTCACTTCAAAACACTAATAAAAACTATGTTTTTTTTTACTTTAAAAATTACACAACTATTTTCATACATTGTTAACTCACTCTGGTATTAAAATTTCGTATTCTCACTTCAAAACACTTATAAAAACAATGTTTTTTTTTACTTTAAAAATTACACAACTATTTTCATACATTGTTAACTCACTCTGGTATTAAAATTTCGTATTCTCACTTCAAAACACTAATAAAAACTATGTTTTTTTTTACTTTAAAAATTACACAACTATTTTCATACATTGTTAACTCACTCTGGTATTAAAATTTCGTATTCTCACTTCTAAACATATCAAAAACAATGTTTTTTTTTACTTTAAAAATTACACAACTATTTTTCATACATTGTTAACTCACTCTGGTATTAAAATTTCGTATTCTCACTTCAAAACACTAATAAAAACTATGTTTTTTTTTACTTTAAAAATTACACAACTATTTTCATACATTGTTAACTCACTCTGGTATTAAAATTTCGTATTCTCACTTCAAAACACTAATAAAAACAATGTTTTTTTTTACTTTAAAAATTACACAACTATTTTCATACATTGTTAACTCACTCTGGTATTAAAATTTCGTATTCTCACTTCTAAACATATCAAAAAACTATGTTTTTTTTTACTTTAAAAATTACACAACTATTTTTCATACATTGTTAACTCACTCTGGTATTAAAATTTCGTATTATCACTTCAAAACACTAATAAAAACTATGTTTTTTTTTTACTTTAAAAATTACACAACTATTTTCATACATTGTTAACTCACTCTGGTATTAAAATTTCGTATTCTCACTTCAAAATACTTATAAAACAATGTTTTTTTTTACTTTAAAAATTACACAACTATTTTCATACATTGTTAACTCACTCTGGTATTAAAATTTCGTATTCTCACTTCAAAACACTAATAAAAACTATGTTTTTTTTTACTTTAAAAATTACACAACTATTTTCATACATTGTTAACTCACTCTGGTATTAAAATTTCGTATTCCTCACTTCAAACACTAATAAAAACAATGTTTTTTTTTACTTTAAAAATTACACAACTATTTTCATACATTGTTAACTCACTCTGGTATTAAAATTTCGTATTCTCACTTCTAAACATATCAAAAACTATGTTTTTTTTTACTTTAAAAATTACACAACTATTTTTCATACATTGTTAACTCACTCTGGTATTAAAATTTCGTATTATCACTTCAAAACACTAATAAAAAACTATGTTTTTTTTTACTTTAAAAATTACACAACTATTTTCATACATTGTTAACTCACTCTGGTATTAAAATTTCGTATTCTCACTTCAAAATACTTATAAAACAATGTTTTTTTTTACTTTAAAAATTACACAACTATTTTCATACATTGTTAACTCACTCTGGTATTAAAATTTCGTATTCTCACTTCAAAACACTAATAAAAACTATGTTTTTTTTTACTTTAAAAATTACACAACTATTTTCATACATTGTTAACTCACTCTGGTATTAAAATTTCGTATTCTCACTTCAAAACACTAATAAAAACAATGTTTTTTTTTACTTTAAAAATTACACAACTATTTTTCATACATTGTTAACTCACTCTGGTATTAAAATTTCGTATTCTCACTTCAAAACACTAATAAAACAATGTTTTTTTTTACTTTAAAAATTACACAACTATTTTCATACATTGTTAACTCACTCTGGTATTAAAATTTCGTATTCTCACTTCAAAACACTAATAAAAACTATGTTTTTTTTTTACTTTAAAAATTACACAACTATTTTCATACATTGTTAACTCACTCTGGTATTAAAATTTCGTATTCTCACTTCTAAACATATCAAAAACTATGTTTTTTTTTACTTTAAAAATTACACAACTATTTTTCATACATTGTTAACTCACTCTGGTATTAAAATTTCGTATTATCACTTCAAAACACTAATAAAAACTATGTTTTTTTTTACTTTAAAAATTACACAACTATTTTCATACATTGTTAACTCACTCTGGTATTAAAATTTCGTATTCTCACTTCAAAATACTTATAAAACAATGTTTTTTTTTACTTTAAAAATTACACA